>JAZKJV010004582.1:0-405060 GCA_037367405.1 Ottelia alismoides
TCCCCTTTATCCCTTTGCTAGGTCCATACCGCGCGCAGGAGAACCATTCTGGACCCTCAACTGCTCAGGCGGAGTAGCTCCATGCGAGCAACCACCGCCAGGCCATCTGCCCGTTGTCACCTTGATGAACGCGAAATCCACCTCTTTAATATCGATGAGTCGTAGTATAGGAGGTGAAAATCGGTCGATCAAAACCACAAACTTTGAATGTTGTGGAGTAATTTTTACTTGGTAAGTGTACCAAGGTCGAACTCAGGAAACGGTGATTTTTAGTTGCGTGGTTTTAAATCAAATTAAATAATTAATAAATGCTCGATTAATTTTTGCGTTGATGAAAATATACAATGCAACAATGAAAATGCTATGCAAAAATAAACAGAAATATGCTCAAGATCTGTGATCTGAAATTCCAATCCAAACAATGATGATCAATTTCCTCTATAATAAATCACAGATCAGAAGATATCTAATCCTGAAATATGTGTCAAATTAATTCATAAAGCGAATAAGAGTGAAGAGATCCCGAGAGAATTCCTGCAATCAATTTTATCTCCAAAATTCTTCAAATTATAATCTTAAGAGATGTTGCAGTCCACAAGTCAATACTCAATCTCCTTAATTTCACCCCTGCATAAAATAAGTCCTCAAATAATATTTTAACTCCAATGAATCCCTGCAAAATAAGTCATCAAATATATAAAGGGAAAAGTGCCACAAATATGTCAAAATGAGCCTACGAAATTCAGTGATGATCCACAAATAATAATTGACAATAAACCACCTCAGATCTGCTCACAAGATATGCCTAAGTTGTAGATCATGAAAATAGCTTCGAAACGACATATATAATATGCTAAAATTGGAGTCCGTATGACAAAGTTATGATAAAATGAAATTTCAGGGACTCAAGAATAAATAAAATAAATATTTATTTGCAAAGAGGTCCCTGGGAGGACTTATCTGCAATTTATAAAGACGCAGGGGCTCCGGTGCAATTTACCCCTGGCGGCGGTATTTCTGCAATTTCTGAAAGTGCCAGGGGGTCAAGTGCAATTTGCCCAAGGGCGCACGTGCGTGCGCGTGCGCCTGAGGCTCGGATGGAAGGCGGGAGGCTCGGATGGCCGAGCCTGAGGTTCGGGAACGAGGCGGAGGCCCGGGCAACGGAGCTCAGGCTCGGATGGAAGGCGGGAGGCTCGGACGCCCCGAGCCTCGAGGCTGGGACCGAGGCTCGGGGGGGATGACGTGGCAGCCCCTGGGCCGTTGGATCTAGGGCCTATGCCCGATCCAACGGCAGCTGTACGCTGCTAGGGAGAGCCGCGGCGGGCGGAGGTGGTGGCGCCGAGGCTGGCGACGCCGCACCTCGGCCGACACACGGCGCGAGGGGCGGCGCTGGGGGCGGAGGTGCTCAAGTGGCCGAGCACGCACGGTGGCGCCTCCGCGCGCGGAGGCTGGTCAGAGGCGAGGAGGAGGGCTCCGCACGCGAGACGCGGCGGCCAAGGGCGGCGAGTGTAGCCTTGCGGCGGAGGAGGCTGGGCAGGAGGCGGAGGGTGGAGCAGGAGCTGCTGGGCGAGCGGGGGAGAGCGGAGCCGCCTTGCGTGGCTGCTGGAGGCGGAGGGTCCGGGGCTGGCCTTGCACGCACGGTGGCTGAACGTGGAGTGCTGAACGGCTGGAGGTAGACCTGCAAAGGGAGATGAAGCTGCAACGGAAAGGGGGAGGGTTGTGTTGCCTGAAAGATGGAGAGGGCAATTTGCCTCTATTCCGATGATGGCCTCAGCCGCAGGCGACGAGCGGCGAAGCTTACTACTCCGAGAAGGAAGTAGTAGCACGAGGATGTCGTGGATCACGCCCAGGTGGAGATTTTCGCCCAGAATCGCAGCTGCTGTCACCAGCCACGATCTCAAGCTCCCAAGATGGCGGATGGTCGGAGCGAGCGGAGGAGGGCGTGGCTTTATAGGGGTCGGCGCGGGTAACAGACAGGAGGTGGGAGGAGCAGGCGTGGCGGCGGTTACGAGGGGGAGGAGAAACGGCAGGGGAGGGGGACGCGGCTTGCAACGGCTGGAGGTAGGGGACGGGGGTCACGTGCTAGGCACGTGACCCAGGTGTGGCCAGGAAGAGAGAGGAAGCGGGGTGCCACGTGGCATGCCCAGGGGCTGCCACGTGGCACCCCAAAAAAATTTCAACTTTAATGATGGAGAAGAAGGAGAAGAGACCTCAGATCAAAAAATTTTCTTCACGAAAGTTGCTCGTCTCGACGAGATCTACAACTTTTGTGAAGGACCCGGGAGCAAAAAGAGGTCACCTGTGAGAAGTGGTATTTTTGGTGGCTTTCCATGTGTACGAAAAAACCACATTTTTGAGATTTGTAATTTTTTGGTGGTTTTAAAGGGGATAAAAAATCTAGAAAAAATACGATAAATAAGAAGAAAATTATTTACACATTAATCTAATTTTTTTGTATTTTTAAAGGATAAGGAATTAGGAAAATAAAATAAAAGTAAGAAACGGACAACTTTTGTACAGACCGACAACGGACACTCGGACTTGGTCAGTTTCTTTGATTTCAGTTTCGATCTGGATTTGGATTTTCACATCGCTTAATAAAACTTTCATCAAAGAACATAAATGAAAAAGAAACAAAATTAAAAGAGTTAACTAAGTACATAAAATCGCAGGTCAAAATTAGCAAGAAGTTAAAATGCGCAAAAAGGCCCAAAACCCAACTTTCACATATGAGCTCCGAATTTTATGAAATTGGTCTTGTTTTGAAGGTATTTGAAAATGGAGTACTTTAAAAGTGAGTAGACCAAAATCGGACACTGTATGAGGGAGATATGCTCGTTTTAGTCCCGTCAGATGTGGAATTTGTCTTTGGGATTATTTGACACTTATTGGGGTTAGTAATTTTTTTGTATTTTTTATTTAATAAGGTTAGTAAAATCTACACAAAGGAGGTGGTTTCGGGTCAATCGGAGTTAGGATGAATTAACTAAAAATGTGAGAAGTTAGCGGCTTTTTGGACTAATTTACACTGGGAATTTTAAATGCAATTATGCATGATGAAATGCAGATATTATTTACACATGCATGATGGCTAATAATGCTCTATTAATGAATAATTACAGGTGGATGATGGGGGACAGAGCCTAAATGACTGATTTTAGCATGATGAATATGAGATTCATCATACCCCTATACTTAGACCATGCTCGTCCCCGAGCATGAATGAATGACTTAGTTGATTACATCCTGACTGTGCATGTGAATTTTCAAGGCTTAATTCTTAGAAGACCCTTAATTTGAGTGATCCTAAAATTCTGGCTCAACCAAGCTTTAATCAAAAGGAACCCAACTTCTCTAATTTTCAGACTCTCTGTTTGTACATATAATATAAGGATATGATTTTAAGTGTACTGCATTTCATGAGAGTCGAGTTGGGGCATCACCCAAAGTTCCAATTCAAGAGACTCTCCTCTAGACCTGACCCTCAACCCTAGGGAATAAGTCTATTCTTGCTTCAGTCAACCGTCTCATTAGTTTGTCAGACTTGAAAGTGTAGATGGACGGCCAGTTGATGGAGGGCATAGGATTGTGTCTGATTTTCTCTCCCTTTCATTGGAACAAGGTGCCTCTCGAGTGCCTTATTACTCAACACAAATATATTTTATTTTGTTGATCAATGTGTCCGTCAAGAGAATTTGGAGTCGTCTGCACTTGTTTTTCTGGGAGTACACCGGGGTGTGTCTCTTTTGAGTATCTAAGATACCTTCGACACCCAGACTTGTATCGCTTACGATGTAGAGCCCTTTTATGGTGTCAGCCCGACTCCTTGGTCCTAATTAGCGCTTGGTCCAAGTGGACACTTTGAAAATGTTTGGGAGCGCTCGCCATTGGTGGAAGCTCATTTAGAATTTTGACTTTGGATGATAGAGCTTTTCTTTGGCATTTTCTCTTTTTTTTTTCGGCTAGCTCCACTGCTTTTACCAAAAGTTGGCGCACACTGATCAACAAATTTCCTTAAGTTTCATCACACCCTGGCACTTAGGTCAATATCAAAAGATAGCATATGAATCTTGTTCACATACTGGCTAGTGTTTTGCTGACACTCAGGGTTTTCTGAAGCCTTCATTAACTTTATCCCATCCTCGAATATCATCAGATCGGGTCTAAACTCAAATCTCTAGTCCTAGTTCCTCAAGTGATATCTCAACTTATCTCATCAATCATGCAGTTGTGAAAGTGATTGTGCTGATCATATTCTTTTTGAATGTTAGAGATGAAGAGTGCAATATAGCGCTCAAATCTTTCAAACTAGGGAAGTGTGGATTATTAAGTTCTAAAAACCCTAATGACTAAGGCAGGCTAACTCAGAATCTCAAGATTTCAGAAATCAAGTGTCCCTCAAAAATCCTCAAGCCTTGAGTGATAGTGAATGTGTCAGGAATATATCAACCAAGGAATGCATGAAATGCGTGATGAAATGCAAGACCATGAGTGATGATTTTTTTTAATGCAAAAGTTTTTTTTTGATTTTTTTTGATTGAATTTTTTTTTGGAAAACAGGTATTATACACACTACTCGTACCCACCCCCGATGTTAGATAAAAACGATTAAAGCACGAGCTATGGATAAAGTAGATAAAAGATATATACAAATACACCCCCCTATACTTAGCATGTGCTATGTCCCCATGGCACAAAGTGAAATGCTGACATAGCTCGTACTAAATACAGAGGTATTAAAAACAAAAGAAGAGAAGTGAAGTATAAACAATGGTAGCGGTCCCCCTATACTTAGGCTCAGGTCAGCCTAGGTATAACCGGATAAATACAGATGGGAAACCGGTAGATTTGCGGATGTACAAGATCAAGGAGGTTTGCGACGGACCTTCTTGCGGGAGTGTGGAGGGAGATAGTATGGAGATGATGAGTGTGATGAAGAGGGGGCCGAAGAAGAAGAAGACCAGCCATCGTCGGAGTTGTCCTCAGGAGAATAGTAGTCGTTTGCAGAGGATCTCCAACTTTTATCGATCAGAGGTAAGTTCCCTTGGATCAGAGCTGTACCTATTGCACTTATCTGATGAATCTCATCAGGACCGGACGAGGACTTGTCAGAAATCACCTGATGTCTAAGGTCAAAGGTGACTTTCCTTGGTCGGGTTTGTTTCCTTGGAAAGTATTGGGAGGAAGTTGGACAGTCTTCATCTCTCTGTCTTGAGTAACCGATGTGGCATTTGTGAGTTCCTCATCAGATGAATCCCCATAAAAGTCGACCAATTCTTGAAGGGTCATGCACCGCTTCGGTCGAGGGAGATTGTTCCTGGTGTTTCTGTGGTTTAAGGCTGGGGGCGCTGATGTCACCTTCGTATGATCATGAATTTTGGTGACATCGGATGTTTCCAGAGTCGGTTCCTTATATGGTTCAAGTATCTCATGAATTACTGCCGACTCAAAGATTGGACCACTCAAATAATCGTGGTGATCTTCAAAAATATGGTCCAATTCTTCAGAAGCTCTAAAATCTTGAATTTTCCTAGGAGCAGTGATAGGGTGGTGAGAATCCAAAGTTTGTTCAACAATCAGTTTGTTGGGTGACTCTCCTATTGTTTTCATCAGTGTGTCATGCGAAGATGTCTGATAGTGTGAAATATCCTGATCATAACTGTTGGTTTCAAGTTGGTTTTCCTCAGAGCCGGATGTGTCATTGGGTTCGTGTTCATTGTGGTCCGAGTTCGGGAACTTGATTTCCTGAGTCTCGCAATCGACGATCGCCTTAGCGGAGGCTAAGAACGGCTTTCCTAAAATAATAGGAGACTCAGACATTCTTCCGGGGTGCTCAATGTCAAGGACAATAAAGTCCACTTTGTGTTTTTCCCCTCGGAAATTTACGACGACAGAAACGATCCCCCGCGGTCTTTTGGTAGATCGATCGGGTAATTGAACGATCACCCTAGTCTTTTTGAGTTGTCCGAGTTTGAGTTGGTCAAAGACGGACTTGGGGAGGATGTTTAATGTGGAGTCGTCGTCTAACCGAACATGAGTGAATATAGAATCCTCAATTTCACATGTGACCCGAGTCAACCGCTTGACTTTGCGGCTTTTGAGTTTATGATTCATCACCAAAGAACTAGCCATAGATATGACATGATATTCAGTCCTGGATCTTTTCTTGCCCGTCTTTTTGGGTATCAGTCGACTCTTCACAAATCTCTTAAGATCGGGCACATATTCTATGGCTTTGATTAATGGAAGCTCTAAGATCAGATTCTTGCAAAACGCTTCCATTTCAGAATTGTCCAATTTTTTTGAATTTTCAAAATTTTCAATTTTTTTGGTATTTTCTGTAATATGGTTAGTCGGGGGGTCAGAGGTCAGTGGTTGTGTTTGATTGTGATGATCCAGTGGTTCGCATGGTGGTGGCCTCACTTCTTCTGAATTTTGCGTTGACTGGATGAGATCATATATTCTCATAGTTAAAGTGTCTGCTCTATGATTAATTCGAGCAATCTCATCCTCAAACATCTCATGACTAGTGATGGAATAATCAGTCTCTATGTGTCGTGAATATGGCATGTAACCTCGAGTAGAGTGTTGATTGTTCATAAACATTATGGTCTGGTCATGAGTTGTATTTCCTTGACTTTGATTTTCTCGTGGATTATCGAAGGAAAATTGATTATACTCAAGAGGATAGTCATCTTGAGTAGAGGATGGTTCAAGAGGCTGTGAGATCCTAGTGACCGGAAATTGTGTTCTACTATCAATAGCGGTCACTCTATTGTTCATCCTCGATTCTGGTCTCTCTCTCGTGTCCATAAAATTATCAGAATGTGAGAGAGGACTATTCCAAGAAGAAGTGTGGTCATAGGGTGGGATGTATGGGCGGGAAGAGAATGATGGCTGAGAAGAATATCGGGACATGGTCGTGGAGATCGGGAAAGAAGACCACTATGCCGACATCTTGTCAAGAGGGATGGAATGATCAGCGAACCACGATTTGCTTGCAATTGCAAGGTCTTTGACGTACACAAATAAAACACAAAACAAACACGTTGATTTACCCACTCAACTCTGGTGAAGGCACGTTAGGGTTCGGCCGCTTATCTTTTCAATTTTAATTTAATGACAAAACAATCTTGCAGATTAAGCGGAGCTGTTAGGTGCCGAAATATTTCACAAAGACTGTCCCGAGTTCATACAACTAGTTGCTCCTACTTTCAGCCAGTATAGGTGTAAGTACGGACCGTAAACGGCTACCCGTGTTACTTGAGGACGGAACCTTCCGCGGTGTCCTCTAAACCACCTACTCTGCTAAGGGAAGTCGGACCGTAAACGGCTACCCGAGACCCTCACTGAAAAGTAGCTAATTATTTAAACTCAGTATTCTGAATGAATTACTTCGGTTTTGGGCTCTTTCCTAAGTGTGCGTTCTGGTCCTTACAAACAATGAGTGGGTTCCTCTCCACCAAACACAGATTAATTTTATGTCAATTTATTTACAATCACCTTGATTAGCAGTCCCAATTTTAAGTTAAGGTTATCACTGTGGTTTATGTGAGCACAAAAATTCACGCCTAACGAGCAGTCCCAATTCCTTTGAATCCTTAAGTTGTAAAACTTGAGAAGGAGAATCGGAAAAGCCAATGCAAATGTAAATCAATGATGCATGCTTAAGAGAAAGACTTACAGTGACTCCTCGCGTTCTTCATGCGGGATGCAGTACAAGGAATTAAAATTTAAACTAAATGATATGCACAGATGAAAAAACGCCCTAAACAGATAGTTCTATTAGCGGGAAGAATTGATTGAAATTTTTGCTAATGTTGAACGATCTAGAGTGCGTTTAATTAGTGAGAGTGTGGCCTAAAGATTACGAGCACAATCAAATAATTCTAATCTACCGTATGTGCTCCTAAATTCTACGCCAAGCCACAGAGAGTCCAGTCCTGAATATTACAAATTGACAGGGTACAAGGAGAGAGGGACCCTGTGAAAATTGCGGAAAATTAAATCTATGCTACTCTCCCTCACAAAAATACAAATTCGTCTTCTTCGCAGATCCTTGATTTATATCTGTAAATTCCGCTCCAGTATTCTGCAAAGAGAGAGATTGCGGTTAGTATCAGAAGAAGAAAAAAAATAATGAAAAAATGCAAAAGAAAAAAATGTCACAAAAACTAATTTTCACAAAAATCAATTATCAAATTGATTTAAAACCCTAAAAATTCGCCGTTCCCCAGCAACGGTGCCATTTGATGAACGCGAAATCCACCTCTTTAATATCGATGAGTCGTAGTATAGGAGGTGAAAATCGGTCGATCAAAAACCACAAACTTTGAATGTTGTGGAGTAATTTTTACTTGGTAAGTGTACCAAGGTCGAACTCAGGGAACGGTGATTTTTAGTTGCGTGGTTTTAAATCAAATTAAATAATTAATAAATGCTCGATTAATTTTTGCGTTGATGAAAATATACAATGCAACAATGAAAATGCTATGCAAAAATAAACAGAAATTATGCTCAAGATCTGTGATCTGAAATTCCAATCCAAACAATGATGATCAATTTCCTCTATAATAAATCACAGATCAGAAGATATCTAATCCTGAAATATGTGTCAAATTAATTCATAAAGCGAATAAGAGTGAAGAGATCCCGGAGAATTCCTGCAATCAATTTTATCTCCAAAATTCTTCAAATTATAATCTTAAGAGATGTTGCAGTCCACAAGTCAATACTCAATCTCCTTAATTTCACCCCTGCATAAAATAAGTCCTCAAATAATATTTTAACTCCAATGAATCCCTGCAAAATAAGTCATCAAATATATAAAGGGAAAAGTGCCACAAATATGTCAAAATGAGCCTACGAAATTCAGTGATGATCCACAAATAATAATTGACAATAAACCACCTCAGATCTGCTCACAAGATATGCTAAGTTGTAGATCATGAAAATAGCTTCGAAACGACATATTATATGCTAAAATTGGAGTCCGTATGACAAAGTTATGATAAAATGAAATTTCAGGGACTGAAGTGTAAATAAAATAAATATTTCTTTGCAAAGAGGTCCCTGGGAGGACTTATCTGCAATTTATTAAAGACGCAGGGGCTCCGGTGCAATTTACCCCTGGCGGGGGTATTTCTGCAATTTCTGAAAGTGCCAGGGGGTCAAGTGCAATTTGCCCAAGGGCGGCTCGGATGGAAGGCGGGAGGCTCGGATGGCCGAGCCTGAGGTTCGGGAACGAGGCGGAGGCCCGGGCAACGGAGCTCAGGCTCGGATGGAAGGCGGGAGGCTCGGACGCCCCGAGCCTCGAGGCTGGGACCGAGGCTCGGGGGGGATGACGTGGCAGCCCCTGGGCCGTTGGATCTAGGGCCTATGCCCGATCCAACGGCAGCTGTACGCTGCTAGGGAGAGCCGCGGCGGGCGGAGGTGGTGGCGCCGAGGCTGGCGACGCCGCACCTCGGCCGACACACGGCGCGAGGGGCGGCGCTGGGGGCGGAGGTGCTCAAGTGGCCGAGCACGCACGGTGGCGCCTCCGCGCGCGGAGGCTGGTCGGAGGCGAGGAGGAGGGCTCCACGCGCGAGACGCGGCGGCCAAGGGCGGCGAGTGTAGCCTTGCGGCGGAGGAGGCTGGGCAGGAGGCGGAGGGTGGAGCAGGAGCTGCTGGGCGAGCGGGGGAGAGCGGAGCCGCCTTGCGTGGCTGCTGGAGGCGGAGGGTCCGGGGCTGGCCTTGCACGCACGGTGGCTGAACGTGGAGGTGGCTGAACGGCTGGAGGTAGACCTGCAAAGGGAGATGAAGCTGCAACGGAAAGGGGGAGGGTTTGTGTTGCCTGAAAGATGGAGAGGGCAATTTGCCTCTATTCCGATGATGGCCTCAGCCGCAGGCGACGAGCGGCGAAGCTTACTACTCCGAGAAGGAAGTAGTAGCACGAGGATGTCGTGGATCACGCCCAGGTGGAGATTTTCGCCCAGAATCGCAGCTGCTGTCACCAGCCACGATCTCAAGCTCCCAAGATGGCGGATGGTCGGAGCGAGCGGAGGAGAGCGTGGCTTTATAGGGGTCGGCGCGGGTAACGGCAGGAGGTGGAGGAGCAGGCGTGGCGGCGGTTACGAGGGGGAGGAGAAACGGCAGGGGAGGGGGACGCGGCTTGCAACGGCTGGAGGTAGGGGACGGGGGTCACGTGCTAGGCACGTGACCCAGGTGTGGCCAGGAGAGAGAGGAAAGCGGGGTGCCACGTGGCATGCCCAGGGGCTGCCACGTGGCACCCCAAAAAAATTTCAACTTTAATGATGGAGAAGAAGGAGAAGGAGACCTCGGATCAAAAAATTTTCTTCACGAAAGTTGCTCGTCTCGACGAGATCTACAACTTTCGTGAAGGACCCGGGAGCAAAAGAGGTCACCTGTGAGAAGTGGTATTTTTGGTGGCTTTCCATGTGTACGAAAAACCGCATTTTTGAGATTTGTAATTTTTTGGTGGTTTTAAAGGGGATAAAAAATCTAGAAAAAATACGATAAATAAGAAGAAAATTATTTACACATTAACTAATTTTTTTTGTATTTTTAAAGGATAAGGAATTAGGAAAATAAAATAAAAGTAAGAAACGGACAACTTTTGTACAGACCGACAACGGACACTCGGACTTGGTCAGTTTCTTTGATTTCAGTTTCGATCTGGATTTGGATTTTCACATCTCTTAATAAAACTTTCATCAAAGAACATAAATGAAAAAGAAACAAAATTAAAAGAGTTAAATAAGTACATAAAATCGCAGGTCAAAATTAGCAAGAAGTTAAAATGCGCAAAAGAGGCCCAAAACCCAACTTTCACATATGAGCTCCGAATTTTATGAAATTGGTCTTGTTTTGAAGGTATTTGAAAATGGAGTACTTTAAAAGTGAGTAGACCAAAATCGGACACTGTATGAGGGAGATATGCTCGTTTTAGTCCGTCAGATGTGGAATTTGTCTTTGGGATTATTTGACACTTATTGGGGTTAGTAATTTTTTTGTATTTTTTATTTAATAAGGTTAGTAAAATCTACACAAAGGAGGTGGTTTCGGGTCAATCGGAGTTAGGATGAATTAACTAAAAATGTGAGAAGTTAGCGGCTTTTTGGACTAATTTACACTGGGAATTTTAAATGCAATTATGCATGATGAAATGCAGATATTATTTACACATGCATGATGGCTAATAATGCTCTATTAATGAATAATTACAGGTGGATGATGGGGGACAGAGCCTAAATGACTGATTTTAGCATGATGAATATGAGATTCATCACACCTCCATCGGAGCCCCCCCGTTTGATGCACATCACCTCTACGATTCTGGCAGGATCCACGAGTCCTTCATCGGGTCTGCAGATCCCCTTCCTCGCTCGATCGAAGTTCAACCCGGGCGTATTCTTACAAACCCATCCTTAGCCGTTGGATCCTCCAGCCTCTGCTAGATATGATCTGAGCCACCCGACACGCTCAGCTTTTGGGTCGTTAGATCTGGCCATTTGACGCATCTGCCCGTACGTCCTCAACATCCTCTGTAGCCGTCACATCTGCAGTAGGAGTCGATCAGAGTCGTACGACAGCACCAGCTTCCATGTGCGCCACGTGTCCTCGCCAAGGGTATATTTCCCTTTTGTCCCCACATTTTTTTGCTTTTATATTTAGTCTGTTAAATAAATGATGTAGTTCAACATTTTTACGGTTTGGACCTCAGACTTTATGTTATTTGCATTTTAGTCCCTCTGAATCTGAAGCACGTGTAGTCCCACACAAGTTTTGGATTATGTGCATGTTTTGCTAGGAACTTTTATGTGGTTAATGAATGGATGTTAATTTTTGAAAATTCCATTTATACCCCTATGCGTCCACTATTGAACATGTACGTGATTTGAGTGGGCATTTTGCAGATAAGGCCCTAGGCTTTTTCACTGTGTTATCTATTTGGTCTGTGAACTTAATATATTTACGAATAGGTCATTGTGAACTGTGCTTAATTACACGTTGTATTTGGACTTAATAGATAGTAAATTAATTTGAAAAATTTTATAAAAATTACCATTGACTCCTGTTAATGTGTAATATTTTCTGTGATTTTATTGGATTGATTTATTTGCATTTACTATTTTTTAAAATTCAATAACTTTCAAAAATGTCCATGTTTACCTTAGAAAATTTATAAAAATTCGAAAAATGTTTTAAAAATTCTATAAAAATTCCTTGCATGCCTTTTTATGTGTTTTATTTGTAGTGTTATTTTTGTTAGAAAATTCACTCTAAAAACCGTAAAAATCACAAAATACCCAACAACTTACAAAAATTATATAAATCATAAAAAACTCCAAAAGTTCCCGGTTATAGGTTTTTATTCATGGTTTATCACAAAATTGGCATCCAGGTCTTTAGACATTTTTAATATTTTTAATTTGCAATTTAGTCCTAGTCATGCACTACTTGCCTTTTTGAGCTTTATTTGATTTTTATAAAATTATAAAAACATTTTAAAAACCCAAAAAAATTACCAAAAACACTTTAAAAGTTAAAAAATCCAAAAATATTTTTACTTTAGTTTTCTGACTATTTTTGGCTCTTGAGAAAAATCCAAAATGAGTGCTGTGTGGATTTTTTTATTGATTTTGTTTTCTTATTGAAAATCAAAAACTTGTAAAATAAAAAACCACTAATTTTTTAATTTTGGGAGATTTGACTACTCATTATTATCTTCGTGCTCCTTGTGTTCGAACCTGGTGGCTATACCATGTAAATAAAATAGCGAACCGCTTACATGTGTTGATTGTTTGATATTTTTGAGTGGTTTTATTTTTCTCGATTGAGCCCGACTGATTGATTGGGGTCACAACGACCTTGGCTTTTACTTGATACTTAACCCTGGTTGATCGGCCGCTCATCAATGATACATGCCTCTCCTTCCCTTATGAGTACGTGTAAGAAATTAGTGCACCAACAATAATACATTCTACCAAAAATGAAGGATAGAAGAGATGGAAAGAAGGTATCTTGAGTTTGTAGGCATTAACCGGTGATGTGACTGAATAAGGGGATCTAATATGCGACTCAACTCGTGATGATGGTCAATGATGACTCGAGGAAGCATTCGACACACTAGAAGTGAAGTTTTGATGTACCTTTAGGGGAGGTTGACTATCTTTTGTGGCCTTTGCGTTTGCCTTTAGGCTTCCTTTGTGTTTGATTGATAGGTCCTACTTAGACTAGTTAAGTATTCATCAGAGGAAAACTGTTATAGTTAAGAGATTGGGCTTCATCATTAGATTCTATGGGACAGAATGAGAGGCTTAGGCCCTAGGTTTTAGGCCACTAGGGAAGGCAGAACGAGCTAATCTTTCAAAGTCAGTGAACTAGGAGACCTTTTATATCCATTAAAAATTCCCTCCTTTCAACTAGTATATAAAAGGTCAATTCAATTAGGAATTAGTTGGACCCTTAATGGCTTTCATTGATTTAACAACTACGTAAACAAGTCATTGCTCTTTTGATAGTGTGAATCATAGCCAATAAACTCTACGAGTAAGAACATATGACTACCCCTTATCAATAGTCATAATCATGACAAATTTGTGAGAAGCCCTGGATTATACTAGAAGTGAAGAGACATAAATTCTCCTAGTAAGGGTGAAACATGTGGAGATTTTACACTTCCGGACCATTCGATGCCGATATCAGAATAGCAATCTCTCAATATAGAGCTCTTCCTCCTCCTAGTCTAACATGGAAGAGCCATCTTGATGTTGTTAATGTTGGAGCTACTAGGCCTTACGGGTGGGGCACATGAGAGAAAGAGATGTGTTTGTGTATGTGTGTATGTGCGGGTGCGTGCATGGACACTCAGATATGTATAAATATAAGTAGGCTTGTAGGGGTGTGAGCTACGTCGAGGGAGGATAAAGGCGGAATGCTAATGTAATCTTTTCTTCCTCTATCTACCCCAGTCTCGGAGCTTCATGTACTTGATTTTTGGTACCAACTACTTAAAAATGTTCCCCTCTACTTGTTGCATCAAAAATGAAATCACAGGCTTTTGATAGAAAACAAGAAATCCTATCAGATTAGTAATATGAATACCATTATGCTTTACAGAAATATAAGGTGTTTAGGATTCCATTTACTAGTACCATGAAAAAACGAAGTCTCGATTCCATCATCTTATCCAAATAGATGTATCAAGCTTACTGGAGAGGGGTGGAACCCTCCAGCGATGATAAGAGGACAAGGTGAAAGAGTGCTTTGCAAAACATTTGGAGGGTTGGAAATGGAAGAGGTGGAAGTCACCAACCTCTTGTAGAGGGTCAGGGTGAATGATGAAGGCTTGACGAAGATGTATTGTCCAATCAAAGGGGGAAGCATAGGTTATGGGTTGGACCTGGGGCTCATTTTGAAACATTGAGCAATGATGGATGAATGATAAAATTGATGAAGGACTTTACTTCTACAGATCTAAGCTACAAAAATAAAGAAGAAAGATGGATGATTGAACATGGGATGGAGCTAGAACAATCTCTGATGATTTATTTGATTCCAGTCAAGGAAAATGAAGCTTGCTCCACCATCACAATGAAATATAGTCCTATATGATGAGATCTGGATCAAGCTCTTTCTCCAATGCTTCTTCTTGATACTTTAGGTCATCAAATGACCACCGTGTTACTCGGGGAACCTTGCAGGATATGGGCTAGAAATCATTAAAGACGTGATGAGGTTTTTGGTTGACTTCAGAGAGGCTTTATTGGCATAAGGGATGATGACCGAGGGGCTTGGGAGTCGCATGGGGTAGGTGCAGATGGGTGTTATCTATTGGTGGTTGGAGAAGGCTCTGAGGTTTTGGATAGAGTGGCCAAGAATTGAGATGGAAGCAAAGGTTGAGGTATTGTGCAAAGGTATCTCGTGCCCAACTATAGGTTGAAAATGAGTCACTCGCTAAGTGACATGTGGTAGACTAAGAAAATTTCAAAATTCAAAACTCCTTCTAAATTCTAAAATAAATGCTAAATGATCTCAAATGAAAAGTGCAAAACAAGAAATTTGATAAAAAAATAACGATATACCACATTGTCTAAAGAAGTTTCTTTTGCAAATTTGGCTTAGAATAAGGGTCGCAAAATAAAAAAAGTTTTTCTTAACTTATTTTGACATATATTTTAGACATTTGTATTTTCCTTTCTTTTCTTCTTAAGGAAATGTTGTTTTTGTATTCTTCCTAATAATATAAAATAAAAGCAATGCATGATAGTTTTGTTGGATTTATAGGATGCAATAAATGCTAAATAGAAAATGTAGAAAGTTTTTGATAGGTCAAATATACTTAAATCATGAAGTACATATTTTTCATGTTTTTTATTTTTTGGATTGTGTTTTATTTTATATTTTTTGGTGAATATAGAACATGTAAATGAAATAATAAAATAGAAATTAAATAAAAATATGTAAATATGACTTTTATATAAATTGTAAATATATATAGGCAATAGTAGAATGGGTCCCAAAATTAAATTTTCACAAATGAGATTGTTTCTACTTCGATGTATTTTTTTAGATTTTGAAAATTTAATTTCATGAACTTTAAATATGAGTTTAGTCCATTCGGATGTCATATGCTCTAGTAAAAAATCTGGAATGCGTACATATAAAGAATTAGGGTTTAGGTTCATTACTCAATTGTGCAATGTATGACTTTTGGCTTATATTTATCTTTTTTTTTTCAAATATTTTTATTGAACTAAAAAAATAATTGAGTTAGTTGGACTTGTAAATAAAAAGACAAATATAGTTAATGTTTGTGTATATTTTGTATATTGTATCTTGCTTTTTATATGTATGCCTTTTGTGCTCCCTTATTTTACCTACTTATTATTTGGACAAGCGACGTCTACAACCTCAGTCACTGAGTGAGGGTCAGATCCAGACCTTGCAGGTCTATCTTCTTTTGCTTTCTTGGAAATTTTCATTCATTAAAGTTCATGCATTCTATCTTCTTCGTTATATCTTTTGCATATTTTAAATGATTTTTAGGTGATAAAGTGCATCTTGTAATATATCCATGATTTATAAAAATGAAAATGTACATCTTGTAATATATCCATGATTTATAAAAATGTTTGCATTAATATGCAATACAAAACCCATTTTCACCAGCTTAACATAGCGATGGCCTCAAGAGTCCGATCGTAATATTTTCAATTTGAGGTTAAAAGAGAAAACAATCTTTCTATCGCAAGCACACAATGTGAGTCACCTTGACACCCAAGTATGGTTCTATTACACCCTATTCAAAGGGATTATCTATCCTTACGGATGGGTTATATCAAGCCCCTAAGGATGCAATAGGCTTACATACTCAAAAAGTCTCTCTAGGTTTGTAGGCAAGCGCTTGAAGCTACCGACCCTGCACGAGTCGGATATGGAGACTTAGGGCACACGTCCAAGGATTTTGTCTTCAATCCTTAAGTGTGCATCCTTACCCTCTCTTGTCTGGAAGGTGCCTGTGTACAAAGATCAGGGTTGCTCTCCTACAACCAATGACATGATTTTATTAAATTTTAGGGGTCCAATATTGTATTAACAATCTTAGTTTTAATATGGTTATCACTTGAGATTAAATCTTTCACAATGTATGCTTATCAACCAGTTCCAATTCCTTTAACTCCTATGCTGTAAAACCAAGGAGGGAATCGATAAAAAAACGATTCAAGCGATGAAAATCGAATGATGTATGCACAATCAAGAAGATTTGTAGTGATTCCTAGATCTCTTCACGCAAGATGCAATACTGTATTGAGATTTCAAACTATATGAAATGCAAAGATGAAAAACCACACCTAATCAGAAAGTTCTATTAGTGAGAAGAGATACATTTTATTCTGACTAAGTAGAATGATCTAATATACATATTATTAAGTGATCGTGTGGTCCTAAAAATTACGAGCACAAGAAAAATATTTGACCTATAAATAACTCTAATAGCTTCAAGTGCAGGTTTTAAGCTACGTAAATCACCATAACAACCACAAGGTCCTGACCACACAGAAAGGGTCGAAACATGCCAATGTTTGTGCAGATACACACATGAGTCTTCAAACAAAGGCCATTGGAAATAGGGCATTTATTACATCTGATTTACAGTAATAAACAAAGTTTGAAAATAAAATTGCAACCTAACTACGTTCTCTCTCCAAAATGAAAAGTTCTTTTGGCATCTCCACACTGGGTTTGGTACACAGAATCCCCCACCTCCGGTTTCCTTGAGTTGCACCGGTTTCCTAAAATATCACTCCATGTCCATCGAGTCCCTCATACAAAAGAATACAAATGCATTAGAGAAAGTATATAAAAATAAAACAAAAAATGACAAGAAATGCCAAGAATAAATAAAAATTAAGAGATAAACAGAAAAGAAAACTCATGGGTCATACTACCCAAGGAATGGAAAATCTAAACACTACATTGTCAAAAAATATATCCTAGGACATGCCTCCCTAAAAATAGGGCCATCTAAAAAATCATTTTTTTACTAATTCAAATATGAGAGAACTAAGGGTGTGTTTGGTTGGGGGGTTACCCCCACTTTGGGTGGGTTATCCCCCAAAACCCACATTCCTAACCCACTAGTGGGGTCCACCATCTTTTCATCAAAAAAATATATATTATACCACCATATCATCTAGAAATCATAAAATACTCAACTTCTACTCACTATTTCAAACTTCATACCCACTTTTTCAAATTTCAATACAATCATATCATAATAACTACATACTTTTTCAAATTTCAATACAATCACATCACACAAACCCTCCCAGCCCTTAACCCACCAATCAAACACACAAACACAAAAACGGGTTATCTTCCCCCAGATAACCCACGAACCAAACGCACCCTAAGTGTTGTAGTCGTTAGAAGCAATTGATCAAAACCATACTTAAATTAACTCAATATAATGCAAATGTGGCAATTTATCTTTTTTACATAGACAAGCCCAAGTCGACATTAGGAGGCACTCAAGATTTATGAATCAATTTCAGACAATTAGGCATTTAGTTTTCAAAGAAGATTTTTTAAATTTTTATACAATAAATGACATGCAAATGATTCAATTGTCAAGGAAAATAAATAACTTAGCCAATTTATATTTAATCGTAATTAAGTCCAAATTAAAGAAGTGCTAATTTTTCTATAAACATTATACAATGAGCAAGGAAAACACATTTTTTATGAAATTTTCCTAGTTCAAAAAGAAGTAATGAAAAATAGACCAAGTTGAAGGTTGTTTTTACATATTTTCTCTCAAATGAAGCCCAAACTCAATAAAACTTAGTCACAATGTGCAATAACGTAAATAGGTAACTTTGAGTAATTTAATTTTAATAAATACTGAACTTTTATATTTTTGAAAATAAAAATTACCCTAGATAGATCTCAAAAAAGGAAATCCAGGACATCTTTAATGTCTTAAAAATACGAAGTGTAAATGAATTAAAAATGATTTATATAAATCACCAAACATTTTAATCTAAGCAATTGGTGCATGAAATTCCATGATTTTTTAGTACATGTCAAAGTAAAATTAATTCTACAGAGTGTAATGGAGAATTTTTCAAGCTAGAGATAAATTATAATGAATTTCATACCACATAATGGGCAAAATATGCAATGTTTCACTACAGTAATTATAATAAATAATACTGTAACGTCCCGGACTTAGGTCTCCGGTCCGTTATCGAGGAAAACTGGCCCTGACAACTTGTTGGGTTAGGGCCCAATTGAACCCGTTGACAACCACCCAAAATGCTTAAGCCCAAGTTGTCAAGTAGTAATCCCCACCACTTATATACCACACCCACACTTTGTGAGTTTTCCATGTGGTACTATGTTTGGGGTTAGGGTGTTACAACCTCCCCCACTTATATTCGCAACGTCCTCGTTGCGACATGGCACATCACTTATTCCCAGTGATAGTGACGGCTGCACGCTCTGGGTAGCCTTTTCCTCCAACCTCTTTGTAGGGGCGGCTCCACCTCTCGGGTAGCCCTTTCCACTATCAGAGGGAATTTGACTCTGATACCATTTATAACGTCCCGGGCATAGGTCTCCGGTCCGTTATCGAGGAAAACTGGCCCTGACAACATGTTGGGTTCGAGCCCAATTGAACCCGTTGACAACCACCCAAAATGCTTAAGCCCAAGTTGTCAAGTAGTATTCCCCACCACTTATATACCACACCCACACTTTGTGAGTTTTAAGTGATGGGTATGGTTTATAAGTGATGGGTGGTTGCCAACGGGTCCATCTGGACCTGAACCCAACAAGTTGTCAGGGCCAGTTTTCCTCGATAACGGACCAGGGACCTAAGCCCGAGATGTTACACATACAATGTCAAAAACAATAACTAAATAACCAATATGTAGAGAATAAATTATTATACAAGATGCAATAAAAATGATGACAAATTATGATTAAAATTAATAAGAAAACATGGGGATATCAATGTTATTGAAATGAATAGATTAGAAACAACGCTCATGGACAATTATGCAATTACCAAGATCTGGTAGGGGGTCCATGCAATTCCTCTAGTGGGCGGGGATTTAGGTAGGTGCAAATTCCAGGAGCTGGGGGTGTTCATGTGATTGATCTTGGATCCAACAATTTAGAGGCTCCTTTGTCATTATGATCATGTAGTGAAGACAAAGCCACGTGGATTAGTGTTAGCCTTCAGGGGCTATGTAGATCAACAGTCTATAGGAGAGGCCACTCGTACGGTGAGACGAGCTTCGATCTGGATCCAACAATGGTGATGCTATCATGTTTTGACGGTGAAGATTAGGTGATCGGTCACCCAGTCAACGGTACATGTACACTTAGATAACCTTTGTCGTTTCTCTGATGGTTGATGGATTTCTAAATGCTTCTTCTCCAATGAAGGGGGAAGGATGGTCTTCCCCTGAAGTCTCATGCATCGTAGAGATGGAAGAAGACATTTGGGGGACACAGTGGTGTTCCATACTCATCGATACTAGATTGAGATAGAGTTGGATCAACTTGAAGGTGTGCTCTTATAATCAGGTGTAGCCTCGAGATCAGTGAATCTCAGTTGTTTAAGAATGGATCTTCGATGAGGTGTGAAGCTTTGGGTCATATGCAAGAACTCACAAAGATGCTCTGAAGATAGATGCCCTTGAAGGTGAGCTTTGATGTTGATGCTCGTCCACCTTCACCTACATGCAAAGAGAATGGAAAAGGACGAAGACTCGAGCCGGAGCTCGGCCTATCATGTAATGTGATGAAATGGGGGTGGAGATCCTTGTGCATTGATGAAGAAGATGGATGACATATGCTTGAGTCCTTGCAGAACTCGGGGGGTGGGGTGGGGGCGGAGTGGGTGATGGACGATCGCGATTGGGTTTGGACTTGGGTATTTGATAGAACGAAGAGGATGAGGAAGACAATAGGGGGAATAGTGGAGGAATCGAAGAGTCAATGAATAAGAAGAATGTAGGAAGATTAGGAAAATGAAGGAAAGAGATGAGGAATGGAGAAGTGGTTTACTTGCAGAGGGTGAATTCGGATGCCTGGGGAGAGCTCGGAAGGGATCTCAAGTCTTTGCTCAAGTTGCCGGTGTGCAACAAGTCGGGCGGCTGCACGGAGAAACTGCAATAATAAATGGATCCTTGGATCTCACCAAAGACAAGTGGTTGGTCATCACTCTACTGGTGGGCTGCATTCATTGTCACCGAAGGAGATGGGAGCTTGAGCTCTATCTTAGGGAGGTGGAGGATGCGTGAAGAAGGAGGTGGAATAATGGATTTGATGGGGGATTATGGCTTTTTTTGACTTGCAGAGGAGGTTAGGGTTTGGATTGGGTCTACAGAGGAGAGAGGGGATGGACGAGTGGGGAGAGTGGCTGACGAGGTCAAAGATGTTGTAAAAGGGTAGAGGTCATTGGGTGAATGGGAGATTCAACCGAGGAAGACAGAGGTAGGAGACAAAGTCTCATCCGTCGGATCTCATCCTGATTGAAGGGATAAGAAAACACCACGTGGTGAAGGGGGAAGAAAGCGGGGGAGAACCAAGAGCATTGGTTTGAAGGCAACCCAATGGCTCTGTTTAACGGTTGGAAAAGAGAGGGGAAGGTGGGGAAGACACGTGGTGATGCACGGGGAAGCTAGATGTTGCCACGAGAAAATTCAGAAACTAAAAATAAAGAGAGCTAAAAATAAAATTGCAAATGATCTTAAATCAAAAATATGTCTTCATAAAAGTTGTTTGTCTCGACGAAATCAACAACTTTAATGAAGGGACCAAAATCAAAAGATATGATACGTACAAAATGATTTTTTGATGTACTTTATGTACTAAAATACTTGAATTTTATGTTTTTGCATTTTTGTGGTGTTTAATTAAAGGATAATTCAAAATAAAATCAAATAAAATAAAAGAGATGTAATTACACATTAATCTAGTTTTTGAGATTTTTAATACTTAAGAAAATAAATAATTAAACTAGAAAAGACTTTTTACTGACATTGTATATAGACTCAGAACACGATGCTTCCTTTACATTTTATAGTTTTTTGGATTTTAATTTTTACATCTTTTATTAAAACATATCAAAGAAACTAAATGAAAAATAAACAAAAAAAGAGTTAATTGTGTGCATGAAATGATAAATCAAAGTCAGTTAATGTTTACAATATATAGTGATGGCCCAAAATCCTAGTGTCATATATGAACTTCGATTCTTTTGAATTTCGTCTTGATCTGTAGATAATGGAGTGTATATTAATTCAAAAGTAATATAGGTACATAGGAGATTGTATGTGCATGATATGCGTACTTATGATTTTTATCTCCGGATTAGGATTTTCTTTAATTTGACATGTACACAAGTTAGTATTTTTTCTAACATTTTTCCTTTTTAGCGCTAATGATTGTATACAATGGAGTTGATTTTATTTAATTTGGAGTTTATATAAATCAATTAAAAATAAGTGAAGTTAGACTAATATACAAGTAAATATATACAAAATCAAAGAGGGATTTTATCAGCGAATTAATATACAATAATTAGTCCTAATTATACACATACCATTAGGGATGAGCATTGGGCTGGGCAGACCCGGCCCAGCCCGAGGCCCAACCTACATAGCATGACTCGACCCAAGCCCAAAGAAAAGATGGCGGGGCTTGGGCTTTGATATTAGGCCCAATTTTTTTGGGTCGGGCTTGGGCTTGGCTTGGCTCGGCCCAACCCACAAAGCCCGCAAGCTTGGCCCCCGGTTCTTGGCCTGCAAGCCCGGCCCAAGTAGGCCCGAGCCGAGTTCAAATGTACAAGTTCAAATGCCTTGAACAGTAGAGGGCATTGGGTTCTTAAACAATTCATAAGTTCAAATGAAAACCCCTCGTATGGGTTTGGGGAAGCCCTCTCCCTCCCTCTTGTGTTTGTATAACAAAGAGATGGCCATATCCCCCTCCCTGCCTTGACAACAACACCGGGACCTTTGCTTATCCATTTGAACTCTCTCCGCTCTTTTTAATTCTATAATATTTCCCTTTCCATATTTTCACAGAGAAATTAAAAATGTCTCTAATATAAAACCCACTAATCTAAATCCTGGATTACACTAGCTAAATAGATCACATGTTACTAATGACAACTGGTTGCCAACATGTCGACAATTACGTAGTTGTGTGATCACCTTATGATTAATTTTCCTTTTGCATGAGCGTACTGCAATTTCAATAAGAAAAATAAAAAAGAAAATGACCTCATTTAGTGAGAACTAAATATGTGTCAAGAACCTCCTTCTGAACAGGAAATTTATACTCAACTGTTTAAGAACGTTACTTTTTTCACAAAGATAAACAGTGACCATTCTTTTTTTTTACCATCCACCGACTGTTGTGACTGTAGGTTTGGGTTAGATTTTAAACCTGGAGGACTGGTGTTAAGGCAAGATGAGGACAAATCAAATACCAGCAACCCTCTCTCTATGATTAAAAAATCCTAGATTTCACATGTCATTGCGTAAACATGACTTGTAATTGGTCAAATATACCCACCCAACTGGTGCGTATGTTCAACAAAAAGGTCCCACACTTGGCTTTGTAACCAACAACCAGCTTTATGAAGGTTGTGTTTATTATGAAAGTTGGAGGTTTATGTATGCAAGGTGGAGAACCTGTAAAGAGAATGCCATTTTATTGATAATGTGTACTTGACAAGTATTCTCCGCATTAATAGGTCATGAGTTGTAATAAGAACTGACTTTACATGGTATTTGATGTGCCTAGAAAGCACTAGAATCCATTCTGCATGTCAAACGGGTCGGCCTGGCCCAAGCTCGACCTATAAGAATTGGTCTGGACTTGGGCTTGGGCCCTTCAAAGCCCGACCCAGCCCGACCTATGCTCATCCCTACATACTATGGGTTGGTTATTTTATTATTTCAAGGTGTTTATTAATTGAATTGATTAGGGAATAGATCTAAGATCATATATTAAGATAGGCGAATCACAGATTCATCGACCTTGCTCAAAATTGGGTTGCCTATACCAGTGGTACTACAATGGTTGCTAGGACCGATTGGTTTCCTGGAAGTGTTGTGGTTGATATGACAACTATGTGGGTTACTGAAAATGAGATACATGTTGATATTGGTATTGCTGTAGCTATGTCCATGTATTTCTTTGGTACAAAGGCTATCCGGACTGGCAATCTCTACGGGGTTGGTGAGGCTGGTTCAGAAAAGAACTTTGCTAGAACAACCGATGACTACCATATGGGGTTTGACAAGAATCAGAGTGATTCTTCCATCCTTGATTGTCCATTTGGGTGAGTGGTCTTACCAAATGCATTCACAGCATGGATCAGTGGGGACTCGAATGATCTCATGCTCAATGGGGGCCCTTGGTCATAGCAGATCGTGGCTAGATCATCGAAGGATTGGTTCTCAATCAAGGACTCTGAATAGTATATTGGCTCCTGATGTATATAGTGAATCTTATAGAAAGGGGAGGGGGTCAATATCTTCAGTGCTTGGGCATAAGGCGATGGCTTCTTTTATTCTATCTAAATGTTCTCCACCTTGGTACCAATCTCCTTGACCTACTCTTGTATTGGCTTCAAGCTATCCAACTACTTGAAATTTGGTAGGTTCTGTAACTGTTTTGATGACTTAAATGACATTGAACTTGTCACATATCAAACTCATGTTAGCTTCAACTGAACTCTTGTCTGTCTCAACGGTTACTTAGGTTACCTTATGTCGGTAGGCCCCTCCTTTCATAAATGTACGGGCATCCAAAATGATTCCATAATTTTCTACCATCTCGTCAAGAATGACCCCGACTTCAGTGGCAGCCTTGTTCGGATAACTACTACCACATGTGCCACTTACTAATCCTTGTATCTCTAAGTTCAATCCGTCCAAGAAGTTACGAGTAAATATAAAGGTGAGGAACTCAAATGCATGCATCTCTCTAATAATTCCTTGAACCTCTTCCATGCATCATGCACCGGCTCGTAGGGGAGTAGGGAGAAATATGAGATTTGAATAAGAATCTTATTTGTGCATCCCAATGGATAGAATTCCTATAGAGATGTATTTCTTAAATCTTCCCATGTGAATACTTATCTTCACAAATGATTGAGCTAGTAAGTATTTTTCTTCTCTAATGCGAAGGGTAAGGCTCTTAGGCGGATTGTATCTTGCCTCACATTTTGGATGTTCAATGTGCTAGAGATCAACTCATAAATTTGTAGTAATGCAAAGGGTTCCTTAGTGGCATTGTAATTTGGGCAACGATTGCAAAAAAAGGCATTTGATCTTGAAGTTACCCTAGAGTGCGGGCGCTCTGATCTAGTTACTGGTTTGTCCCACTATAGGATTGTATGGCTCGCACATAGTGATAATATGCAAGCCTATATGCTGTTCACCCCTCTTTACTCTCAATTGATATAGCTCAACTATGACTACCTCATTTATACTAGCATGGGCTTTCATATGTTCGATCATTAACCTCAACATCTTGTGTACATCATTGGCATTGTTCACATTGTTTGCATCTTTGTCTCCCATCTATATTTATGCTAACTCAGATGAGCTTGATGACTATATTGAAACAAAAATCAGCTTATTGTTAGTCAAGAGTAATGGATATGAAGCATGAGTTTCAAGATAATAGTCATAATCAAAGTCAGAATAGGACTTTGGATTTGCCCACTAGGTCGACTAAATTGAAAGATGTGTAGGCAGAATTGCAGTTTAGGGGAAGAGTGTACTTGATCCAATGAAGAACTCCTGTGGACCTGTACTCACTTTTGAATTGATATGCATTTTATTCTCTATAAATCAAGATCAAATTAAAAAGAATCGGAGTTTGTATGCGAAACTTGGGTTTTGAGACCAAGTTGTATAGCGTACTTATTTAATAAATTTATATTAATAAATAATTCTTTTTAATTTCATTTATTTTCTTTATTTTATGTCTTGACAAAGTACATTAAATTAAAAATCCAAAAAATATAAAAGTTTAAGAACAAATGTGTTGTGACTTTGTAAATACTATGTCTATATTATTTCTTTCATGATTTTTATTTTTCCTTTTCTTAAATATAAAAAATAAAAAAAAGAAATTTATATTTTATTTTATTTCTAGTATTTTATAATATTTACTTTGTATATTTTATATTAAAAATCTAAGAAAAAATATCATACACCACCCCGCTCCATGTTCTTCCTCTTCCAGCACATATCATATTCCTGCTTCCTTCCTCCACCCTGACCAGAAGCTCATAGCTCCAACCTCCATCAGATCATCGTCGTGGCTCCACCTTGAACCATCATCTGGTTGAGCCACTTTTTAAGAGGAAAATTCATTCCACGGTAAGTTAATAAACTATATGCCCCTAGGCGGTTGCCAAAATTTTTTATTATATACCATAGGTAAGCCGCCTATTGAATAGGTGGCTTTGGATAAGACAAAGTTCCCTCTTGAAGAGACAACTTTTGGCCAGAACTAAAAAAAAGAAGTAGCAACCCTGCTTCTGCCAGCAGAGCTACTGCTTCTATTTTTTTTAGGAAGTATACATTAAGTTGAAATAAAGAACAAAGATTCACATACAACATGGTAATTCATACAACATGAGAACCACAAAACTCAAGGCTACAATCCAAGTCATATAAAGAGTCATGTACATACAAAGTTTATATAGAAGTGGCATACATGCCTTATATTACAAGAATATCACAAATATCAATCTTTCCTTTACACTCCCCTCTCCATTTGTATTGCAATTTGATGGTATCTCATCCATTGTCGATGTATCAATTGTGCTTGGCTCAAATCCGTGGAGTTGACTATATCGATCGATATCAGCAATGTGGCTCATATCCGTCCCTTCAGTTCCACAGAAGTCCAATGAGAGGGGTGAGTGATGTGAAGGTCCTGCATCTGTAACTACTCAATCCCTCTGTGGTGCAGGTGGTGTGGAAGTCTCCCTAGACGGGCCACACTCATGGATGGGAGTCTCAAACTCTATGTCAGACTATGGTGGTAGATGCATCACAATCGGGACATCTCCCTCATCGAAAGTCCTATCTCCCCTTTGTCGATGAGCTTGTCCCTGTTCACGTACTCGAATACGTGAATGCTTCTGAGATGTAGCTTTTATATTGACATCTTCCTCAGCAACCTCCTCATTCGGACCATCTCTGAATTGTCATTGGATAGACTCGCGTAGACGTAAGCTTGCTTCAGTGGCAAGCTCCCTCATCAGTGGAGCATCATCATCTAAAAGACATACAATCTTGTCAAAGGGGGACACCTGTAATGGGAACAACTCTTGTTAGAATAATATTTAACAGCTAAACATAATCGTTATTTAAAGTAACTTTGTACTTATGACATAATCTAAGGTGTACCCATGTCGACCAATGAATCGTCAGGTAATACTATGATACCATGGCAAGCAGTCGATGGTCATATCAGGTCCTCCTAATGGGATGGGAGACATCGGTACAACGTAGTCCCTGCGGATGTTCCACAGTCTAACATAGATCACATGGAACTTCTCGCAAGGCATTGGTATGCCCTAAATCCCACCAAACTGATGAAGGACTCTGTTCGCGGTATGTAGCTTAACAATGCAAAAGTGAATCAATGGTACACGAGCAACATGCAAGTCTTGATTCTCCATACAATATGGAGGTAACTGAGACAACACCTCCTTTGTGTATGGGGTCCAGATCATCTACATACCATTAGATATGTTAACAAAACAAGGGACACATCCTAAAATGGTTAACACCATGATTAATCCACACCTGCTCCACAAGTTGGCGGTCAAGTGCATCCATATATGGACGAATGACATGTGTCAACTCCATTATGATGTCAAACTCTGCATGCCATCTTACCTCCAAAGGCTTCCCTTGTCATATAGGTCGGTGATGAACAATGGGGGTGATATGGGGGAAGCATTTCCAAGCCCACAACTGCAAGAGAATCAAGAATACACCAATCTTAACTGCATCTACCCTCGATGCAACACATAACTGCCTATACAAGTACGCCAAACAAGCTGAGCCCCAACTGTAAGTCCCACGAGTCTCCAGATCCTTGAGAAACAGAAGGTACATTAGTGAAACATCCTTTCTCGATTTCTTGGGGAAAATCACACCTCCCAAGAGCTGCAGAATATATGCACGTGTGAACCGCATAATGTTATCCTCCCTAGCCTTATCAGGAAGAACTAAAAAATATTTAAATAGCCAAGTCATGCGTATACGAGCTCCATCAATGTTGGGTATCTCTAGCTGGACTCTAAGTAGATGCTCACACAGTCCCGCCCAATTGGGCGAATTGGTGGGACCAATCATGGGAAGGCCATCTATCTTCAAACAAAAAATGTAAGCGACATCTTGTAATGTAACAACATCTCTCCATGGCGTATGTGGAATGTATGTGTCTCTGGGCGCCGTCTCTCCATAAGAGCAGTAACTAGATGTCAGTCAAAGAAATGAAATCTATTTGCATTACTCCAAAAAATCTCGCCAGGTAAATGTTGGGAACAATGTGTTAGTCCAAGGGAACATGTCTCATTGTGCTTTCCCGCCTTATACAACATAGATTTGTCGTCACCTGAAATAGCAAAAAAGATATAATATCAATATATTTTCCATAATAGGATTGCAAATATTGAAAAAAGTATTAAGTACATCTTTATTCTGGAAAAAGATTCGGAAATTCATTGTAAGATTTTTTCCAATCTACATAAACCATATTTATTCCCTTCCTCCTTGCATCCTAAACCCTCCTTCTGCTCACTTGGCAGTCAAAGTCATCCTGAATTGATGTCTATAAATACAACACCTTCACTGAGGAAGATATTTTGATTTGAATAAGAAACTTGAGTACCATGAAGTTGCAATCTAGCTAAGGATTGTCTTGATTGACAAAACGATTCAAGCGATTATACATCATGTCAATCATTGAGATAACAAATTGTCCATCAGTTGGTCGACTATGACCACACAATCTCCACAAGCATCCCATGTCCCGTTCGTTGTAGTGCACATCCCAAGCCTTCCTGTCTGATTCAACTACCGTGAGTTGTAATGTTGTTTATTGCGGAACACCTTCATAGAGTACACCAGGTCAATTTTGCATTTGAAAAGCACCACACTTTCAACTCGTTACTTAGACTATTTCCATCGTAAAAGTTAATGCAATCCTCTCCATTTAAAATATAACCATCACCTCCTCTCATGTTTATAAATGGTATGTTAGACAAAATCTGTTCCCAGATGATCCTGCTCCTCATTATCATCATTTTTCCATCTCGTCATCAGTATTTCTGTGATGAGGGTTCCATCAACCTATCAAGTTATGGATTATTATCATGAGTTCCTACACAAGGACCCATATTCACCAAAGGAGGAACATATGTATTTCCATCTTGAGGCACAAATCAAGGATGTACTGATCCAAGCAGAGAAATAGTGACAATAAATATCACGGGTCGATATGCAGCATCCATATCCTCGGCATATTCCACCATCTCTCGAACATTATCATCAAACTCGACATACCCTATATAAAACTTTGTGCCATCCTGAGATATTCTATGAAACACCTGTAGTTTGATTCTTTATGATAATTCCATCCTGACTTGATGTGTTCAATCAATCCCGTGAATGACATTTCATGACCAATCTTGATGGTTTTCATACGACCTCCGACATAGGTCATGTCCTTACTCGATTTCGAAATAGTCCCACCACAATGACAAAAACAGTGAACCTCACGAGACATCTTAAATTACAATATACTGGCAATCATTGATTAGTGATGAAAAAATCATATGAAATTCAGTACATCCCAATCAATAGCATAGAAACACGAAAAAAAATCCATAAAAATCTAACACCTACAAGATGTTATGGGAGGATAGAGTTATACATTATCTTCAAGAGGTATTAAAGTTCCTTGAGGTTGGGGAGGGGGAAGAGATGGAGGTTGCTCAGAGGTGACGATCGGATGCATGGAGGCGGCAGATGACAATGATGGGGTAGCCGATGGTCGTAGTAGTGGGAGGAGCCAGAGGAACCCTTGCTCGACTAGTCTGGAATGCGTGGGGAGGGTTCTATTTGCCTGGTAGTTTAATCCCCGTGGAAGACGCCTCTTTAAGAGGCGGCTTACAAACGATACATAACAAAAATATTTCGACGACCGTCCAAGATTATTAATTTTATTAGCTTACCTCTAGAATGAATTTTCCTCCACTTTTTAACCCATTTACACGTCAAGTTCCAAGCTCCAACAACATTATCCTCGTCAGAGACTCCATCAAAGAAGGACCATTTACATCAAAATGGGGACGCCAGATCCCGTGATTGTGTTGCCTGATCTAAGGACCAAAGATAGGAACCTCCATCTCCACCTTACTCCTTCTGACCACCTTCGACATTAACACATCTTTATAGGAGCAGGACCCTATCAACAAAGCTCCAAATAGGAGCATCTTCAGCCATGGACCACCAAGGCCTATATGCTCTCCATCTTTAACAGGAGCATCAACAACATGTCCGGGTTTGATATCTGAACATGTACTCTCTCTCTCTCTCTCTCTCTCTCTCTCTCTCTCTCTCTCTCTCTTTCTCAATCATGTGTCGACGAGCGAGAGGCCTGTCTGAGGCCAATGATTCCCCACACCTACGAACCACCTTCAAACATCTCCAACGTCATAAGGTGTCGGAGACATAACCTTCAAGGGCGAGCAACATAAAAGGGCCCATCCATAGTTTATCATCTTTTTGCCGAGCCAAGCATCGCATCTCCTTCAATCCAAGTGGAGCACCGATAAGCAGCACATCCTGATCAGAACTACGTCTATGCTCCACCGTTCTTCCACCCCGAGAGTTCCGCGAACCACCTGAGAATCTGCAACAACAAAGAACAACAACACCCCCTATTCTCCGATGTTAATCAGAGAAACATGAAGGATACGTAGGGGATATACAACACAGTTTGAATCTCGTTTCCTTTTTCGTGACCGACTCAACAAGTTGCTGTAAACCACGGTAGAAGCCCTTCGTTACCGCCTCGTACATCCCCTTTAACAAACCCCTTTTACCTAACCTCCTCTCATCGAGATTGAATGCCACTTGAAGTTCCAAGAAACCCAATCAGAGTAGGGCAGAAACCGAATGGGACATGCCGAGCTACAGGTACCCTCACGAAACACATGGGATCAACCTAGCCATTCATGATCACGAGGTCTTGATCGTTAGATCACGAGTCTAGAACTGATATAATCCCTCTGTTGACCCTAGAGATCCATCACTCATTAGTGGAGGGCATGAAGCCATCTTCGGGCCGACACGTGAAAAGCACTTGGGGAATTTACGTGAGAAACCCCATGGCATTTTATAACCCTTACTAAAGATGGGTTTTTCACCCAGCTTTAGCCACATGGCCTTCTGTGTGCCTTTCCCCTCCACATCTCTCAATTTCCTATTTCTCCCCTCTCTCTCCTTTCATTGCACTGCTCATTCCTAGCCCCTGATCCCTCTCTCTCTCTCCACTCACTCTCTCTCCCTTCCTCCACCATGATCTCTCTCCCTCTCTCCTCTCCATTTGTCTTCCATCTCTCTCTCTCTCTCTCAAACGATGATCTTTATCTCTCTATCCACTCTCTCGCTCTCCATCCCTTTACTCTCTCTTTCTCTATTTCATCTTTTCCTCCCTCTCTCTCTCTCCACTTACTCCTTCCCTACTCTCCACCACAATCTTTCTCTCTCCCCCTCTCTCCTCTCCATTTCTCTTCTCTGTCTCTCTCCAACTCCCTAAACGCACTCATCTTTCTCTCTCCCTCTCTCCTCTAATATATTTGTTAAATTAAAACTTATAAATCTCATATTTTTTCTTTATATTTATTATATATATTATATTTGTTAAATTAAAAATTATAATTTTTATATTTTTCCTTTATATTTATTATATCAATATATATATTTGTTTGTCATTTATTTGGACTCTACAATTAGTTTTGTCCAATTTCATGAAATGATAATGATATAATTTTACTTATTTCAATAATTATTTAATAATAAATATTAAAACTAAAATGAAATGATAAGAATATTTTTTTTAAAAATAAAATACGGATTTTTTTGAGAGAAAAGAGGATGAAATCCCAAGTTGGGACTCAACACAAGAAACTTTGTATTAATAAAGGGAAAAAAGATACATTACCTTGTGGACCAGAATCGACAAAGGGAAAGACAAAAGGAAATTACATTTTCTGGATAAAACCTCTGATTTTTAAAAATTAACTCATTTCTTCCTTCCCAGATGGTCCACAGAGCTGCAAACGGAAGTGCACAGTCATTCGTTGAATTATTCTCCACCGACCTTATGGATTCCCAAAATTATGCCATTCCAACCTAAGAGTCCCACGACGCCCCTACCTCCTTTTAAACCTACACCGACAAAGGGCAGGTAAAGAACAAGTGTCCCGCATCTTCCGTTTGCGCACCACATCTATCATAATGGGTGTCTAGAATTCCAAACAACCTACCCCTTCTTGCTTTGTCGCATAGTCTACCCCTTCTGAGGCACCACAGAAAGACCTTCACTCTGTAGGGGATGTTGCTTGCCCAAATTATCTTCATGTCTTTATCCAAGTCAGTGTCCAGAACCTCTGTGCTTCCTTTGAACACTTCATATGCCTTCTTCACCGAAAATTTACCCCCTCCCAAACAAAATGATCCCTTCCTTGAGACATATCTGTTTGTGTCGTTTATTTTTACTCTACATTTAGTTTTATTTACTTTCATGAAAATGATAACAATATAATTTTACTTATTTTAATAGTTTATTAATAATAAATATAAAAAAAACTAAAATGATACTATAATAATTTTTTAAAATATAATATATATATATGCAACTTATTTTTTCTCAATTTTTAAAATTGGGGGTGATATATAAATATTATATTTCATTTTAACTATATCCATCAATCGAATATAATTGATATCTTTTCCACTATCCCTCATATAGTTATAGATGCTTATGGATTTCTAAAGCATATATTGGTAATTATAGTTTGAATAATTATGTTAAAAATAACAACTTAAATAAAACTAATATCTAATATATAAAATAGATCAAGTAATAAAAAATGAATGAATATTTATATCTTAATGATTTTAATAAAATTATAAATTCATATAATAATATATTTTTTAAATATAATTTATTAAGAGTCTTATCTAATATATATAAGCATATTGACATATTAGTCGATAATATAGAAGTTATGAGATTTTTCATTTAATATTTTGGAAAGAGTGGAACATATGTATTGAGTTCCATTTTTTACTTAAATAATTTTATATTAACTAGTTAAACATTAAACAAACTTTATTTTTATAAAATACTAAAATTTTTACAAAAAACATTATCATAATCATACAACATTAATATATGATATACATACATATTATAATATATACATTGAAGTCATGTTTGATACATATCATAATATTAAAAGATAAAAATTTACATAAGTTGCACATTAGTATTTTGAAATTATGTGACCATTTTCCATTGGTATCTCTTAATTGTAAGTGTTTTATTGTTTATTATAGTTTAATATACAACCCTACAAAATTAGTTTTATTGGTGTAGATAATAGCTTAAATAACAATTGAATTCAGGAAAAAACATCAAATAAATATGGAATATAATTGTGTAGAATTTTATTTCCAATCATCAATCACTGTTAAGTAATTTATATTGGAATTATATATATGTATGTATAGAAACAAAAACATAAAAAAAGATTGATATGGAATAAAAAAATTATATGAAAGATCATATTTGTATATTTTGTAAATATGATCTACTCGCACATTTATGTAAAATATTTAGTTTTAATTTATTTGTTGTTCTAATGTTTTTCCAGTATTAGAACTAGTTCATACAGTCACCCCATGCTATTTTAACCCTTTTATTTAACTTAACCAGGTTTTATTTAGTTGATGCATTTTCTTTTTCCATTTTTATCTCATAATTTTACTTTTCTATTATAATATCCGTTGTAATTTATGATTATAAATTTAAAGCTTATACCTAATAATAATTATGAAGATGGATAAGACATTTCATTATATTATATGTAAACTTTATATTTCACATGTCTTAGAGGTTTCTTTAAGCTAAAATGTGACAATGATTTCAATAAACTTACACGAGCTAATCAATTACTAAGAAAATTAAATAGTAACAATTTTATTGATTAATTGAATACATATTACATTAACACTACATTCTTTAAAACTGTTGCGAAGCGCAGGTACACACTAGTTGGTCACTAAAGAAGCACTAAAGGCATTGTTTTGTTTATTTCATTGTTATTAATACCGCATTCTCGACTTTATGGGTTTGTTTAGTTACTGGGATGGGGTGGATTGGGGTAACCTCCTGCGAATAGTAGCTGTTAGGATGGTTATGAAAGTTGGAGAGGGTTGGAATAAGGAATGTGATGTGATGTCACATTGATTCATGATGGAATTCCAACCCAAGAATGGAGAGGGGTAAATAGGGTTACCCTTACTACCAAAATCTAACAAATTGTGGGGAATCTCTATTCTTTGTCAATACCGATAAATAGATCTTTGATCCACACCCCCAAATAAGAGTTCTTGCAGCACAATATTGCAAGCGATCATCCATAGAATTGTGCTCTGATCCTTATGCATAGAGTGCCTCTCTTAAATGAAAGCACTCAAACAATGAGGGTGTTATGGGCCCAATACAATGAATCCTTTAAGGTTTTTATTTAGGGGTTTTTATTTAGGGTCAAATTGGCCTTAGCTTTCCTTTTTAGCTTTTTTTTCAACTTTTTTAATATTGTTAAACAAGTCATCGAATTCTCAATCTCCTTTTTATCATAAGTGATAAAAAATAAAGGGTTGGTCGGTAATGTAATGCAAGTGAAAAGTAGTGATGGATGCTTAGTGGAGGGATTCTCACCTTGCTTCCCAACACTTTTCACATGAAATGCTAGACATGAATTAAAATTACACTAAATGCTAATGCAAGCAGAAATCATCCTAAGTATAAATTCCCGTTAACAGGCAAAAAGTAGTTTAAGTTGATTAAGACCAATCCTAGAATATAGGAACATGAACAATATTAGGGATTTGGACCTCAAAATCTACTTACACAACCAATACAAACAAATGGTAAAAAAGGCAAAAAGCTAAAAAAGATGATGCGCAAATGAAATAAAGTATAATAAAACTTGAAAAACAAATGAGGTCTCGACCCCACTCGAGGGAGGGGGGATGGTTAGGTTATTACCAACTGAATAAGCCAAGTTTATTATAAAAAAAATTACAAGTGATGAAGATAAACTAAGTATACTGAAGTTATGATAATCTACACTATGTTCCTTAACAACTACTCTTCTCCTCTCAATCGGTTTGCGTGAAGAACAAACCAATATGTATGCAACTCAGTTTGCTCGATTTCCGAGGAACCTGACCAAGTCACTAAACTACCAGAGATAGCCGTGCATCCCCGATAAGGACATCATTTTTGGTACACGAAGATCTTTAAGTATGAGAAGAGATTATTATTCAGCTAGTATGGTATAAGGATCTCAGATCAAACAAGATAGGAAGATAGGGTGTGTGGTTTTATTTTAGGAAACTCTAAGGTCGATCTCAAAGAAGCTTAATGACCTATCAAGGCGTGCAGTTTAGTGACATGGTTATTAGGTGTATATGTGTAACACTAAGGTCGTATATGTGTGTTTTTGTAGCTTTTTTGTATTTTATGTATATTTTAGAGATTTTTTATGTTTTGTATTTTATTTTTTATAGATTTTTATTCATTTTAAAAAATCTAAAATAATATAAAATATATACATCTTGTAGATAAGCAAGTTCTTTAAAAAGATTTGAATAACTTCTTATATTTTACTAAAAAATCCAAAAACATTGAAAAACTCTCATAATTTCTATAAGAATTCACGAATATCAAAATAATAAAATCAAGCGCCCATTTTGTGCCACTTTAAATTCCCTATCTTCAAAAATACCATTAAATATTTATATTATCATTTCTCTTTTATATATTATTTTCTATCCCTTATATAATTACTTAAGTTTGTTTTTTTCTTCATTTCCAATTTCTAAATTCTCTAAAAAATATAAAAATCTTAAAAACACCTCCATTTTTTAAAATTAAAAGATCAAAATTTTTTCCAATTATTTTTCTACTTATTTATCTATATTACACAAAACCCTAAAAACTTAAAAAGATAGAATCCTTTAATAGTAGTTGAATAGAATATCCAAAAGAATTAATAAGTTACTACAATTTGAACCATATAAAAATAAAAAGAACTAAAACATAAAGGTAATTTTATAACTTCACATGAGTTGATTTTTGCAATAAATGGGGGGGGGGGGGAGATTTGTTCATTATGTGATGGAATCACTATATTGATTTTTTTTCTAATGCAAGTAGTTAAGCTTAGTAGCCTAAAGAATTTTGATTGAAGAACCATGACTATAACAATATCCAAAAATCCTAATTTCCATGCCATTTTGGGTTATTTAATACAACCCAACAACATTGAAGTCACTTAAAGATACATCAAAATGAATTTTCTAGGACTTTTGCAAGAATTTCAATCTAAATGCAAAGAAAATAAACCAAAATATTAGTAACAGACATACATAACCTATATACAATACCAACAGTTATTTTTATTTTTAAGTGACACCCCCTTGTCGAGGACTAAGGTGTAAAATAGTGAACTGGGGAGGGTCTATGTGCAAAAACATCTGTCATGTGTCTGACACACGTGAGTTGTGTCTGGATCTAATGGCAGAGCGACGTACATGTGACACACTCCCAGGCCTTCTCCTTTAATGTGGTAGTAGATAACGAGGGCTAGTGGAGCCCCGAACTCTAATGACTTCCTCCGCCCCAACAGAGTCTGCTGCATCCATGGGGAGCCGCTCAATCATGATCGAGCGGTTCCCATGAATTCCCTTTGATCCGGTCCCACACACAGGGGGAATTCGTGGGACAATCCGCACATGCTTTTGAGACCTCGATCAACCTCTCGCTTTGCCACTTCTTCTCGGTACTGCAGGTCGCTGAATTGGCTATCATGTAGCTCATTGGAGATGATTAGGGTTATGGTTTATTAGAGAGACAATGAGGTTTTTGGAGGACTTCAATGAGGTTTTATTGTTACTAGGGACGATTTTCGGGTGCTTTACAGGCCGTGCATGGTAGGTTGAGATGGGGGTTCTTGAGCGATGGTTGAAGGAGGCTCTAGTGTTGACCGGAGTGTCCAAGAATCAAGGTGGAATTAGAGGTCGAGGCATCCAACAGAGATACCTGATGCCCAACCTGAGATTGTAAATGACTGATTTGCTGGGTGATACGTGACAGCTTAAGAAATTTTAAAATTCAAATCTACTTCTGAATTCCAATAGTAATGTTAAATGACATGAATGGAAAAGTACAAAAACATAAAAATGTGACCAAAATTCTGAGACTATAATTTGGATGAAGATGTTTTTTGCAAATTCCTCTCAAAATAAGAGTTACAAAAATAAGATGTGTTTTACAGTATTTTTGACATGTATTTTAGACTTTTGTATCTTTTCTTATGAGATGCTATTTTTGCATTTGCATGATAATATAAAATAAAACAATATATGCATATTTTTTTATATTTTTTGGATGTAATAGATGCTAAATAGAAAATGTGGAATACTTTTTAATTGTCAAAATACATATACCATGTACATATTTATTTTATCTTTTTAATTTTAATATTTGTATATTATATTATATTTTAAGGGAGGATATGAAAGTGCGTTAGTAAATTTTAAGCTAAATAAAACTATGCAAATACATGTCATATATAAATTGTAAAATATATACATACAATTGTAAAATGGATCCCATAAGCCCGTTTCAATTTTGTAATGTTTTTAAAATTTAGAAAATTTAATTTCGTAAATTTCAAAGGTGATTTCGTCCATTTGGAGCTTATACGCTTCAAACAAAAAATTTGGAATACATGCATATAGATAACTAGGGCTTGTGTTCATTGCTGAACTATGCAAGATACATTTTGACATATTTTTATATTTATAAATATTATTATTGAATTAATGAAGTAAGAAATAAGTCAATTGAAATTGTAAATAAAAATATAAAAATAATTGAAATTTAAGTATATTATGTATAATTGTATCTTGTCTTTATCTACATGTCATTGAAATTTGTGTACAAAAATATAAAAAAATATTTTCGTTATATGAAATCTTCTGATTTCCGGTATGGATGATTGAATTTTTCCTAATTTGATTTATCTTTATTCATAATATGCATGCAATATGAAATCAATCATGAAGTCAAACGTCTCAGAGGCTCGCTAATTGATACAATACTACCCATTCTTTTGAACAAAATTAAGATTTTTTGTTGTACTTGGAGAAGCAAATCACGTTCTTCTTCTCATTTCTCATTTTTGGATAAGGGGTTACAACCGTATGTGTAAAATAACAAAAAAAACATTAATATAAGAAAGAATGGGAGATATATCTACACATTTTCCCGTAATGAGCGATGAGAAAGATGGATTGGTTCCAATCGGTTGCCCCAGCCCCTTCACCCTTTCCTCCAAATAGAGAAGAGAGGGAGAGAAATAGAAAAGGAGAATATAAGGGAGAAGAGGAATAGAAGAAAAGGAGAAGTAGTGGAAGGAAGAAAAGGAAGCTCAAGGAAGAAGAAAGCTGGCAGCATCAAGTTGATGCTGGCGTGCCTATACATGAAAATGTAAAATCCTCTTCAAAAACCATATTAACATTTGGATTTTTAAGATTGGTTTTAGGGACATGGTAGAAATGGAATTTCTTGATGTTGTTTTCTTGTGCATGTCTTCCTTATGAATATTTTAGGGGTAGTTAATGGACAAACAAAATCTATACGAGTTTGATTATTGAGATCAAATGAGGATAATGTTAAGGATTTTTCTTGGAGTTTATGGCAGGGTTACGTTTATTTGAAGGAATGGTGTATTAGGGAACAAAAATTTCTGTAGAAGGTTTGCTTTTTGGAATAACATGATCGATGGTGTTAGGAATTTTGATTTGACCTTGCATGCGGTAGACCGATTGAGAGGAGAAGAGTAGTCATTAATCCTTAATTACTCATTCCCCAAATGTATGATCCATTGTAATATGATCTTGATTTTATTTGCAACGAAGTCAAACTCATACGAAATCTCCGAGAGCGTGAACAACAAAACTACACATACTAGAGGTGAGGGTTTTCTTGTTATAAATACATTTTCTTACCAAATCTCTTGCTAAATTGGTTTGTTATTATGTGATTACACTATAAGATCGTGTGAGAAACTTATATGTTGTTAGTTAATATTAGGACATGTGGAGAAATTTGTAGGAATCAGTTATATTAAGACATGTAGTTGACTTTTAGGATAGAGCCATGTGAAACTAAAATACAAAAAATACATGGAAAAATAAAAGAAGTGGAAAAAATGATATTTCGAAACCTCACTCCTTACCAGTCACGTTAGTTTCTTCGGATTAAAATTTGTGGTATAACACATGATGAAGTGATTGACCAGATAGTAGTCTGTGACAAGTCATAAGTAAATTACAGTCTTGGGAACAAAAATGAGAGGAGTGACCCATGGGATAATTGCTCGAGACGTGATGACTTCTCACTATGTTTTAGTAATGAGTATGTGCTATACACTCAAAGGTTAGCAAATCAAAGGACTGCTAACTGGTTAGAATACCTGCTAGCTACATGGAATCTTAACCATTAGGGATTTCCTGATAAGAGTTACACAATAGTGATAACAACCACAAGAAAAATTAAGATGATAACTTGGATAAAGATCCCGAATAAGAGAAGAATGAATGAATGATGAAAAATTGAAAAAAAAGAAAAAATTATAAACACATGTAAAATACCTACTTACTATTGTTTATTCTATTGTATCATATATATCCTCGTGGAACGTTTGCTCACATCTTTAGTTGACAAACTCAACTCTTGTGATGTCCAAGATCCACATTACTGCATGGAAGTCCACGTAACCGTCTCGACGGCCACTCCGCTTACGTTCTTCATCGGAGCACCCAACTCGTCCACTCACCGACATGTCCACGACCCTTCAAGATGAAATCGAGTCGAGCATCAACTCCAAGTACAATGTATAGGGAAAGAAGATATAGTTCTCATCGTGCTTTTGAATACAATAACTGTGATGACAAATCTCACATCACGATTGGATGCAGTGATTCCATATTGTCGTCAACAACAGTTGCCTTATGACGAGGAATGAATAGAAGAAGAAAAAGACTGAGATGACTTTTTGTAGTTTTTGGAGGTTGACAAAAATGGGAATGTTAACTTTTTGTAATTAGGTGAACATCTTTTGATTTTCTAACCTTTAATGGTTTAGATGTGAATATGATAGTTAAGGTTAATTCACTTATTTTTGTAAAACTATTCAAACTTGATGGGAAAGTTATGTGCTTATAGGAATACTTGCATATATGTTCAACTACTCATCTCTCATAATATGCCATTTTGTATGTCAATGGTGCTCGGAATGGAAAGTAGGGAATCACGTTTGATTTTTTTTCTTTTGTATTTCTTCCTTTGTTATCTGTTGAGCAGCAGATAAATTCGTAATGTCTCGATACAACCTGACTGTGCCAGGCATAGGCCGGGGGATCGGGGCATGACGGGTCAGTTCTCCGAATCACATTTTTTTTGTTTTCTTATTTGGTATCTCATTGTTGGTTCGTTTGGTTGCATGATTGGGCATGATTGGGTTGGATACTATTCACAGGGGTACCCTCTCCTCACAGTTTACTTTTCACCCAGCCCAACACAGCCCAACACAACCCAACCCAACCTTGCAACCAAACGAACCCATAGGGTGTATCGGTTTGAACAAGTTGACTCAGTCCCAAATGGGACTCAAAGTCGCTATTCCATTTTGAACTCGAATTCGTGCTCGATAAGATTTGAGTCTAGGTTAGCCGACTCACCCTTGTTGACTTTGCAACGAAATTGACTTAAGGTAATGAATAATTCAACATTCGTTGCTATATCATCCATAGTTAAATATATAACAATGAATAATATTCATTACTTCTTTAAACTCACAACGATTATTGTATTCATTGTTATATTTCTAACGAAGAATCATATAACAACAGTTATCCGTTGATGTTTTCTTCTAATAGTTGGTAACTTTAGTAACAATTTGTACAAATTTTAACGAATAAGCTAACTGATAAGCAGTTGTTATATGATTCTTTAGCAACAAATACATCATTCATTGTTGATTACAAGAACAAACGATAATTTCACAATGAATAATATCCTTTGTTATACATTTAACATTGAAATACGTGATAACAAATATTCAAATGATTCATTACTTGGGCCAAATTTTTGTAAGACAACTTCAACTCTTTAGCAAACCCAAGATTTTGATAAACATTTTTATCTCAGTCGGAATTGATATATTAATTTTCCAAGGTTCATTGCTTATGATTGTGTAAGCAATGAACTATTATTGCTGATTATTAATTTTCCAAGGTTCATTGCTGATTATTAATTTTCCAAGGTTCATTGCTGATTCATTATTTTGCTCAGTCGGATGGGGTAATCATTGCTTCGGAAATTATTGCTGATTGGAAGAGGAAGAATACCAAGGGGATGCTTTGGAAGGTCGACTTCTCCAAGGCTTATGATTGTGTAAGCTGGCGATTCATTTGGGCGTCCCTCTCGAGGCGAGGTTTCCCAGATGAGTGGATTAAATGGATGAAAAGATGCATAACCACTACATCCATTTCGGTATTGGTGAACGGGAAGCAGGAATGTGGTTTTTTCCAGCCTCAGAGGGGAGTCAGACAGGGGTGCCCCATGGCCCCTTTGCTTTTTGTCGTAGTGGTTGATGCACGGATGGTTAATAGAGCTATGGATGGGAACTTCTGTGCCGTGTATCATCTTGATGAGCTGTCCATCCCTCTACTTCAGTATGCAGATGATACGATCTTCTTTGTGGAGGGGGGTGCTCGGGAGGCAAAGGGGATTGCTACTGTTTTGGATCTTTTTGGAGATGTCTCAGGCCTCAGGATTAATGGTGACAAGTCTGTCTTTGTTCCTTTTAATATGATGGAGGAGGAGGTAATGGAGTGTGGGATATCCCTGCGCTCCCAGCGTGGAGCACTGCCTCTCAACTACTTGGGCTTGCCTTTGGTAGCTGGTCGCTTGCACCAATCTGATTGGATGCCTATGATGAAGCGGGTGGAACGACGCCTTGCTGGTTGGCGAGCATCGTGCCTCTCTAGGGGAGGTCGTCTGGTTCTCTTGAAGGCGGTGCTATCCGCCATTCCTATTTTCTATATGACATCCAGGCTTCTTCCAGTGGGAGGTCGCAATCGTTTGGAGAAGTTGATGCGTCGTTTTTTCTGGGCCGGATCGGGCGACTCCAAGGGTGTGCCCTTGGTTGGGTGGAAGACTGTCACTTTATCGGAGGATGATGGTGGCCTTGGTGTTCTTGACCTGGACGCGATGAATAGGGCCCTACTAGCTAAATGGGTTGTCCGTATTTGGGGCGGTGGCTCGGACCTCACGTGCACTTTGCTTCGAAGAATATATGGAGCTTCGGGGGCACTAAAATGGAGATTGGGGAATGTATCTAAGCCCTCTAACTTTTGGCGCGGGGTCAACTACATCCTCCCTCAAATTTCACAGATGATGCGGCCATGTCTTGACGATGGAGGTACCTTCAGATTTTGGGAGGACGACTGGTCGGGTGTTGGGAAGCTTCGTGAGCTTTTTCCCAGTTTATTTGGATTGGCAGAGAATCAGAGATTGCGTGTCTGCGAGGCATGGAATGGGAATGGTTGGTCACCTACATTCCGTTCACATTTATCTTCTGAGGATACGGTCGCCTTACAATGCTTGAGAGACACGCTCGCTCAGGTGGGAACTCCATGTGACAGGCGTGATCATTGGGTATGGCCGGATGGCAATTTCTTGGTGAAGAAGGCCTATAAAGCTCTATACACATTATACGTTTTTGATCCAGGGATTGCGAAGCCATCTTTGGGTCAGATTTGGAGGTGGAAGATCCCGCGTCGGGTCAAAGTATTCATGTGGTTGTTGGGCAGAGAGAGGTTGTTGACTAGTGTTCGAAGGGCGAGATTGTTTCATAGTTTTGATGTTCTATGCCGACGTTGTTTTGGGGAGGCGGAGGATATCGATCATCTTTTCTTTACCTGTCCAAAGTCAAAAGAGGTGTGGAGGGAGGCCGCCATCGCAGAGATCGAGTCAGAGAACTGTCTATCTTTCTGACATTCTATTGAGTCGTCGGTAAATGGCCATACCAATGCAATGATCCAGTCTGCCGCAACCCTCTGGGCGATTTGGCTTGCGAGGAATGGGGTGTATTTTAGGAGTGAGCGATACTATGTTGAGAATGTAATACAACATGCCAAGATCCTCCGAGATTCTTGGATCCTGTAACTATGATGTTTAATTTGTGAATATAAAGTTTTTTGGGTGCTTGCCTCTACGGTAGTGCACCCTTTTTTCCTTTCAAAAAATTTTCCAAGGTTCAATTTTGCAACGTACATCATATGACTATAACAATGCATATTGTGGAGGCTCTCATGTATTTCTCTCTTCATAGAAAGGGGAAATGGGATGTTCAGACCGGGTCTAGTTCATCAAGTTCGAGCTTTCCCGACACCCATAGAACCAAACCAACACCAATGCGAACCTTGATTTTAGAAAAAAGAGAGGAAAACTAACTCAAAATCCCGGAGATTTTGTTGCCTTATCCCTCGAGATGTGGAGCACTAATTAATCGTGTAATGCCATTTCGTATATTACCCAAAAAAGAAGAAGAAGATCGCATGGAGTGCATAGATCATATTTATATTTATTAATATATATACATGATGCCATGCCACGCTCGTCCATTCCATATCTTCAACATGCTCACATTTTCTTGCCTTTCTGTGCATGCCAAAAAAAACCTCGTATATACTTGTGTCACCACGAGTCGAATTAATGTATAAAAAGGATGTCGAATGCGACATCATATAGTTGTATATCATCTAAAAAAGATGGAAAACGAGGATATCAATTCAAGCAAGAGGAAGGTCTCCAGGCCAAACCCATCATGTTCAAACCACAAGTCTGACTTCAAGGCTGTTGTTCTGCTGCTCATAATCTGCCTCTCATTCTTATTACTCGGCCAATATCCGAAGGCCTTCTCGAACGATACGCCTTCCAAGTAAGATTCGTACATAGTATGATCTATATTTCAATTCTTCCCACGGTGTGGATCTTAAGAATGCATATAAGTTTCAGTTTTTAATTTGCATGTTCAAATCGATTTCATATTTTGTTTCATCCATTGATGCAGTTCGACTGATCGAACTGGTTTTGGATAATCAGCAGAATTTTCTGATTATTTTTCTTCTCCAGAATCATAAATGCAACTAAATATATAGCACTGTTATAATCAGAGATTAATCTAGAAAATTCGAACTCCCAATAAAGCCATATATCTGGAGATATTTATATATTGTTGAATGCTGCTGCTGCTGTTAATTTAGCAATGTAGTAAAATGGTTTCTGCTAATTAAGTCCTCGAAATACTATCATTATTATTTGTATTTAAACAGATGCGCATAAAAAATGTCGTGATTAATGATACATGTACCTCATTGATAATTAATGATAAATATTCATACTTATTTCTAAATTTTATATGCTGCTAGTATGATTAGTCGAAGTACCGATACGCAAGACAGGAGAGCGGTTCCTCTACTGTTACATCACCTGCTGTAACGCAGGGGAGCCACTCGATGGGCATGTGTCGGAGATGGCTGGTGTGCATCCCGATGCCCATTGAGCGCTTTCCTTGTGTTACAACATGTGCTGTAATAGTACGCTCACGTACGATGGATGATAAGAGAGTGATCAGTCCAAGTCTTGATTATCTTTGCTCACTCCTCGCAGATTGCTTCAAATCGATCGCTTACACGATCCACCGCAGTTGGGATATACGACCTATTTGTCGAGCTCGGTCATCCCATGGAGCCAACTATCAATCATGCTTCAAAACCTCAAGAAAACGACCGAACTTCGACAAGTTGGCCTACTAAATTTCGGCAACAAGGAGATCGAGCAGTGGCACCAGATGATCTCCAACGGCACGCAAATCTCTACCATCCATCTCCGTCCAGCAAGTAGCAACATCACATGGGAAACCGTGTACCCAGGTTGGATCGACGAGGAGGAGGAGCGTGAGGTGCCAACATGCCCGAATCTCCCCGAACCTGAGGTACCGAAGGGTGTTAGTTTCGATCTAGTAGCCGTGAAGCTCCCTTGCAGTCGATCGACGAACGATCGGTCGAGGGACATTGCACGGTTGCATCTTCAGCTCGCTGCGGCGAGGGTTGTTGCATCAAGACATGGCAATCATGAAGCAACGCGCGTGTTGTTGCTGAGTGAATGCTTCCCCCTTATGAATTTGTTCAGATTGAAGAAGCTAGAGGTGAGAGTTGGGAGTGTTTGGTTGTATATGGAAGACGTGGAAGAACTGAGGAAGAAGGTTCAGCTTCCGATTGGTTCATGTGCCCTAACAGTTCCTATCAATTCAACAGGTAATTAAGCTACCATAGGACATGTTTTCTATATTTTCCAACATATTTTTCTCATGGAAATGTAATTTATTTACAGACACAATGATTTTGCAATGGAGATTGTATATATAACTTGTACACATTTGTTATACAGCGGCGCGGCTGGGTCCGGCGAACAGCCGCCGTGAAGCATACGTCACGATTCTCCACTCAGCCCCCAAGTACTTATGCGGCGCAATCGTCACGGGCAAGAGCATCCGCAGGACGGGATCCACACGCGAGCTCGTCGTACTAGTTGATCGCTCCATCAGCGCGGGACACCGGTCTGCATTGGCCGCTGCAGGCTGGACCGTTCGCTCTATCGACCGTATACGCAATCCCAAGCTCACGCACCACACCTACAATGAGTTCAACTACAGCAAGCTCCGCTTGTGGCAGCTCACCGACTACGACGTGATCGTATTCGTGGACGCCGACGTCCTCGTCCTCCGCAACATCGACTTCCTCTTTGAGTACCCCGAGATCACGGCCGCGGGGAACCACAAGACGGTATTCAATTCGGGTGTCATGGTGGTCGAGCCGTCGGAGCGGACGTTCGAGTTCATGATGGACCACATTCGCGAAATCGACTCGTACAACGGAGGAGATCAAGGTTTCTTGAACGAGGTGTTCCCTTGGTGGCACCGCGTGTGGAGGGGCCTCAATCTATTGAAGCACTTCGAGGACGGGAGGCGGTCGGAGAAGGAGGGGCTGCTGCGAGAGGCGCACGCCGTGCACTACCTTGGCATGAAGCCTTGGTGGTGTTATAGGTGCGCAAAATTTAGATATATATATATATATATATATATATATATATATATATATATATTTTAAAATAGAACTAGATTCGTAGACGTTTTAATTAGCGAATAAATTTGGTTTCTTTCCTCATCTTACAGGGACTATGATTGCAACTGGAACATGGACAATGCATCGCGGGTGTTTGCGAGCGATGCGATGAACGAGGAGTGGTGGAGAATCCATGACACGGTTCCGAGGCGGCTGAGGAGGTTTTGCGAGTTGACGACGGAGGAGAAGGCTGAGTTGGAGTGGCACAGAAGGCAGGCGGAGAAGGCCAACTACACAGATGGGCATTGGAGGTGGAAGATCAAAGATGCGAGGAGGATGACCTGTGGGGATAAAACGTCAGTCATTAGTAGTCTGCTCTCTTGATTAGTGTTGAAAGTTAATGTTGATTGTGCTCCACTAATTGCTCTCCGGCCGTTGTTTAGAGGCACACAAGTAAACTAATCGATATGCATTAAGAAAATCGAAGAATAGAAAGAAGATGGATCAGAATATATACCGGTGTTCTCCATCGCCAAAATCATAACCGGCCTCTTTCGTTCATTCGGGATTTATTCTACATCAGTCCTCTTATTCATTTTTCAGAATTTTTTTTTTGAGAAGAAAGAGGGTGAGATCCCGAGCTGGGATTCACCGCAAAAAACTATTCATTATAGTAATTGTTAAGAAGATACATTACATTGAGGACCAAAAACGATAAAAGGAAAGACAACTTGCTACTACATTCTCCGGATAGAACCTCTGATTTTTGAAAATTACATCATTCCTTCCTCCCCAGATGGTCCAAAGAGCAGCAAATGGCAAAGAACAATCGTCAGTGGAGTTCATCCCCATCCGCCTTATCGATTTCCAGAAATCGGTGGAACTAGCATGTTGCACCCATGATGGTCCTACCTCATTCCAAACTTGCAGCGACCAAGGGCATGTAAAAAATAAATGTTCCGCATCTTCCGCTTGCGCACCACATCTATCACAACGAGCATCTGGAATACCAAACAACCTGCTTCTTCTCTCCTTGTCCCATATCCTGCCCCTTCTGAGGCACCAAAGAAAAACCTTCACTCTGCAAGGGATCCTGCTTGCCCAAATAATCTTCATATCTTGTTTCAGGTCCGGGTCAAGATCCTCCATTGTCCCTCTGAACACTCTGTATGCCTTTTTCACCGAGAATCTTTCCTCCTCCCATACAAATCGATCTCTTCCCTGAGATAAGCAACTAGTAGAAGGTAGTTCAGACCTCATTCTGCCCAAGTCGTCTCTTCTTCTCCCCGAAAGCTCATAGACAAAAGTAGGGTTCCATGAACCAGAACAACCAGCTTCAGCAACCGAACACCCCCTGCTTGCCGCCAAAGCAAATAATCTTGGGAACCTGTTACATAGAGCCCCTTCCCCCGTCCAGTTGTCCTGCCAAAACCTAAAAACCTCCCCAGCCCCCAACTTTGGTGTCATTCTCGACCTCAACTGTGGTAAAACCTCACGAACCCCGCTCCAAAGTGAAGACTCAAAACGCACTCTGCCTGCCTCCATTGAGCCTCTGACGTCATAGATGGTTCGTACGAGCTGGATAGCCAATCTATCTGTACCCCCCCAAATTTGCACCACCCACTTAGCCAGAAGCGCTTTATTCATGCTACTTATATCCCGAATTCCAAGTCCACCTTCGCTTCTCTGCCTCGTGAGCTCCTCCCAACCAATCAGATGTATTCCTGATCTTTGTTGCTTCCCATCTGACCAAAAGAATCTTCTCATCATTATCTCTATCTTCTTCCTTACACCTGCCGGCATCAACCGAGTTGAAAAGAAAAAGATTGGAATAGCCGATAACACATGCTTAAGTAGTATCAACTTCCCGCCTTTAGATAAATTGACTGCCTTCCAACCTGCCAGTCTCTCCTCAAATCTCCTAAGGACCACCTCCCACTCCGTTTTCCTTAACCTCCCTGCTACTAAGGGCAGCCCAAGGTAAGGAATGGGTAACTTCCCAAGGGGGCAGCCCAAAAGCATACTCACTGATTCACTCTCCTCCTCATTCATCCCAAACTGAATCACCACAGACTTATCTCTATTGATCCTGAGACCAGAGATACTGCTGAAGATCTCCACTAACTGTCGCGTTCTTTTATGCATTTCCTCCGTACCGCCCAAGAAAATCACTGTATTCATTTTTCAGAATGGATTATCGCAAATCACATTTTCTATTGCACCGCTATTGTGGAGATTTGTAATGGAAAATTTTGACGACAAACACTTCAAATGAGGCCATCACCTCTAATTACAAAAAGGACACCTCTGACAGAGTGGATCCTTGCTGAAGCGAGAGTTACAACAGATCCCCTGTAATCCCTTATTTTGTTTTGCGATTTCCATATCCTCCAAATTTCGTTAAAATCAAAGTTTATTTGTTATTTTTTCTTAATATTCGAAGATCCGAGCAATATTTAAGCAACTTAAATTCAATTTAAAAAGGACATAGATATTCAAATATTAAGATAAAATAGCAAATAAACACCGATTTGAGAGAAATTTGAAGGATAAGTAGAGAATTAATCCAAGATTCAATCTATATGTTGGATTTCAGAATTGAAAACCGAAAAAAATAAGGAACTAAAACAGGCCTGCTGTAACTCTTAGGCCCCGTTCGGATGGTGGGTAGCCCACTTCTTCCTTTCCTATATGGGTCCCACTTTCCCTCTTTTTAATACATTAAATAAATTAATTATCTTTTATCAATTTCATAAAAAATAATATATTATACTATTATATCATATAAAAATTATAAACTACTCCACTTTTACTCACTTTTCCAAGCTTCAATACAATCACATTATAATAACTATACACTTTTTCAAACTTCAATACAATCAAATCACAACAAAACCCACTTCAAACCCCCAGTTTAATCCTCTACCCAAACACCAAAACATAAAAACGGGTTACACTCTACCCGTTTAACCCGCCCTAACCCGCATATCAAACGCACCCTTATTGCAGCAACGATCCACTCTCCACCTCTTGAACACGGTTCGAGCATCTCCATTGTCACCACCTCTAAACTTCAGATTCAATCTATAGAGTTGAATTATTTATTTTATTTCACACAAAATTTCATGTTGTCTTTAGCATGCGAAAGCAATGTATACATAAAAACAAAGAGGGAGGAAGGGATTAATAGTTCAATACAGTTCTAAAAGCTAGCTAAAAATAAAATCAGCCGAAAGTATAATAAGAGCATGAGCTCAAAGATGAAAACAAAGTACATATTTTGATATTCGTATTTGTATTCATATAAAATAGAAAAAATATGGATATTAATTTGAAATTGACTAATATTCGTATTCGTATATTTATCTTGTACATAAATATAGTTATAGATTTATATGTCACTGTGTCTAACAACATTGTATGATTTTGGTTGTCTATTTTATAATTGTATCCAATTTGTATTCGTTTTATATTTGTAATCATTGTTATTTTCATATCCATCAATATTCGTCTCCACATGTGTATTCGTACATATATTCGTATCTGAATCTGGATCGTTTTCATCTCTACTTATGAGACAAAGTTGGGTGCATCGTTATCTAAATATTGTTGCTCAAACATCATTATATTGTTAGCAACGTGTACCCCCATAATGAAGGTACATACAACAAAGGTAAACATGCATTTTTGAAGATTTAGAGGGGTTATAATGTAAACATATGTGAAAAAAGGCATGGAACAAGTCTAATTGCAATGTTTTGCAACGTACAAGTCTAATTACAACTAATACATACCAAGTTGCTTCAATACACCAGTGAGTGAGCTGATCTTTTAGTTCTTTCAAGTGAATATATTTTTCTTACTAGATATTCTCAAGCCCCCTTAGGCTTATAAAATGACCTAACTCTTCACCATTCCAATACGTAGCAAGAGCACGAGTTCTCTACTCACCTACAATACTCTCTACTCTCTATGAGTCATTTTGTGAACTCAAAAAGAATCTAGCTGTGCTAAGCTATCTGCTCTACACATTCTTCGTGCTCCTTAGCTTTGCTCTCTCTGTAAGCCTTCTCTTCTATCTAACTCAATTTGTATTTCTGTATCCAGTTTATGTTTTAAAAGCTTTATTATTAAAGTATTAAAATTTCACTTAATTTTTGGTTAGAGACATTATGTGTGAAAGTATTTCTTCTCAATCAGAAGATAAACTCTTGAGTGAGGTCACTACCTTGAGGCGTTTTCCGTGCAACTTTTTCCTCTTGTATATATGATAATTGCGGTAAGTTGTGTGCTTGTAAATAATTTTAACTATATCATAAATAGTTTGTACATTGAGAGACTGTAAGTCTTGGGTAGGCCAAGCTTAGACATAGATCACAACCCTTTTGTAGGATAAACCTATATAAATCTTCGTGCTTTGTGATTATCTTGATGTGAATTGTTTCCGTTATATAACATTATTTATCGTCTAATGTTTCTTCATTTGGTATTAAAGCACTCCAGGTCAGATGATTTCGCAGTTACAAACGTACACTAAAACCAATGAGCCCAACAGATGCCAACAACATTTCCTAAAGACAATCAACCAACTAACCGTCCTATTTTGATGGCGCTGGATATACACATTGAAAGAAGAAGATGTATATTTATCTAAAGTTCTCCACATGAGATCTCTCTCTCTCTCTATCTCTTTCTCTCTCTCTCTCTCTTGAAGATCACTAGGAAAGAATTCAAGGTCCTAAAATCAACAAGGATAAAATAGACTACTCACTTCCAGTTGAAAAAGTAATTGTGACAAACTGCATGGCAATGAACATTTTATATTGTGCCTTATCTACTAATGAATTTAAAAGGGCCTATCAACTTGAAACAACATAAATATTTGAAGATGTCTTGAGGTTACCTATGAAGAAACTGATCATATCGAGTAATCTAAAATTGGATTTTTAAGAATGAGTTCAAATTCTTCAAAATGAAGACCGGTGAATGTTGACTCAGCTCTCGGCCGATTAAGTTCTTCAAAATGAAGACCGGTGAATGTTGACTCAGCTCTCAACTGGTCTACTAATCAAACACAATTAGCAACCATTGTGTGACCAGACTCAAGAGGTGAATTAAACAACAATCAACTAACGTAATATGAATGAAGCAACCAATGTGAAGTGAGTCAAAAATTATTTTATTTTAACTCTACAAAGTATGTATATAGGGACAAGCATGTAGAATGTCGAACAATGGAAGCAAAATGGAGTAGAGACAGTGAGCAACCTACTTAGGTGTTTTTGTATTTTTTTGTTTTTAATTTTTTTGTTAGTTTTTAATATTTTAAAAATTTTTATAGATTTTTGATATTATATACATATTATAAATATATTTTAAATTCCCGTTTAGTTTTGTAACCTTTTTTGTTTCCTTTTTTAAAGATATAATGAGTATGTATATAATAAGAGAAAAAGGAGCCTACTTCATGAAATAGGTAACTCTACATAATTCATGTCCATTTTGACCATTTTTTAATCTTTTTGGGTAATACCACCTTGTATTTTCATCACTATATCCCTCTAATATGCCGTTCCATTTTTGTCAGAAACAGAGACTCATATGTCGTCCATCTAGAATAGGTAATTTTAACGGTCTTAGATTTGCTGTAATCGACCTTTATGGATGGAGGATATAGGAGTCTCCATTTCTGACAAAATTGGAATGCAAAAATGGGCATGGAGTATGTAAGGTTATCTACTTCATGAAGTAGGCTCACTTTCATATATTGTAAATACTTTATATGATATATGTAATAAAAGTGAAAAAAATATGGGAAATATAGATAAGAACAATGCTTTTTATTTTTAAGGATTTTAATAAATATAAAGGTATTTATAATTATTAATAATAGTAATAAATATATAAGTCATATAAGGTATATAGTCTATATAGGGTTTTATATTTATGAATACAACTATAAATAGTTAAAAATTACAAAATATATTTTTTGTGTTTTTCTAATTTTCTCTATTATTGTGATTTTGCTTGTAATTTTTGTTATTTTTTAGACATTTTTAAAGTTTGAAATATTGCAAAATAGTAGTTATAATAAATAGGTCAATTTGTTTTGGGTTTTAAAAATAGATAATAAATTCAAAATTTTCCAAAAGCATTTTTAATATGTGTTATATAATATAAATAAAAATATATAATAGAAAAACTATTTTTCGGATTTTATAGGAGTTTTTCTATTTTTTAGGGTTAGGAGGGTTTCTAAATTTTTAAGGTTTTCTTTTTGTATTTTTGTGATTTTTGGTTTGGAGTGGTAATATGTACTAATAAATATATTGGAATTTTTGGAGAAGATTTTATATTTTTTTATAGTTTTATATCTAAACATGAAATAAACAGCTCTTAAATGATTTTTAATAAATAGAAAAATATTGTGAAATCTTAAATAAAAATATATGTGAATATCAACATAATATCAAGCATTCATAGACATTTTCCCAAAATAAATGAGGCACTATGACTATTTAATAAAAATAAAAAGACAACGAAATAAATAAATGTTTAGATGGGGCATTTTTACAATAAAAATAAGTTCCAAGGGCCTTCGTGCAAATTACCTCAAAAGTGAACACTAATATTTCAAATTTTAGCACTTAAATGAAATAGATAAACATGTAAGGGTTCCACTGCAAAGTGCCCGCCTCACATGGGTAGTCACATGAGGTGACCTGACATGGACCAAAATGCAAATATATAGAAGTGTAGGTTCTGATGTGCAAATATTACAAATATTTTACAATGCTAAGGAAAGATTCAAATACTAAATCTTAAATACAAAAAGGTAGGGGCTCAGATGTGCAATTTACCCCCAAAGATGCTCTATCAACGATGCAAGAGATGCCACGTAGTGCCACTTAATTGTGATCGAGAACGAGGAGACGCACCACTGCACTTTGAGATGAACGACCCAGATTAGATCTGGGTTGAGCCTTAGATTTGATGGCTCGGACGTCAACTGGAAGAACGAGAAAGAAGATGTTCTATTTCTCCATCCTCCAGCTTCCTTCTTCTTCACCGATGGTCCCAATCGCTTCCTAGGACCTTGTCTCATTTGTAGGGGGATCTAGTTTAGTCCATGACCCGTTGGAGGGGGCCTGAAGCTTCAAGCTCTTAGAGCGCTAGGTTGAGCTTCGAAGTGGTGCTTCAAAGATGGATTCACTCCTTTTTCCTTCACAAACAATGAAGAGGTGCTTGAGAAGGATTCCCTCGAGTACAAAGGAATCTGCTACGCACTAGGGATAATGGAGATGATCGAGCTCTGGTGAAGGTGGAGGAGAGGAACTCCGGTGAGCTTCCACCTTACAGGATCGAAGGGGAAACAGGTGGAATCGGTGAAGAAGCGCAAGGGCAAGAAGAAGGGGTGGAAATGGCAGGTCGGAGAAATTCGGATACGGTGGAATTTGAGCTGGATCTTAAGGCTCCAACTAATGAAAATATCTAAATTACGCGACTCTAGTGATTAATTGACCAAACTAAATATTAAACTATGGAACTTGGAAGAAATGCAATAAAAAACCTACGTTACCAGCTCGTAGCTAACTACTCTAGGGAATAGGGAAGAGTCACCTGAGCTAACCTCCGACGAGCTTTGGACCGTCGATTCCGCCTCCTTTCTCCACGCCAACACCTCCACTGATCTCCTGTTGTTACCATGGATATAGATGACCCGAGGTTATGGGGTTACAGTGGGCAAAATGGGATCAAAAATAAATTGAAGGTTTGGCATTTTATTTTTAGACAGAGTGGAGAGGGTATCTTGAGAAGAGGGTTTTGGATGGCTTGCTGAAGATTGCTCCAATCAAAAGTTTAGGCATGATTTAGGGAGACTAAATCTCCAATTTTCATTTAGATCAGAGAGCCAGATAATGAGTGGATCGAGTGGGGAAAATAGAGAAAGTTGGGGACTCAAGCTCTGACAAGTCAGAGATGCCAAAAGGGGGAGTTGATTTGGTAGTTAACAAAAGAGGAGTTCTGGTTAGTTCACGTGGACCGACTACAAAATTAAGGGAAAAGTTTGCTTAGTAAATATATAAGAAATAATAAATGATTTTATTATTTTTTGTCAAAACAAGGAAAATATTTGTTATTTTATGTAGTATTTTGTTATGATTTTTATTTATTATACAAGATAATTTATTAGATGTTAATATTTACATGTATATACATAGGTATATATACCTATATTTGATGTGTTTTATTTTTATTTTGTATTTGAAATTTTATTTGTATATACAGGTATTTTAGATATTTATAACTTGTTTAATTACACATTTGTATATTTTTAGTTTAATTTTCTGGTATTATTTATTTACTTATATATTTATATGTATAGTTTACTTATGTATTTTAACACTTTATTTATTTTAATGAATTTTAATAGTTTTATTTTAATTTTATTATTGAAACATATTTTGAACACTGTTTACAAGTATATAAAAATATAAGAAAGTTAAAAATATTAAGAATGAATATATTTATTATTATATACAAATATACAGTACAATAGGGACCCAAAAGCGAACTTTTTCATCTCAACTCCAAATTAGATGAAACCACATTTATTAAATAGATAATTTAATTTTTTGAATAATAAAGACGTGTTTGTTAATTTTTATTATGTATGGAGGAGATACAGGTCTGGAAAGTTTTCTTTGCAACCTTTTATTTTGTGTGTCCTGGGTGCACTATGTAATATTTTTGAATGGAATTAATTTTGTATTTTTTCTTTGTATTTTATGTACAACTTTCATATAGAGGGTTTTGTTATTTGAGGTTTAAAAATAAGAAAATAAAATTGGGCCCAAAAGGCTAATTACTGACAAAAAGAATTAAGGTTTTTATGTTGTATTCTGTACAATTTCTCTGCCATATCTCCCCCTACTTTATTCCTTGTCAACCAAGTCATCATGATGATTGGGTTTTAGGATCTAGGGTCACTCGTTGTCTTCGACACTTCATTCTTTTTCTTTTCTTTCGTTATTATTTTATTTTGGAATTAAATACATGTATTTATACAATATATATAGATCTATGATGAGTGTTATTTTGCCCGAATAATGCTACGTACATGCATTTAACAAGGGATTGAAAGCCAAAATGAAAGAACAAAGGTGATGAAATAGAGATTCATCACCCCCTATTTTTACCTTTGCTAGGCTCTAGCAAATAATTATGTTAATAAGTGCAGAAAAAAGAAAATAAAGAAAAGAAAAATGAAAAATGAGAATAAATTTTTACTCTAAAATTTGTCTTCATAAAATCAAAGTTTGGAGCTCATTTAAGACATTTGGATTCTTGATGTGTTCGGAACCACATTAAGATTAGGAGATGTGACACAACAACCCTTAGGTTCCATAATCCTATTATTCAATTTAATTCACAGTTTAGTTAGAACCATCCTTTCAGGTGCATACCCTTGCAACCTTGAAATGACAAGTACCATGTGTGTTAAATTGCTAGCTCTTTCCAGACAAACCACTGAATTATAAAGGAGTCCCCTCCTTTGGCAACTCATCCTCAGATAAACAAATATTTCCTTCTAAGGTCTGGTGTATGCTAGTTCACAACCGAAAAGGGGAGAAGCTAGAAGAATGGGAAAAGAAGTGGGAATAGACCAGTGTAGTCGCATTCCCTTGTGGAGCTCAACCAGTTGTTGGATCGCTCATAGGGGCTGAATGTCCAGTCTTGGAGTATTTGAGGTTCCCGACAAGTCAGGTTTGACAATCGCTGTATCGACCGCTCTCACGATACTCGGTCCATGGACAATCCAATCAAGCAAACAATCAACCCACAATGTATGAATAATAAATGCAAATATTGAGTCAAAATTTATTTTTATTTTAACTCTACTAAATATGTGTATAGTTAATAAGTGTAGCATGCCGAACCATAGTGAGATAATACACTGATAGGCAAATAAATATTATGTACAAAAAATAAACAACAACTATTTTATTTTGTATTATTTCTACTTTTTGATTTTTTGTGGGTTTTTACTTAAATTTAATTTTTTGTGGATTTTTTAATGTTTTATATTTTTTGTGTTTTTAATTTTCTAATTTTAATTTTCTTTTTATATTTTTCTGATTTTAATTTATTTTTCTTTTAAAATATATAATAAGTATATATATATCTACATATAATAATAGGGATTTTTATCCAGCAAACCCTATAAATGTTTTAAAATGCCTCTACGACCTTTTGCACAACGTAATTACTCCATCGACCCTGTAAATTACCCCAAGAACCCCCATGCGCTTAAAACATATTACACAGAGGGTTCATGGGGTAAGAGTTGGCAAGTTTACGGGATCGAGGGGGGAATTAGGTTGTTTCAAAGGTCGTGGAGGTGATTGGCAAAGTTTATAGGGTCTGCTGGGTAAAAGTCCCATAATAATATGTATAATACAAATACTATATATGATATATATGATAAATATATAAACAATCAGAAAATAAATACATGTATAGTCCTTTTTATTTTTTCAAGGTTTTAAAATATAATTAAGGTATTTATAATAATATTATTAGGTATAATAAGTATATAAGTATATATATGTATATAGTCTATATGGGGTTTTATATTTATAAATATAGATATGACTACTCAAAAATTATAAAATAAAATGTTTTTTTATTTATATAATTTCTCGGTTTTTTGAATTTTTATGGTAATTTTTGCTTATTTTAGGTATTTTTAACTAATTAAAAATGTCAAAATAGTGATTTATATTGACAGGCATGATTGTTTTGAGTACTAAAAATGGAAAGAATTCAAAATATCTCGAAACTCTTTTTAGTATGTATTATATAAATAAAATAAAAATACAATAGAAAGATATTTTTTTTGGATTTTATAGAATTTTTGTAATTTTTATAGGGTTAGAAGGTTTTTCAAATTTTAAGGTTTTTCTTTTATATTTCTTGTGAATTTTGGCTTGGAGTTATGCTACATAGTAATAAATATACTCTATTTTTTTGGAATGATTAAAAGTGAGTTTATATTTTTTGTATTTTTATATCTAAACAGGGAAATAATAGATCCTAATTTATTTTTTAATAAATGAAAAATTGCATGGAATATATATATAAAAATCTTAGTTTGAATAAGCATGAAATGGAGCACCTTCAGTTATTTTCCCATATTTTTCAAAGCACGAGAGATATTTAGATAAAAATAAAAAAACACAAAATAAATACAATGTGCTGGAAAGGGTATATTTGCAATTGTAAATAAAGTGCAAGGGTTTACTTAATATCACCATGTTTTAACGCTATATTACAACTTTATATACTAAAATGAAATACACAAAATCGAGAAGGGTTCCTCTGCAATTTTCCCATCTCACGTGGGGGGCCACGTGAGCTGAGATGGTTTGAAACTATATGTAATATCAGATAAAGACGAGGGTCCACTTACAAGTTTTACACAAAATATAAAACATCTTAAATATTTACATGACTTATTTGAAAATACAAAAAGGTGGGGGAGTATTATGCAATTTCCCCCACTTAAGGCACCAGATCGGTCGACTCCTGGTACCTCCACGTGGCATGATGAACGACGAGGTGAGGCAGTGCGTCACTGAGATTGAACGAACCAGATTAGATCTGGGTCGTGCTTTTCATCTGACGATCTTGGCGCTACTTGGAAGAACTGCCAAGAACACACTCCCGATGAACTTCAATCGATGATACCTCCACGTCCCGGCCTCCTCCTTCGTAGATGAGAGGCTCCTCGATTTCCTAGAAGCCCTCCGTACATACAGGATCCTTCAAAACAGTCTAGGGTCTATTGGAGGGACCCTGAATCTTTGCTGGTCTGGAGCTCCTGTTTGAGCCTTGAAGTGTTGCTCCATGCACTGTAGAGTACTTGCTCCTGCACAAAAAGATTCAGTGGTCGTGGTGAAGAGGATTGACCAGGGGATGAAGCTTGGCAGCATGGGTATGAACGGAATGGGGAGGCTCCAACGAATAGTGGAGGAAGAACCTCGATGGCTCAGATTCGTACGCGATCCGAAGTGAAGGTGACTGGAATCACTGAAGAATATGATGGGGATGTGAGATGAAAAGGGGATTGGAAACAATCGAGGAACAACGAATTTGATGTTGGAGCTTAAGGCTCCAACAAATTTGTTTTCTAAAATAAAACTATGGCGCACGTTGATTAACTAAACTAATGTTAGATCTAATCTACTGAAACAAAATGCAATTGAAATAAAGGTACATGATGAATCTTCATTTCATCACCTTTATTCTGTCATTTTGGCCATAAAAATCCTAGTAAATGCATGTAAATACCCTTAATTTGCATAAATTAACATTCATGCTTTGTTGTATAAATACCGTAAAAAATACTATTTTTAACGTCAAAATTATAGAATAAAGAAAAGAAAAGAAAAGAAAAGGAATGAAATATCAAAGATATTTTATGTCTCTAAACCCCGAGACCTAGGCATCTCGATGACTAGGTCGACAAGGAATAAAGTAAGGGGAGATAAGGGTCAATAATATAATAAAATTCACATTTATTTATTCCTTATTTATTTATTTATTTATTTATTTTTGAGACCTATTTTATTTTCTACTTTTTACACCTCAAATAAAGAAACTTTGTACATAAAAGTTATAATAAAATATAGAAAAATAAAAAAAATGATTTCATACAAAAATAATATACAGAGTAAAATATATACTCTGAATAAGTTTCCAAAACCCCAACTTCCCAGACCCATATATCTCAAATAGAAACTCAAAATATATCAAAATCACCTTTAATTGTATATAACTATTAATAAAATATTTAATGAAGGTGGTTTCATATTTTTTTGGAGTTAAGGTGTGAAAGTTAGGTTTTGGACCCCTATTGTATATTATACCTGATTAAAATAATCATTTTATTTATTCTTTAATATTTTTATAATTTTATATTTTTATAATTTTGAAAATATTATTTATAATACATGTTCATATTAAAGCTAAAATAAAACAATAAAAAAACATTAAAATAAAATACATAAATAAAATACATAGATGAAAATACAATAACTATACCTATATATTAAATACACCTATTTATTTAAGTGTAAATATTATATCAGAAAATATAATAAAAATATATTTAAGTATATAAATATAAGTTATAATTTTATAAATTAATAAATTAAAATAATAAAATAAAAACACAAAATAAAAATAAAGACACAAAGCATAGATAAATATACCTATATTAACCCTAAAAAGTAAATTGTAATTATAGACCTCTAAAAAATAATTAAAAACCATAATAAAAATACTTTATAAAATAATAAATTTTTTTAATTTTATAACTTAAATTTAATAAAATGTTTTTTTTTTATTTTTTTGCATAATTTCCAATTAATTTCAGACGAACTTTTTCTTGGGTAGTCCACGTGGACCAACCAGGGGGCGCCAAAAGTTGACCTCGGTCAACTTCTCTGACACCCAGCTGCTTCTGACAGTCCTGCTTTTTCCCCTCATTTATCGAATTTCTACCCGCTGCTACATCGCTCGAGGAGACATTGACCCTTCATGAGAATTGTCCTAATGTACATCCACCATCCACGCCTAGATGTTACATAGGGCAGATCTCCTTCGATTTGCCCTAGATTTTGCGTCGAAGGTTATGCCTCCACCACCTTGTACAAAAACCTACCCCTGACTTCCTTCTCTTTTTGAATCCCTTGGTCCCGTTTCCTCTCCTCCTCTTGCGCTCCAAGGATCAAAGTAGGTGATAGCTCCTTCTCCTTGCATGTAGGTTGATCGAGGAGGTGGCGCGAAGCGGCGTTCCACCCATCTCCGACCACCCTTGGTCGTGAGGTCCTATCTCGAGGTTAGATTAGCCTGAGGTTCACTTTTATTGCTATGTAATTTAGGTTTCACTTCTGTATTCGATTCATGTTCTTAGATTAATGTGTAATCACATTATTTAACATAATCCACCACATATGTCGTTTGTCGGAGCTCCGCTCCGGCGAACCACACTTCCACACCCCATCTGCCATCTATCCACGCTAATAAGGCCCCATAACACCCCATTTTTTGTTTGTACGAGCTTTATTGCATGTTCTAGAGCCAAAGGCCCCTGGAGGGGGCCGTTTTTGGGGATCATCGAAGATACCGAGACCCCACACTCTTCTTCGACTTCGCAGCGGTGCTCCGGAAGTCGCCTCGCCATTTTGAAGCCGACGATTGGTCGAGAAACCTTCCAGGTGCATCGGGACCCTTTTTGGAGCTGCAAAGATTGGCAGAGGAGGAAGATCAAGCTAGAGGAAGTCCGTCTCGCCGTGGCTTCTTCCCAGTTCCTCCGGACCTCATCTCCGTCATCGGATTGGGTTAGTTCTTCCACGCATTCAGCAACCGTTCGATCACACATCTCCAGCACCGTCCGATCCTCGAGCATGATCTAATCTCCACCGTTGGTAGCCGAACCGGCGTCTGGCGTTCCTGTGTTGACGCATGTCTAAGTGGGCGAGATCAGACAGTTCGATCACGCCACTTGGGCATTTTACGTCTTTTACCCGAGCATTTTTTGTATTCAATTATTAGTACCAAAACTTTCATTTACCGCTTTATATGTTTTTTAATAACTGCAAATAGGCCCCAAACTCTTGTTAATTACAATTAGGTCCACGCCACGTCACCTCACGTGACACCCCATGTGAGGTGACATGTTGCAAGTATGCCTCCAGGCTTCTTTGTATTTCATTTTAGTACCAAAACTTTTTTATTACGTTATATAATTTTGGTTAAATTGTAGTGAGGCCCTCATCTTTTATTTTATTTACATAAATGCCCCCACCAGCATTGTAGGTTCTTTTTGTTTTCTCTATTTATTTAAAATAACTATAGTGCTCGAAAAAATAATCAAAAATAACTTCGACTCATGATAGCACACACTTCCACGTATATATTTATTTTGCAATTTTAAGACTTTTTATTATTATATAAAAATAAAAAATAGCCTATTTTGTCTTTGTTATAGTTTAAAATATATAAAAAGCTAAAAATCTTTAGAAAATTCCCAAAAAAATTATTTCATACTTATTTAATTATTTTACAACTCCAACACAAAAATCCATAAAAATTACAAAAGAAAACTCTTAAAAATAGAAAAACCCTAAAAACTTTCATAAAAATTTAGAAAATCACTAGAAACTCCAAAAACATTATTTTCTGTCTCTGAATTTTCTTTATACTATTATTTATGTATTAAATTTAATTTGGAGAAATTTTGATTATGTTTGATAGTTTTTATCTCCATTTCAATTCGGTCTAATTAATTCCCGTTTTGGGATATATTTGACTTTAAAAATATAAAAAATAGAAAAATTCATAAAAAAATCACATAAGCAGTAAAAATTACCTACAATCAAAAAATATTTAATTCTGTAATTTTTGGTTATTTTTAGTTATTTATATCTATATTTACTTACATTATATATATATCCTATATATAGCTATATTATATATTTTAAAAGAAAAAGAAATATAAAAATCTAAAAAATATAAAACTAAAATACAAAAATATTAAATAACAATAAAATAAAAAATAAAAAATAAAAAAATTAGAAACCCATAAAAAAGAAATATAGACAAAGAATTATAATCATCTCTTGTGCTTCACAACCAAATCTATCTCCTTTGCTCCCTGAGTTCGATCTCTACATGCTTGCACACTATACACATTACAAAGTTATAATATATTTTAGCTCCACATTTGCTTTTCATTGCTTGATCATTGATTGTGGGTTAATTGTTGTTTTAATTCGAATTTCTTATCGGTTACTTCGATGACTGTGTTCCCGCCTTGTGTGGAACATACAACCACTTGATTTTTGGGTTAAGCAAATGGCGCCGTTGCCGGGGAGCCTCCACATAGATTGATTTTATGCTTGATTGTGATTTATTTGTCCACATTTTTTCCTTTATTTATTTTCTTATTTATTTGATATTATTGTGACTTGTCTAATCAAACTCTCCTTGTTGTCTTTGCTGCGAGGTACTGCAGATTGAGGGAGGTGCCTTACTTGGAGCGCCTACGCACCCATGTAAAGCCAAGCCAGCTTTTTGACCTCGTGTCAGGAGGAAGCACCGGAGGAAGGCTTGGATGGGAGACTTTGAAGACAAGACTTTGTGCATTTATTTGATTTAGCATTTGTGTAATTCAAGTGAGAGAGACACATTTAATTTGTAATATACATGACTCTTAGGACATTACTTCACACTTCACAAGGTCTAGTGCTCGAGGGATTGTTCCCTTGGGGGCCTCGTCAATTTTTTTTGCTATTTTCATCTCATTTTTTTATTTTTTATTTTGTTTTTCAATTTTTAGCTTTTTTTATTTTGTGTGATTGAGCCCTAGCATTAGGATTTGCTTGATGATAGATTAAGGACAAACACTTAATTACATTTGCTTGTACCTATAGCCTCGTTTGGACTTAGTCAAATTTTAAATTGTTATTTATTTGGATTTGAGATCGAGCATCGAGAGAAGTGGTATACAATGCTTGCAGGATCCGCTGTGGTGGACATCGATGCACTTCAGAGACCGGACTTTTGGATCTCACTTCTAGATATTTACCATATTGTTCTTCATGCTAATAGAAATTTCTGTACCTAAGGAAATTTCATTGGTTGCATTTTCATATAGTTAGGTTTCAACTATGCTTAGCATCCCTGCATGAAGAGAGCTGGAGGCAAGGTGAGCACTCCTCTTTAGCATACATCATCGAATTACCGCTTGCATTGCTTTTCCAACTCTCTCCCTCTGATTTTGATCACTTAGGTACTAAAAGGAATTGATTCCTCGATAGGCTCGTGCATTTATTTTTAAAAATATAAAAAAGTGATAATAATAAAATTGGGACTGTTAATACTACTTGACCTTAAAATCAACTTAAAAAGAAAAATATTTGTCTTGGGGTGAGTAACCCCCTCATTGTCTTCGTTTTAAATTACTCACGTACACACTAAGGAGTAGTGCCCAAATCCCGTAAGCCAACCTAAGTGATTGTACAATTTTTGACTTCTCACATAACTTCAAAACCGACAAGATAAGAAGATCAAACTTTCACAGTCTTCACTGAGTTGAGTAGGTGAATTGAGGGGTTTGCTTTGTGTGCGTTTGTTTGTGTTTTCTTATGTGAATACCCGATCTCTCTGCGCATTTGTACCTTTTTCTTCACTTCTCTTAATTTGATCATCACGCTCTCCTGATCATTTTCCTTTTTTAGATGGCTGACTGGAGCGCTTTTTATCCGAACTTTGCGGATCCTTCATACCCTCCAGCCGACCCACCTCCCCTTTTCTATGAGGATTTTTGCTCCTGATTTTTGTACATATCCACCTTAGTCATAGTATCAGGCCTCATACTTTTATCCACCTCCACATTTTCCACCTTCACATCCACCCGAGACTGACCTGTTGGAGTCACCTCTCATGGAGTCCACACTTGAGACCTTGAACCAAATAATGGAGCATATGAATTCGAGGATTAACGATCTATTTTGCATAAATAAGAACTTGAATGCCGCTCAACTTTTTGAGGATATGGATTCACTTGAGGATTTTCATGAGAGCTTGTAATCGCCCAAAATACAAAAAATGAGAAAAATTTAAAAATCCAAAAAGAATTCGGGAGACACTTGGTTGATTCAGACTGTGAGGAGAGGGCCCACATACCAGATCCTTTAACCACAAATCCATTCACATCCTGTCCCACCCTTGACCACGAGGACGACACTGTACATACTGCTCTTAGTCATCCTCGTGTAGATGATGATTCCGGTCATCTCCCTTGTATGGAGGAGATCCAAAAATTCAAAAAATGTTGACTGAACTCAAAGTGGTGGCCACCATTCGTGAGATCATTGATGCTCTACTTCGCCAGGCCATGAACTGTTTATCGGCTCCTCAACCCAAGAAGAGAAAGCGAAGGAGCAGATCTGAGCATCATATTCTGACCATGGTCATTGCCCACACCATCACCCATCGTCCATCTTCTAGAAAAAAGAACACTGCTACACCATTCATTAGTTGCATTGTCTATGACTTCACATGTGATCACACTCTCCTTGATGGTGATGCTTCGATTAGCATCATACCCTTCTCGCTGGTACAGTCTCTTCACTTAGGGCCTCTCAAGAAAACCAAGATAATCGTTCATTTTGTTGATGGATCAATAAAGAAGCCGAAGGATATTCTAGACAACTGTCATTTGGATTCAGGGCAAGAGCTACACCATTGATTTTGTCGTTTTTCCCATGGAGACCTCCACTGGGGAGCACTATCCAATCATCATGGGATGACCCTTTCTCATCTCTGTGAGAGTCATCATTGATTATGGATCAGGATAGATTGGCTTTCGTCCTGTTGACGAGAGTGAAGGATCATCACTGCACCTATTGCTAACCAGAGAGCCGCATCTGATGCGATTTCACCTATATTGGTTGAACCCGAGGACTATGACCTTGATAAGATCATCATAGATTTTTCTTGTATGCTGGATTCCACTAAGACCCGAGAATAACTCTCCAAGGAGGAAGAATCGAGAAGCATAGACCTCAGAGTTCCCTCTTCTGGTACTCGACGATGTGTTGATGACATTCACGGAATTTACACGATTGATACACTAGAGCGGAGGGCAGATTTAGATGAGACTAAAAAGGCCGAATTTGATCTTGTTGCATTCATCCGTGAATTCGAGTCTTTCGATGACAATGATGATTCAGTTGAGATCGTAGAGGACGAACATGACTTGACTACTTCCACAGATAAGTTTGTTCCTTTTGGTTTTGACCTAGGAGAGACATCGCAGGACGAACTTGACCTTACTTCTTCCGATGATGAGTTCGTCCCTTTTCACTTTGACATCTGCAAGACACCCAAGACCGGACATAGCCACACTTCTTCCACTAACCTGTCTGTGCCTTCAAACCCTAGGACCACTGAGGATCTTCATCATGTCAATTCTGATCGACACTTATCTGCTGATGACCCCGATATCGACCTGCATCTTGTCAGATCCATTCCTCAACAGTCTCACAAGAAGGTTCACTTTCGACCTTCTTGACCTCTGTATATCCATCCTTTTGTATATTCACTTTCATTTACCTCCATTCATCTATTGTACTTCTCGTCCACCCCAGTCTCGTGTGTGCCTTGCTTAGGACATACTTTGTCCTAAGTATAGGGAGGTGGATGAGCCGAGAGTTCTTTCTTTATCCCGTTTCATCACTCTTATCATTGCCTATACTTAGGGCTCTTTCACCCTAAGTATTTGGGGGAGTGATGCGTACATTCTCTTGGATCTCTTCTATCTTCAACTGACTTTTCTTATTTTCTTCTTTTCTTCTTTTCCTTTTCATTTTTTTCTACCGAAAAGGTGTTGCCCCCTTCTATCAGTCTTCTATACTTAGGTCGTACTTTGTCCTAAGTATGGGGGGTGTGCACCCCGTGTTTTTCTTTCAATCTTTGATCCTCTCGACCTTCTCCTCTTATTGTCTATACTTAGGGATATCTTACCCTAAGTATAGAGGGAGACAACTTGAGTATGATCTGTTCATTCCCACCCTTGACCTGCCCTTCTTTGTGTATAGTCTTCTATACTTAGGATTATTTGATCCCAAGTATAGGGGGAAAATAGACTTCTTATTTCTTCACTTATTTCTTCATTTATTCTTTAGGCTTTTCTATACTAAGTACGAGTTGTGCCTTCTCTTTTTCTCTCTCATATGATGGCATAGGTCAAGCTAAGTATAGGGGGGTTGTATATATTCTGTATATACTTTATCCATAGCTCGTACTTTCCTATTTTTGATGATAAATATGGTCGAAATACGATATAAAATCCTATAAAATTCATTAACATTACTTGATAAAAAGATGTTGATTATTCCTCAAATTCTTGGTGTATATTTTGATTAATAAATCATGTAAAAATATTTTTTTTGCAAAATGTTCGGAAAATAGTTTGAAAAATCTTTTGAAAACTATTTGGAAAACATTTTGAATAAATTTTTTAAACATTTTTAAAATTATTTTGCTTGGAAATTTTCTTTTCTTTGTGTGAAATAAAATATTTGAAAAACTATTTACAAATGGTTTTTGAAAATTGTTGCAAAAATGTTTTGAAAATTCTATATATACTGTTTGAAAACCTTTACAAAATGATTTTCAAATGTATGTAAATGTCTGTAAAAATTATTTGCAAAAAATATTTTATACTGTAGTTTTCAAAATTGTTTGTAAAATTATTCCAAATAAGTTTGAGGAATATATACGTCACACTAAAACTCTTTATTAATTGTATATAATGATTTATAAAAATGATCACAATCCCTTGTAAATTTTTAAAAACCCAACTCTTGTAAATATAAGACGCATCCCCGTGTAAATATTTGTACCAAGTATTTATCCAAAATCTTTTGTTTTCGAAAATTACAAAAAACAATTGCAAAACCAAAAAGATTGAAAACATTTGCAAAATCTTTTTAAAAAATAGAAAAAATACATTTCCATCATCTTTGTCAAAAATCGATAAAAAGTTCAAAATTGTAAATGCATCACAAAAATGTTTTCTTCATAGCATTTGCATAGCATCGCATTTTCAGATCGAGTTTGATGTTTGACACGTCTAAGTAAAATCCGAAGATTAAGCTTGGTTGGACCTTAAATCTACCTAATCCCAGGAACCTTATAGGAGCTGTAATTGAGGTACTTCAGGTCTAGTTGACTTAATTCTTTAAGGATCGTGAGACTTGCTTCAATGGATTCTTGATTGCCTAAGTAGAGTATTTCAGAGCCACACACGACTCTTATTGATAATGACCTAACTTGGATACCCACACCTTTCACTTGGCTCAACTCAGTTGGAGTGGTGAGGGGATTGGATTTGCCGGTATGAGACACATACAAGTGGAAACATTTGTCCTCATCTAGGGAGGGAAGTGCACCAATCCGTCCAGCGACAGTGATGTCTAAATACATGAGAGTGTGGGTTGCAATAATGCTTCAAAAGAGGGACAGTCTACTGGCTCATGAGGAAAAGCTCCTTATGTAAATGCTGCTGTAAAATAGTATTTCAAAAAAAAAAAAAGAAGAAAAAACTCCAAAAAGTGGACATGACTACTTGAAAATAAAATGCCATGTCGGAGTGTATATATTTGTATAGTCAATAAGCAAGCTTGAGCTTCAAGGTCAAATCATGTGAACCTGCAGCTAGATGACTTGACTACACTGGTCTTGTATCCTAGGATATGTAGCTACACTGGATACCGTCCTTTCTCTTCTCCATCCCTCCTCTTGAGCTGGTTGTCACTTGAACTTAGAAGGGAATACCCGGCTCCTTGAGGAAGGAGTTGATGGATTGGGGAATCACTCGATTGTTATGCTGGAGAAGTTAGTCTCTTTGTTATTTCAGTTGGGGAGATCCACTATCACATACATTGTATGAGTCAGATTCATAGTCATAAGGGTTTGCGTATGAGTTGAAGTATTCTGACCTGGCTATTGAGGAGACTTAAGCATAGTTTTGGGATTCTCAAAGGTTTTTGGATTTGAAATCCAATTCCCAATAAGGTTCTGACCGCACGAAAATTCCAAAGGTCTGACTTAAAGCTCCAAACTTTGATTCTGTGAAGACAAGTTTGATAATAAACTTAATCCAGTTTCATTCTTTTCGCTTTTCTTTAATTTTCACTTTCCGCACTGATTGCATAAGTGTTTGCTAGGGACTAGAAAAGGAAAGTATAGGGGGTGATGAATCTCCATTTCATCATCTTTATTCTAATATTTTGGCCTTAAAACCCTAGTAAATGTGTGTAAATACCATTGATTTGCATAATTAACATTCACGCTTTGTTGTATAAATCTATATAAAATAATTTTTTTAATGCCAAAATTATAGAATAAAGAAAATAAAAGAAAGAGAATAAAATATCAAAGATATTTTATGACCCTAAACCCCAAGACCTAGGCATCTCGATGACTAGGTCGACCGGGGGAGATAAGGGCCAATAATACAATAAAATTCCCAGTTATTTATTCCATGTTTATTCATTTTTTGGGACTTATTTTATTGTATACTTTTTACACCACAAATAAATAAACTTTGTACATAAAAGTTATAATAAAACATAGAAAAATAAAAAATTGATTTCATACAAAAATAATATATAGAGTAAAATATATACTCTGAATATGTTTCTAAAACTCCAACTTTCTAGACCCATATCTCTTAAATAAAAACTCAAAATATATCAAAATTACCTTTAATTGTATATAACTTTTAATAAGCTATTTAATGAATGAGGGTCCTAACCCTCGGTTTTCCCCTTATGTACATACTTCTATACTTAGGATTACCTAAGCATAAGTATAGGGGGATCACTGACCTCTATTCATTACATTCTTGTATTCGTCGTTGTAGTATAGCCTTTCTTTTCACTTCCCAATACTTGGCACGAGTTATGTCTTCCTTTCATCGCTCTTTGATCACTCTAAGGACATCGTTCGAGTTAAGTATAGGGGGTGTCCTATATATTGTATATATACTTTAACCATAACTCATACTTTGTTTGAGTGTGTTAATAGATAATATGGCTAAAAACCACAAACTAAAAATCACAAAAATTTTAAATTTTTTTTGCATATAATTTTTTTCATGTACATAAATATTTATAAATAGCTTTTTGTAATTTTTTTTGTAGAAATGTTTTTAAATATGTTTTGATTGTAAAGATTTGTAAATACTTTTGTAACAAAATTATGTATATAGTACAAATTTTTTGACAAATGTTTGAAAAATAAAAGTTTGCAAAAGCTTGTTTGTAAATGTTTGTAAATATTTTGCAAAACTTGCTCTTCCTTGCAATCAAAATTTTCATAAAAAAATACATATTTTGAAAAATTGCACAAAAAGATTTTTGTACACATCTACTTGTATATTCTTCCGATTCAAAGTTGACATTTAAACTAGTCTGGAGTTAAATTGGAAAATGAAGCTTGGTTAAGACCTTAATACATCTAACTTCAGAGGAACCTTATAGGATTTGGGGTTGTCTTTTCAGGTCCATAGTGACTTAATTCTTTGAGTCTACTAGGCTATGTTCACATGTCATCTTGGTGAACCTAAGTAGAACACTTAACAACACACACATGACTCTTAGAGACAATGGCTTGACTTAGACACACTCCTTACACGTAGCTCAACACAGATGAGGTGGTAAGGAGGCAGAATTATTTGTCTTGAGTAGCATACGAGGGTAGTACTTCTAGGAGGAACCTCTTGTCTTTCTCTAGGGAGGGATGTGCATCTCAACTTGGCCTAGTAGCATTGAGGTCTAAAGACATGAGTCTGTGGGTTGTAATAATGCTTCAAAAGAGGGATAGTCTACTGGCTCAAGAAGAAAAACTCCTTATGTGCATGCTGCACCATGTAATTATCTTGTATATATGCACATCAAAAAATATGCAAAAATATGAAAAACTCCAAAAAAGGGGACATGCCCGATTGAAAATAAAATGCCCGCCGGAGAGTATATAGTGAATAAGAAATGCTTATGTATTCCACCTTCTCATCTCATGGAAGCTTGCAGCTGGAGACTTAGCTACACTGGTTTTGCTCCAAGGGGTACGTGGCTACACTGGTCACGGTCCATTCTCTCCTTTCCCCTCTTCTTGAGCTTGTTGAACTTGAACTAGAAGGGAATACCCCGCTCCTCGAGGAAAGAGCTGTTAGACTAGGGAATTAGAGTTACCTTGTTGAGGGAGGCTGTTGCTTTGTCATTTCTGAGGTGGGAAGCTACATATCACTTACACAGTACAAGGAAAGATGCTTAGTCATTAGAGTTTGCGTATGTAGACTTGTTCTGATATGGTTTATTAATGAGTCTTGACCATAGCATAGTGGAACTCGGAGGCTGTTGAGTCTTAAACTTATTTTCCAATAAGGTTCCGATAAACTAATAATCCAAAGGTCTGACTGAACTGCATACTCCAATTTAATGAAGAGAAGTTTAATAATCAACCTTGATTCTTTTTCTTTTCACCTCCTTTTGATTTTCACTTCTTTTCCAAATAAGTGTTTGATAAGGGACTAGTAAAGGTAAAGTATTGGGGGTGATGAATCCATGATTCTCACTTTTTATTCTTTTATTTTAGCTCTTCTTCTTGGCAAATTACCCTGTAAATATAATAACTTAGCATTCTGCATGCTTATGTTAATATTGCATATTTAGTATGCATTTCTGGCAAAAATAAAAGAATAAAAGAAAAGGAAAAAGAATGATGTATTTAGAATAAATATAGAGTGACCCAAACCCCAAGAGAAGGTCAAAACTTGACCTGATCGCAAAACAAAATAAGTAGAGAGAGATAGGGTCTACTATGTATTGTATATATCACATACACTTGCACATATTTCATATAATTATCTTTGATAAAACAAAAATTATTTTATTATTTTACATTATTGCATATAGTGTTAAAAAAATTATAAAAATAAAATAAAAATTAGAAAAATAAAATAAAAATAAAATCCTCAAACCTTTGTATAAAAGACACATGTACATATCACAACCACTATTTATCATATACCCTTAATAATTTATAAAAAACAAAATAAAAATTACTTTATACTCCTAAAATTATGTTATAAATAAATAAAATACAAAATAAGGGTATTTATGTAAAAATAATAAAATAAAAATATTTGTACATAATGCATAGATATAATATGGGTTTAATGGGGATGCCTCCTTGGGGCAGCCAATTGGCAGCCCCCACGGTCTTGACACCGTCGGATTTCATCAACGGTTGAAACTTTTCGAATTTTCTTTGATTTCCAGACATTTGTCCCCCCCATCCCCTCACCTTCCCTTCGAAACCTTATTCTCCCAAATCTCTCTCCCGCACTGCGTCGACCCAGTCACCTCCTCTCCTTGCGCCGCCCTCAACGCGGCACCACCTCACTCCCTCCACTCTTGACGTCGCCCTCAGCACACCACTTCTCTCTCTTTCTCTCCCGCCGCAACTCTCGGTGAGACCATTTTTCCCTTGCGAGCCCTAACCGTCGCGAGACCCTCGTCGATGCTTAGGCTCTCTTGCGCGAGCCCCCATCATCGTGAGACCCTCTCTAATGCCTCAGATCTATGGTGCATGCCTTCACTGTCGCAGATCTAGCTTCTCTCCCACATGCCCTCACAGTCGAAGCTCTGGTGGTAGCTCACCTTCGTCTCCTTGCATCACTCTCCCTCTCCCAAGTTGTATAAATATGTGATTTGCATGACTCTTTGATGTTATGGTGCTTCATTATCTTGAGATAAGTAGTAGATTGTGTAACTGATCCTGGTTGAGGCTAAAAGTTATATTTAAGAGTTCTTTACTCTCTAATTGATTTCAATAGCATTGTCTGGATAGTTAAGCAAACTAGTCGAGATTTGATAGTTAAGAAGGCTAGTCGAGATTTTGGTCGTGGACTCGTGGATTTTTGGTAGACACTGAGCATTTACTTTTGTTCTTTTTTTAACTTGGCATAAGGATGAGACTAAGCAACATAAGACTGAAGTAACACCGGCAGTTTTTATCTCTCATCAGGTGAACTAAGAAAGACAGTTCATTATTGCCTTACAATTTGGAGTATGCTGTCAAAGAGTGGATTCTGATTGTTTTGATAATGGACATAAAAGAGTTGATAGTGCTACATTGTTGATTGTTGAAGATAATGATAAGACCATTTGATTCTTGAGTTGGAAACCTTTATTAAAGAAATGTTGTTATGATTAAGAAAGCTTTTCAACTGATAACTTTAATATAAAGTTAGATACATATCTCAATAATATGTTTGAAAAAATCTTGATGGAGATCAAGATTCTTGCGGGAATGGTTAATTCTACTAATGTTGTTAGCTATTACATGGGGATGATTTATCAGATTCTTTAGGAACTTTCCTCTTAGCTCCAGTCTTCTCTTTATATAATGTTTTCAAAAATAAGGAAAGTTTGTTTTTAGTTTTGCAATTCACTTGTTCAACTATTAGTATCGTGTCACCATCTTAGAATAAAAGGATGCCAATAACGTAATGGAATGGGTAACGATAAATCATATGACGACAAATTCAAGTGCAGGTGTAGCATTCCATTTAAAAAATTGAAATGCATTATTCAAGATACAAAGTACACACAGATATATGTTAACGAAGGGATGCACACGTGCATGTCAGGAAGTATATACGATTAAGTCACAATTATCCCACCCAGTTTGTCAAATTTTACCCTAAGCAGGAATACTGATTTAGATATTCGGTAGCTTGTGTTTATCATGTCTACAACATCTCAAACAACTTTGTTAGGAACCTCCTGTTGCAAAATATTTAAATTTTCGAAGATCGGATTTCTACGACCTTAAACTCAGGTTTCTTGTGTGAATGTCAGTACACTCACCACTATAATCCAAAGATGTCAATATCAACCATTACTCATAAATATACATAACCTTATAGAAACGATTACGATCTGGTGATTATAACATCTTACCTCTGCTGCAAAAATAATTAGAAAAATTGATTACAACAACACTAATTCTGATACAGATCTTTTTTTGGTGCCGTTTAGTACAATTCTTCTACTACAAGGATTACAACCAATACCCAAATTACACAAATTAAAAATATTGATGCAATGATATTGAAGACAGATTCAAAATTTGTCAACATTTCCTAAGTGACTTTAAGATCTTCAGTGATGATCCGAGCTTTATCTGGCTTCTGCACACCATCAAAAGAGAACATATTAATAGCTCAAAACCAAGCAATATCCATGAAGATAATGTAGAAGTTCATGGCCTACAAGGAATAATATAGTTGAAAGATTGTATTAGTAAGAGGAAAAAATGGATGTAGTCTTCTCATGAATTATATAAAGAATAAGTAAAGAATAAGGCATACATTAATTCAGTTTGCACTATTACACTGTGTTTCCAAAGATATACTAAGGGCATCAACTTAGCCATCGCAAACTATGGCGCGTCCAATTTCTACACTACACCAATCAATGTGAGATGGAATTTGTTTAGATCTTTCATCATCAATAAAGGAACATTAGAGCAGAAGGTCAAAATCTCATGCTCCTGAAACAAGATACAAGCTTCTGGAGAGTTACTTTGCCGCCGTTATCGAGGCCACAAAGACTCATGATCAACACACACAACTATTGGCATTGTGATCCATAGGTTTGGAAACATTTCCAGTACTAAATCAACCTCAACCGAGATTCCTCTTTTAAAGCACTAATACAACATTCCCTTAACCACTTTTAAACGACCCGTAGATGAATGACAAACTGCAAGTAATCTTTATGAATGAGAGTTTGTCGTAGCATCTTCAATTTGATGAGCCCGGCGGAGTCCTTGCTGAAACATCATTTTTTTCTTTTTTTCCTATCAATCGAATAATCATTAAGTAAGGTATTAAATGATACAAGACTTGATGAGAACCTATTCTCAAGCATTATATGCTCAAATGTTTCTATTGCCTTATCCATCCTTTTCTCTTTGCAAAAAAACTTCAATCAACAAATTGTAAGATACCATGCTGCATACAAGGTCATCTCGTTGCATCTGACAAATGTATTGATAATCATCTCTATCCCTGCATTGCTAGAACAGAGCAGACACAAGCACATAATATGCACAAGTAGAAAACCTTTTTGATTCATCTTAACCATAAACTCTCTCGCTTCATTAGACATATTATGTTGAGAAAGTATACTGAAGGGAGTTGGCGTACTGAGGTAATGGAGAGGAGGTGGGAGGATGGAGGGTGCAAAGCCAACGCACTCGAGGGTGGTGCAGGTCGATAGCCGCTCGGAGATGCGATAGCGAGAGCTCAAGCGAGAGGATCTAGATGCGTGACAAGCTGAAGCAAGACCGACAAGGACTCGTGCGAGAGAGCCTGAGCATCGACGAGGGTCTCGTGACGGCTAGGGCTCGCAAGGGAAAAATGGTCTCACCAAGAGTTACGGCGGGAGAGAAAGAGAGAGAAGTGGTGCACCGAGGGCGATGTCAAGAGCGGAGGGAGCGAGGTGGTGCCGCGTTGAGGGCGACGCAAGGAGAGGAGGTGGTTGGGTCGACGTAGTGCGGGAGAGAGATTTGGGAGAACAAGGTTTCAAAGGGAAGGTGAGGGGATGGGGGGGGAGACAAATGTCTAGAAATCAAAGAAAATTCGAAATGTTTCAGCCGTTGATGAAATCCGACAGTGTCGAGACCGTAGGGGCTGCCAATGGGGCAGCCCCATTAAACCCATATAATATGCCTATATATACTACTATATATTGCATATTAATTAATTTATTTTTCATAAAAATAATTAAAACTCACAGAAAAATACTTTGGAAAATAATAAACATTTTTTATTTTTATAACTTTTTATTTTGAATTCATTTGCTATTTTTATTTGAATTTTCTTATATTTCGTATATCCTAATTTTCCTATTGATCCAACTGGGAACGTTGACCTTGGTCAATGCCCCCTTCCTGCCCGGGTCGGGTCGAACCCCTCTTGCTGGAGACTCTTCTCCGCTTTTTCTCTCCCGACTCTGGCCTCCTCCTACCTTGATATTAGGACCCAAGAATCCTCGTACATCTGAGATTCTCGTGAATCCCTAGGATCACCGAGATCCCCTTAGGGTTGTGCGCGTCTTGCCGATCTTTCCAGACCCCTGGAGAACCCTATAAAGTCTCTCTTCCGCTCCGCTAGCAGCTTAGCTCGTTCCTCGCCACGCTTTCGACCCCTATCAACCTCCAGCTGAGTGACAACTGCTTGGAGTGACCTTCGGAGCTTGGATTGGTGATATATCGATGCAGCTCAAGCTACGTGGTCAGACCTCCGTCGCGTTTAGCTTCCATGGCTAGTCATAGCCCGGTTGAGGCCATCACCTCGACGCTCGCCTTCTCCTGAAGCTCAAGAGCCAATCCAGACCTTCAGGTATAGCTCGTAAACCCCTCATTTCCCTGTTTGATTCAACGTTCCCATTTCGCGCCGCCGCCGGTTCCCTTGCTCTGACCAGCTAGTCGGAGCCTCATTTCACCCACCTATCTGCTCCGATGGTCACGCCTACTCATCGACCTACTCCCCACGCAACCTGATCATCCTGAATCTTGCTCACCAGAGCAAGATTAGGTCCGATCTCTTACCTCCCCATGCGCTGAAGATCAACTTATCGCCCCCCTTCGCTTCTCCTATCTCCCTATGCAATAAACACGACCCAAGCTACGCCCCCGAGTTGCCTCTCCTATTGCAGGTTCTAGCACGCGTGGAAGACCCCATCTGGTACTTATACTACTCCGGTGGAGCTGCTCTAGGTCGGTCGGCACCACCACGCTCATCCAGCCATCTGATGCCCCATCAGAACCCACCACTAGATGCGGATGAGCTTCATGACGGTTCTGGACCTCACAGCAATGTTAGTAGGCCGGTGGATCTTCCTCCACGATCGATCGAAGTTCTCTCAAGCCGAGTTCTTCCAGCACCTTCAACCGCCGTCTGATTGGGTCCACTACTTCCAGATCGCATCTCAGCCGTCCATCCACCCCCTTTTGTAAGAGGCGTCTGATCTACGATTAATGGCCATCAGGGCCAACATTCCCTTTGTCGTCTAATCTCATCATACACGATCAGACCCGTATGCTTTCTCCACGCGCCTGAACGATCAGATCTTTAGCAGAGCAGATCAGAGCCGTCAGTTGCCGCCTTCACGAGAGCCTGCCACGCGTCCCACATGCCTTGCATGTGCCTGCAAGGGTATATTTCCCTTTTACCCTACATGTTTAGCCATTTCACTTTATTCCAGTAAATAAAAGTTGTAGTTTGGAACATTTATATTTTAGACCTCGAAGCTTTTTAATATTTGCATTTTAGTCCCTCTCAATCTGTAGCATGCGCGCTACCACATGTCTTTTAGGTTATTTGCATTTTGTATCCTGAACTTTTATGGTGTTATGCTTTGAATGCTAAGTTTTTAAATATGCAATTATACCCCTGTGATTCTGGATCACAGATGGTGCACGTTTTGAGTGGAATTTTTGCAGTATTGGCCCCTGACTTTTATATTGTGTTATTCTTTGGTCTGTGAACTTGACATATTTGCAAATTGATCCATGTTAACTGTGCCTAATTACTTGTCTTTTATAAGACTTAATAAATAGCAAATTAATTCGAAAAATCCCCTAAAAATTACCATTAGCTCATGTTGGTTGCTTTGCATTTTATATTTTTGAAAATTCAAAAACCTTTAAAAAGTGTCTTGTCTAAATTAAAAAAAGTATAAAAAATTTCGAAAAATACTTTAAAATTTCTATAAAATTTTTGTAGTTGCCTTTTTGTGTGTTTTATTTGCTGTATAAATTTTGTTTAAAAACTCCTTCTAAAACCCTAAAAATCACTAAACACCTAAAACCTTATAAAAATCATATATAATCATAAAGAAATCAAAAAAATCTCCATTTTAGTTCCTATTTGTAGTTTTTAAGTCATATTTTATCATAAAATTGCTATCCATGATTTTAGGGCATTTTAAATTATTTTAACTTGCAATTTAATCCCGATGTTACACTGTTTGCATTTTTTAGCACCTTTTGATTTTTATAAAATTATAAAAACATTTGCTAAATCCTAGAGAATTACCAAAAACATTTTAAAACCTCAAAAATCCAAAAATATTTTTATCTTAATTTTCTGAATATTTTTAGCCTTATAGAAAAATCCAGAATTTTGTTATGCTTGTTTGCTTTTATTTTTGCTGATTTTGTTTCTTATTAAAAATAAAAAATTTGCAAAATTAAAAACCACTAAAAATTACCTTATTCTGAGAAATTTGACTACTTCATAGTTTTTTCATGCTTCTTATGTTCGACCATGATGGCTATACCAGGTAAATAAAAATAGAGAACCGCTTACATGCTTTGATTGATTGATTTCTTCTGAGTGGTTTATTTATTCTTGTTGATTATGCTAGGTGATTTGGGTCACAACGACCCTTGTTTACTTGCATACTTAGCCCGAATGGCCGAGGCTAGTCATAAGTGGTTTCATACTTTTTGGAGTTAATGTGTGAAGGTTAGGTTTTGGACCCCTACTGTATAATATACCCGATTAAAATAATCATTTTATTTATTATTTATTATTTTTATAAGTTTATATTCTTATAATTTTGTAAATATTATTTATAATTGATGAACGTAAAATTCGCCTCTTTAATAGGTATAAATTACGCTGTAGCACAGGAGGCGAATTTTGTTCATTAAAAACCACAGTCTTTGAATGTTGTGGAATATTTTTTTTTACTTGGCAAGTTTACCAAGGTCGAACACAGGGACACAGCTGCTTAATTAAGGCTTTTGAATTTTGATTCGTGAAGTTCACTGCGATTTAATCTCAATTTCAGGTCCTCATGCAAATTATGATGCACGATGATATTTACAAGGCGATGCCATGATGCATGTATTTTTTAGATATTTTTATGCAATTTAAAGTGATGCATGGGCAAATAATGCAATGGAATATGCATGATGATTCAAATGCTACAATTATACCCTAAAATATGAGCAACACAATATAGAATGAAGTTAGAGCCATTTTGAACACATCATTAAAAATCGGTCATGAAATCTAGCAAAACAAGTAGATCTAGGTCCCATTTTTGACATAAAAATTCACTTCATTTAAAACATTGTCAAATGAGACAAATAAGTATGCTAGACTGTAGAGGACAAAACAAGGATCAAAATGACACTAAAATCATGCAATTTGGACCTACGATGCTCAAGTTATGCTAAAAACAGTGCAAGGGCATAAATGTAATAAAAATGCAAGAAAAATAAAGGATAAATATTACATTTAGGTCCCTGGAGGGACCTAAATGTAAATACCAAAAACCGCCTGGGCCCTTGAGTAATTTTCCCAATGCGCGCAGGGGCCTTTTTGCAATTCTTCAAAAGCTCGAGGGCGTTCCTGTAAAATACCCAGGCACGCACGTGAGGCACGTGCCTGGGGACCAATCTGCAAATTCCAGCTCTCCCAGGGTCTTTCATGTAATTTACCCAAGCCCTCACGTGCGGGGCACGTGAGGACTCAGGCTCGGGACGACACCTTTGGCTCGGGCCACGTGGCAGCTGTCTGGAGGTCTGTCAGGAGGCTCGGATGATCCGAGCCTGTAGCTTCGTTTGGAGGTCTGGACCGCCACGTGTCAGCATCAGAACCGTCCGATCCAGATGATCGGACGGTAACTGTTCTTCGTTCTCCGCCGCGGGCCACCGGAGAAGGCGGGGCTCCGGTGTGCCCCCTAATGCTCCGCCAGGCTCCGCGAGTCCCTCCGAAGATCGGAGAAGAATGTTGAGGTTCTCGCGAAGGAGCTGGAGGTGCAGCGATGCTCCAGAGGTGATTGGCGTGAGCTGTCGATGGAGCTTCGCCGGAGGATCGAGGCTTGAAGTAGCCCCGGCGCGAGATCCGGCCAATCAAGATACCTGCAAGTGTTAGTGATAGCCGAAGCTCGTGCGAATGCGTGCGGGTGAGAGGTGAGGTGAGTGGCCGGCCGTGGAGGCGTCGGGAATGGTGGCCGGAGATCATCTCCTACGGCGGAGCTGGAGGAGAGGGGAATCGGAGCGGGGGAGGTTTTGGAGACGGGGAAGAGGGTCGGCGAGGTTGCTGGTGGCGTGGCGAAGATGATGGATTGGTCTGATGAGGGAGCCGGTGGCTGAGGAGGGCGCAATAAATCGGGAAAAATGAAAGAAAGAGAAGGAGGAAGAAGACCTCATCGGGGAGGGGAACCCTGGCGGAGGAGGTGGTCTGGGATGAGCACCGGGGGTGCTCGGGTCATGGCTCGACCTGGACGACCCTTCCAGGGAGCTTAGCTACCACCAAGGAGGTGGAGCGCACATGGCGGAATAGCCATGGATCTCACCGGGGCTTCGGCCGTCGACGCCCCCTTGCAAGGGCTCCTCCGCTGTCACCGGAGAGCCAGGGGCTCGGGCCGAAGCCCCCAAATGGTGGATGAGTGGCTTCCGGTGGTGGAGGAGGGGGTTAAATAGGCGGAGGAGAACGACGGTTATGTGGCGGAGCAGGGGGTTTCGAGGGGAGTTTTATGGCGATGGCGTTAATGGTGAAGGTCGAGGGGGGTTACGCGAGGGAGACGGAGGAAAGGGCTACGTGGAGGGGCGTTAGGAGCTCGAGGGAGTGGTCGGAGTGACGGCCAAAAAAAGAAGGGGCGGAGGCGTTACAAGCCGAAATGCCTGGAGAGGAACTCGACCGGAGGAAGGAGACGACGGAGGACCGTTGGATCTGACGATCCAACGGCTGGGATAATGAAGCGAAGGGAGGGTTAGGATCAGATCAAAAGATCTGATCCGATGGTGGAGGATTAGGCGCTAACGGGTGGTTGTGATGGAGAGTTGGAGAAGATCTGACGGTGGTTGATTGAGATGTGACGTGGCAGATGGAGGAGCGTTAGATGAGGATGGGATCGAAGGGTTGTGGTGAGGGGAGACGTGGCCGGTGGTTGGTCATTGGATGGGAGATCGATCTAACGGCTGGAGACGCGGCGCAAGGAAGCGGTTGAGATCTGATCTGAAGGTCGGATCCAACGACTGAGGATTGGAGCGGAGTGAACGGCGAGGATGGAGGCTGGGCAGAGCAGATCCAACGGCCCAGGAGGGGCGCCAGGTGGCGGGAAGGAGAGCGGGCCACGTGGGCGGCCCAGAGGGCGCCACGTGGCCCAATCAGAGCAATTTAAAAATAAATACAAAGAAAAATATAAAAGAAATAGTTAGAGGCCGAATTAGGAGAAAGTCAAAACATGAAAGTTGCTCGTCTCGACGAGATCTACAACTTTCATGTTGGGCAAAAAGCCAAAAGAGGTCATCTGTACAAAAGCTATTTTTTGGGGGTATTTTTAAAGGGATAAAAACACCGATTTTGTGGTTTTGAGTTGTTTTTGTATTTTTTAGTGGTTTTAAGGGTCAGTGATTTATAGACAACTTATCTTCCTAATTTTTAGGGGTTTTTGAGTGATAAAATAATTACAGAAAAATAAGGGCAATTAAATACACAATAATTAAGGTTAAATATAGACAGTATAGTACATGATAAAAATAGAGTTTTAGAGGTGATTTTTATTGGTTTGTTTAAGCAGGGATTTTAATACGGAGTTCTTAGCATGATGAATACGAGATTCATCATACCCCTATACTTAAACCATGCTCGTCCTCGAGCATCTAAAGAATGAAGGAGTCGGATTGATTCCTGACAGTGCGCGTGAAAAATACAAGGCTTGATCTTTCGAAGACCCTTGACCTAAGTGATCCTAAAATTCTGGGTTTATCCACGCCTTAGTCAGAAGGAATCCAGCTTCTCTGATTATCAGATTCTCTTTTTGTACATATAATATAAGGATATGACATTTAGTGTACTGCATTTCATGAGAGCCGAGTCGATGCATCACCCAAAGTTCCAGTCCCAAAGATTCTCCTCTAGACCTAATCCTCAATACTAGGGAAGAAGTCTACTCTTGCTTCAGTCAACCATCTCTTTAGTTTGTCAGACTTTAAAATGTAGATGGACGGCCAGTTGATGGAGGTACATGGGATTGTGTATATTTTTCTCACCCTCACATTGGAACAAGGGGCCTCTCGAGTGCCTTTTACTCAACACTTGTATATTAATACTTTGTTGATCAATGTGTCCGTCAAGAGAGTTGGAGTCGTCAGCACTTGTTTTTCTGGGAGTACACCGGGGTGTGTCTTTTCTGAGTATCTAAGATACCTTCGACACCCAGACTTGTATCGCTTACGATGCAGGGCCCTTTTTGTGGTGTCAGCCCGACTCCTTGGTCCTAATTAGCGCTTGGTCCAAGTGGACACTTTAAAAATGGTTGGGAGCGCTCGCCATTGGTGGAAGCTCATTTGGAAGTGACTTTGATTTTAGAGCTTTTCTTTGACATTTCATTTCTTTTGTTGGCTAGCTCCACTGCTTTTACCAAGAGATTGGCGCACACTGATCAACAAGTTTCTTTAAGTTTCATCACACCCTGGCACTTTTAGGTAAATATCAAGAGATAGCATATGAATCTTGTTCACATACTGGCTAGGGTTTTTGCTGACACTCAGGTTTTCTGAAGCCTTCATTAACTTTATCCCATCCTCGAATATCATCAGATCAGGTCTAAACTTAAATCCATGGTCCTAGTTCCTCAAGTGATATCTCATCTCAGCTCATCAATCATGCAGTTGTGGAAGTGACTGTGCTGATCATATTTTCTTGAAAGTAGAGATTAAGAGTACAATATAGCACTCAAATCTTTCAAACCAGAGGAGTGTGGATATTTAAGTCAGGAAAACCCTAATGACTTAAGGCATGTTAACTTAGACTCTCAAGATCCCAGAGATCCAATGTCCTCAAAAATCCTCAAGCCTTGCGTGAGTGTGATTGTGTCAGGAATACACCAACTCCACGGGTTAGTGAATTTTTGTGTGATTTTTATCTTTTGCAAATTTTTATGGGTTTTAATAGTTTTTTTTTTGTCGGAGAGACAATGACTGGCCCAGGCTCAAATAAATAAAAGTATCCACTCTCAGCCAGTATGGGTGTAAGTGCGGGTCGAGACCCGTGATCCTTAAGGACGGTGCCATATGCGGTGTCCTTTAAACCACCCACTCTGCTAAGGGAGCCCGAGGTTCCCTCACTGAAAATGTTTACTAAGCCTAGTAGTCAGAGCTAAATTCCGAAAAACATTTTTAATTTTTCATTTTTTTTTCTTTTTGAAAAAGGGTTATTTACAAAGATTAATCCCTCAAAATTTTAATTTTTACAGGTTTTTACTCAGTTCACTAGTTTACCCAAAACCCAGCCCGAAAATTAAAATTTAAAAAGTTTTAAAAACGCGAGCTAAGGCTAAAGTAATAAACAATAATATACGGTATACCCCCCTATACTTAAAATTTGCTATGTCCTCATAGCACAAGTGCCATGAAGCCAAGGCTCGGTTCAAGTACAGGGAGATATAGCGGAACTGAGGAGGAGAGTCCCCCTATACTTAGGCCAAAATTGGCCTAAGTACAAGAAGACGGGACGAGGGAAGGAAGAGCAGGCAGGTCCCCCCTATACTTAGGCTACAAATAGCCTAAGTAAGGTCTGCATTAGGGGGGGGTTCTATGATACAAGGGAGAGGGGGAGGGGGTTCGTGAAGAGTAGATATACACACAGAGAGAGAGAGAGAGAGAGAGAGAGAGAGAAATATACAGGGGGTGGGTGGGGGTGAATATGTGCAGTGTAGGTGTGTGTGTGTGTGTGTGTGTGTGCGGGGGGGGAATTTTTTTTTTATTTTTTTTTTGAATACAATATGCAATACTGAAATAAATATGCAGATGCAAGATTTTTTTTTTTTGAGACAGAATGCAATGCAATTTAACTGCTATAATCTCCCAAATCCTTCTCAGGTTCTTTCGCGGCCTCTTCAGCAGAAGTATTTGACTTCTCGCCTCCATGAGGATCAAGCGTCCTCGATCACCATGGGCCCTGCCACAAAAGATAAACGTTAGAAACCAGAGAAATTAAATCCGCAAATAATATGCAACTAAATGATGCATGGAATGAGGACCTATAAATTATTGAATTAAAAAAAATCAAAATCAAAAAAATTAAGCAAAGCCGTGTCCCCGGCAACGGCGCCATTTGATGAACGTAAAATTCGCCTCTTTAATAGGTATAAATTACGCTGTAGCACAGGAGGCGAATTTTGTTCATTAAAAACCACAGTCTTTGAATGTTGTGGAATATTTTTTTTTACTTGGCAAGTTTACCAAGGTCGAACACAGGGACACAGCTGCTTAATTAAGGCTTTTGAATTTTGATTCGTGAAGTTCACTGCGATTTAATCTCAATTTCAGGTCCTCATGCAAATTATGATGCACGATGATATTTACAAGGCGATGCCATGATGCATGTATTTTTTAGATATTTTTATGCAATTTAAAGTGATGCATGGGCAAATAATGCAATGGAATATGCATGATGATTCAAATGCTACAATTATACCCTAAAATATGAGCAACACAATATAGAATGAAGTTAGATCCATTTTGAACACATCATTAAAAATCGGTCATGAAATCTAGCAAAACAAGTAGATCTAGGTCCCATTTTTGACATAAAAATTCACTTCATTTAAAACATTGTCAAATGAGACAAATAAGTATGCTAGACTGTAGAGGACAAAACAAGGATCAAAATGACACTAAAATCATGCAATTTGGACCTACGATGCTCAAGTTATGCTAAAAACAGTGCAAGGGCATAAATGTAATAAAAATGCAAGAAAAATAAAGGATAAATATTACATTTAGGTCCCTGGAGGGACCTAAATGTAAATACCAAAAACCGCCTGGGCCCTTGAGTAATTTTCCCAATGCGCGCAGGGGCCTTTTTGCAATTCTTCAAAAGCTCGAGGGCGTTCCTGTAAAATACCCAGGCACGCACGTGAGGCACGTGCCTGGGGACCAATCTGCAAATTCCAGCTCTCCCAGGGTCTTTCATGTAATTTACCCAAGCCCTCACGTGCGGGGCACGTGAGGACTCAGGCTCGGGACGACACCTTTGGCTCGGGCCACGTGGCAGCTGTCTGGAGGTCTGTCAGGAGGCTCGGATGATCCGAGCCTGTAGCTTCGTTTGGAGGTCTGGACCGCCACGTGTCAGCATCAGAACCGTCCGATCCAGATGATCGGACGGTAACTGTTCTTCGTTCTCCGCCGCGGGCCACCGGAGAAGGCGGGGCTCCGGTGTGCCCCCTAATGCTCCGCCAGGCTCCGCGAGTCCCTCCGAAGATCGGAGAAGAATGTTGAGGTTCTCGCGAAGGAGCTGGAGGTGCAGCGATGCTCCAGAGGTGATTGGCGTGAGCTGTCGATGGAGCTTCGCCGGAGGATCGAGGCTTGAAGTAGCCCCGGCGCGAGATCCGGCCAATCAAGATACCTGCAAGTGTTAGTGATAGCCGAAGCTCGTGCGAATGCGTGCGGGTGAGAGGTGAGGTGAGTGGCCGGCCGTGGAGGCGTCGGGAATGGTGGCCGGAGATCATCTCCTACGGCGGAGCTGGAGGAGAGGGGAATCGGAGCGGGGGAGGTTTTGGAGACGGGGAAGAGGGTCGGCGAGGTTGCTGGTGGCGTGGCGAAGATGATGGATTGGTCTGATGAGGGAGCCGGTGGCTGAGGAGGGCGCAATAAATCGGGGAAAATGAAAGAAAGAGAAGGAGGAAGAAGACCTCATCGGGGAGGGGAACCCTGGCGGAGGAGGTGGTCTGGGATGAGCACCGGGGGTGCTCGGGTCATGGCTCGACCTGGACGACCCTTCCAGGGAGCTTAGCTACCACCAAGGAGGTGGAGCGCACATGGCGGAATAGCCATGGATCTCACCGGGGCTTCGGCCGTCGACGCCCCCTTGCAAGGGCTCCTCCGCTGTCACCGGAGAGCCAGGGGCTCGGGCCGAAGCCCCCAAATGGTGGATGAGTGGCTTCCGGTGGTGGAGGAGGGGGTTAAATAGGCGGAGGAGAACGGCGGTTATGTGGCGGAGCAGGGGGTTTCGAGGGGAGTTTTATGGTGATGGCGTTAATGGTGAAGGTCGAGGGGGGTTACGCGAGGGAGACGGAGGAAAGGGCTACGTGGAGGGGCGTTAGGAGCTCGAGGGAGTGGTCGGAGTGACGGCCAAAAAAAGAAGGGGCGGAGGCGTTACAAGCCGAAACGCCTGGAGAGGAACTCGACCGGAGGAAGGAGACGACGGAGGACCGTTGGATCTGACGATCCAACGGCTGGGATAATGAAGCGAAGGGAGGGTTAGGATCAGATCAAAAGATCTGATCCGATGGTGGAGGATTAGGCGCTAACGGGTGGTTGTGATGGAGAGTTGGAGAAGATCTGACGGTGGTTGATTGAGATGTGACGTGGCAGATGGAGGAGCGTTAGATGAGGATGGGATCGAAGGGTTGTGGTGAGGGGAGACGTGGCCGGTGGTTGGTCATTGGATGGGAGATCGATCTAACGGCTGGAGACGCGGCGCAAGGAAGCGGTTGAGATCTGATCTGAAGGTCGGATCCAACGACTGAGGATTGGAGCGGAGTGAACGGCGAGGATGGAGGCTGGGCAGAGCAGATCCAACGGCCCAGGAGGGGCGCCAGGTGGCGGGAAGGAGAGCGGGCCACGTGGGCGGCCCAGAGGGCGCCACGTGGCCCAATCAGAGCAATTTAAAAATAAATACAAAGAAAAATATAAAAGAAATAGTTAGAGGCCGAATTAGGAGAAAGTCAAAACATGAAAGTTGCTCGTCTCGACGAGATCTACAACTTTCATGTTGGGCAAAAAGCCAAAAGAGGTCATCTGTACAAAAGCTATTTTTTGGGGGTATTTTTAAAGGGATAAAAACACCGATTTTGTGGTTTTGAGTTGTTTTTGTATTTTTTAGTGGTTTTAAGGGTCAGTGATTTATAGACAACTTATCTTCCTAATTTTTAGGGGTTTTTGAGTGATAAAATAATTACAGAAAAATAAGGGCAATTAAATACACAATAATTAAGGTTAAATATAGACAGTATAGTACATGATAAAAATAGAGTTTTAGAGGTGATTTTTATTGGTTTGTTTAAGCAGGGATTTTAATACGGAGTTCTTAGCATGATGAATACGAGATTCATCAATAATACATATCCATATTAGTGTAATACATATTAAAACTAAAATAAAACAATAAAGAAAACATTAAAATAAAATACTTAAATAAAATTCATAGATGAAAATACAATAACTATACCTATATATTGAATACACCTATTTATTGAAGTATAAATATTATATCAGAAAAATATAATAAAAATATATTTAAGTATATAAAAATAAGTTAATATTTTCTAAAATAATAAATTAATTTTAAAAAGCAAAAATACAAAACAAAAATAAAAGACACAAACCATAAATAAATATACCTATATATTAACCCTAAAAAGTATCTTGTAATTATAGACCTCTAAAAATAAATAAAAACAATAAAATACTTTATAAAATAATAAACAATTTTTATTTTATAACTTAAATTTAATAAAATCGTTTATTATTTTTTAAATAATTTTTAATTAATTTCAGATGAGCTTTTTCCTAGTTGGTCTGCGTGGACCAACCAAGGAGTGCCAGAAGTTGACCTCAGTCAATTCTCTGACACCCAGCCGCTTCTGACAGTCCTTCTTTTTCCCCTCATTGTTGAATTTCTACCCGCTGCTACATCGCTCGAGGAGACATTGACCCTTCATGAGAATTGTCCTATGTGCATCCACCATCCATGCCTAGACATTACCTAGGGCAGATCTCCTTCGATTTGCCCTAGATTTTGCGTCAAAGGTCGTGCCTCCACCACCTTGTACAAAAACCTAACCCTGACTTCCTTCTCTTTTTGAATCCCTCGGTCCCGTTTCCTCTCCTCCTCTTATGCTCCGAGGATCGAAGGAGGTGGCAGTTCCTTCTCCTTACATGTAGGTTGATCGAGGAGGCGACACAAAGCGGCGTTCCACCCATCTCCGGCCACCCTTGGCTATGAGGCCCTATCTTGCGGTTAGATCCGCTTGAGGTCCACTTTTATTACTCTGTAGTTTAGGTTTCACTTCTGCATTCGATTCGTGTTCTTAGATTAATGTGTAATCGTGCCGTTTAACGTAATCCACCACATACGTTGTTCGTCGGAGCTCCGCTCATGCGAAACACCCCCTTTTTTGTTTGTACGAGCTTTATTGCAGGTTCTGGAGCCAAAGGCCCCTGGAGGGGAGCGTTTTTTGGGATCATCAGAGATATCTGGAGCCCACACTCTTCTTTGACCTCGCGACGGCACACCGACGGTCGCCTCGCCATTTTGAAGCCGCTGGTTGGTCGAGAAACCTTCCAGGAGCATCAAGACCCTTTTTGGAGCTGCAAAGATTGACGGAGGAGGAAGATCAAGCCGGAGGAAGTCCGTCTCGCCATGGCTTCTTCGTAGTTCCTCCGGACCTCGTCTTCACCGTCGGATTTTGCCAATTCTTCCACACGTTCAGCAACCATTCGATCGCGCGTTGCCAGCACCATCCGATCCTCAAGCACGATCTAATTTCCACCTTTGGTAGCCGAACCGGTACCTGGCGTTCCTGTGTCGACGCACGTTTAATTGGGCGAGATCCAACCGTTTGATCGTGATAGTGCTTGGGTATTTTATGTCTTTTACTAGAGAGTTTTTTGCATTTAATTATTAGTACCAAAACTTTCATCTACCACTTAATATGTTTTGTAATAATTGCAAGTAGGCCCCAAACTCTTGTTAATTACAATTAGATTGATGTCGCATCACCTCACATGACTCCCCTCGTGAGGTGACATTTGGCAAGCATACCCCTAGGCTTCTTTGTTTTCATTTTAGCACCAAAAATTTTTTTCTACATTATAAAACTTTGGTTAAATTGCAGCGAGGCTCTCATGTTTTATTTTATTTACATAAATGTCCTTGCCAACATTGTAGTTATGTTTTATTTTCTCTATTTATTTAAAATAGCTACAGTGCTCGAAAAAATCACCAAAAATAGTTGTCGACTCCTGATTGCACACACTTCCATGATATATATTTATTTTACAATTTTAGGATTTTTATTATTTTATAAAAATAAAAAATAGCCTATTTCATCCTTGTCTGCAGTTTAAAATACCAAAAAAACATAAAAGGCTTTTGAAAAATTCCAAAAAAGTATTTCGTATTTATTTAGTTATTTTACAAATCCAACCAAAAAATCCATAAAAATTACAAAAGAAAACTCTTAAAAATAGAAAAGCCTAAAAAAACTTCATAAAAATTTCAAAAATCATTAAAAACTCCATAAATATTATTTTCTATCTTTGAATTTTCTTTATACTATTTATTATGTAGTAAAATTAATATAGAGAAATCCTGATTCTGTTTGATAGTTTTTATCTCCATTTTAATTCGACCTAATTAAATATTCCTTATTTTAGGATATTTTTGACTTTAAAAATATATAAAAATTAGTAAAATTCATAAAAAATCACAAAAAAGTACAAATTACCTAAAATTCAAAAGATTTTAATTTTGAAATTTTGGTAATTCTTATTTATATTTATATCTATATCTACTTACATTGTATATGTCCTATATATAACTACATTATAAATTTTAAAAGAAAAAAGAAATATAAAAATCTAAAAATATAAAAACAAATACAAAATATAAAAAAAATAAAATAAAAAAATTAAAATTTAAAAAACCACACAAAAAGGAATATAGACAAAGAATCACAATCATCTCTTACGCTTCAGAGCCCAATCTATCTCCTTTGCCCCCTATGTTTGACCTCTACATGCTTGCACACTATACACATCCATTGTAGAGTTATAATAAATTTTATATTTACATTTGCTTTTCGTTGCTTGATCGTTGATTGTGGGTTAATTGTTGTTTTAATCTTGATTTCTTATCGGTCACTTCGACGACTGTGTTCCCACCTTGTGTGGAACATACGACTGCTCGATTTTTGGGTTAAATAGTACCTAACATATTAACTTGACCTGAGTCAAGGAGTAGACAAGGCATCATTGGAGGAGCTCCTATAGCACCTGGATCTCCTTCATCCGCCCTTCTCCATGCGACAAGGTGGACAATCTTGATGCTGTCTCCTGCGAGATCAAGTCCGGAGCTCCTTTTAGGGATACAATCAGAGGGAGGGATCAAAATTTGTAAAAGGAGGTGAATCTTGGATTTTATAGACATGGCGAAGGGGCGAAAAATGGAGGAGATGGCGTACAGGGGGAAGAGGGTAGGTGGAGATTATGGAGTATGCGAAAGTGAGGGATGATCGGGGAGCATGATTATGGGGCGCTCGAGGAGGAAGGAGGCGTGGAGATGGAGTGGAAAGCTGGAGAAGTAAGAGGTCTTGTGACCTCTGATAAGGAAGTGACTGAGGGTTGGACAATTGACGGATGGGTCAACTTTTCTCGGCTCATGGTTGGTCCACGTAGAACAACCAGGAAAAAGAATGAAGAAATGTTTTGGAAATTCGTTTAAAAATAGATATTTATTTTATAAATTAAAGTTAAAACATGAAATATGTTTGTAGTTTGATGTAGTAGTTTATTCTGATTTTTATTTATGTTTACAAGTTAATTTATTTGATATTAATGTTTACATGTATGTATATATGTAAATATACATGTATTTAGCTTATTTTATTTTTGTTTTGTATTTTATTTGTCATTATTATGGACATGTATTTTATATGTTTACAACTTATTTAAATACATATTTAGATATTTTTATTATATTTTTGTTGGTTTATTTGTTTACTTAAATAATTAATTATTTATATTATATAGGTGTATTATAAGTATAATTCAGCTATATATATATTAAAGTACCTTATTTATTTTAATGTATTTTATTGATTTTATTTTATTTTTATTATTTACATGTATTTTTAATAATATGTACAAGTATCTAAAAATATAAGAAAGTGAAAAATATAAAGAATAAACAATTTGAATATTATATACATGTATATTGCACAATGAGGGTCCAAAAGCCAATTTTTACATCTTAAATCTAAATTGAATGAAACCATTTTTATTAAATAGATATTTTAATTTTATAAACAATAAAGGTGGGTTTAATCAATTTTGGATATGTATGTAGAATACATGTCTGTAAAGCTTTTTTACGCCTTTTTATTCTGTGTGTCCTGAGAATACTGTGCATTATTTTTAAATGAAATAACTTTTGTATTTTTCTTTGTTTTTTTATGAACAGATCTCATGTTGAGGGTTTTATTATTTAGGCATAAAAATAAGAAAATGAAATAGGTCCCAAAAGGCCTATTATTGTCAAATCAAATTAGGGTTTTTGAGTGTTATCTGCACAGTTTGTCTGCCCTATCTCCACCAACTTTGTTCCTTTTCGACCAAGTCATCATGATGACTGGATCTTGGGGTCTAGGTTCACTTGATTTCTTTAATACATCATTCCTTTTCTTTTCTTTCATTTATTCATTTATTTTGTTATTAAGTACATAATTTTATACAGTGTTTTATGTAAATTATTGAGTGTTATTTTGTACAAATTATTGATATATACATGCACTTACCTTAGTATTTAAGGCCAAAATGAAAGAATAAAGGTGATGAAATGAAGATTCATTACCAGTGTAACCGAGTCTCCACTAAGAAGCATACCTTTTTTGGAAGCTCAATATTTTTGGTGTAGGCTTCTTTTTGGATATTTTCTTTGTATATCATTGCTCTGCATTCTTATTTTGCCTCGACAGATATATAATCTTTTGTCCTGCTCATGTTTTGGGGTCTTGGAAAATGTTGTGCTAGCAAACCATTCCTCATCCGAAGCACTATTTTAATCCAATCTCTGCTTATTTGATGTCCATGCTACCAGAGAAAGTAGGTTGAAGTACTATTTTCGGTAGTCCCTAATAATGGTTCCCGAGCCACCCTTGATCAAGCGGCCTAGTATCGTCCCTACTTAGACTCCAAGATCTTTCAACAATCCACTTGGATTGAACTAAGTGTTGAGTGCGAGGTTTCTAGTCAAGCCACTGTCTCAAGAGTCATACAGATGACATGAAGGGTTCTAGTTAGAGACACTGAATCGATTCATGACATAGCATGGAACCTAAAGAATTAAGACAAGGCGACCTGAAGCATCTCAATTCCAGTCCTTAATTAGCTCATCTGAAATTAGGTGGATTAATGCTAGACCAAGCTCCAATCTTCAGACTTTATTTAGACGTGTTCAATTGTCTTGATCATTCCAAAAAAATGCAAATGCTATGTATAATACAAGCAAATCTTTTTATGAAGCAATTTTCTCATTTTTAACCTTTTATTCGGAAAAGTTTTGCAAATTTTTGTGATTTTTTTGGAAAACATTTTGCAAATTTTTATGGTTTTTGAAAATTTTAAAATTTTAGGGATTTTTAATAAAGGTCATGGAAAGAAGTATGTGTAGATATTTACACTTGAGTGCTTCAATATTTACAAGAATCGAAAATAGATTTTTACATTAAGTTTGTACACAAGTAAATTGTTAGTTGTTATACACATGTTCTTTATACAAGGGTATATACAAAAAGAATTTTATTGGATTTGCAATTATATACAAAGTTCTCAATACATTTTGAAAATAATTTTTCAAAAACATTTTGAAAAGTTATTTTTTGAAATAATTTTGACAAACATTTACAAACTTTGAAAAACATTTTGCAAAAGATTTTTCAAATAGTATATATAGGATTTTCAAAATATTTCTGTAATCATTTTCAAATCATTTGCAAACTAAATTTTCAAAAGATTTTATTCAAACAGATGAGACAAATTTTTGCAAACAAAAAGTTTTTACATAGTTTTGAAAACATTTTGCAAAAGTTTTTCAAACGACTTTCAAAAGATTATCCCAAACATTTTGAAACTGTTTTTTCAAATCATTTTGCAAAACATTTATGTGCCAAATTATTTATATAGAATTTTGAAAAAAGTTATACATAACTAATGTGTATTCTTTATAGTTGGTTAATGGTATACCCTTACCCACATAGTATAATAGCCATATTATTCAAAAATATGAAAGTACGAGTTATGGCTAAAGTATATACAACGTATATACGACCTCCCTATACTTAGCTTGAGCTATGTGCTCATAGTGATCAAAGAGAAAAAAGATGACATAACCCATGATGATTATATATTATAATGACTAAAGAATAAGAAGTCGACCATCCCCCTATACGTAGGATCAACTAATCCTAATTATAGCAGATTGTACACTAAGTGGGGATGATCAAGGGTGAGAATGCATGAAAGAATCATGACACGACTTGTCCCCCCTATACTGAGGGTGAAATATCCTTAAGAATAGACATGAGATATCAATAAATTAGGAGATAGGTGAGAGAATAAACGAAGAGTAACTCGAATACACTCATCCCACATATACTTAGGATGGAGTATCCTATGTATAGCACAAATGAATGGGATGAATGAAATGACGGATGAATGAAAGGGGTGAAACAAATGAAAAAGAAGAAAAGAAGAAAATAAAAGATATTTTTGAAGCTTATATATCTGATTCTTTTTCCTTTGGAAGCTCATCTCGAAAGACCACATATATCGAGTCAACAATGGACAGAAAAGTATCATGATTGACATATGGTTTCAGAAACTGTCTGTTCATGACAAAAGGTTGCGTGCCAGCTGACAATTCGAATATCACTATGCTACCATTGTCACGCACATTCTTGACAATAAAGGGTCCTGACCATTTGCTTTTCATCTTTCCTGGAAATAATTTTAACTTTGTGTCGAATAACCACACTTTCTAATTCAGCTCGAAACTCTTTCATCCGATATGCTTGAGTGCCATCTCTTGACTTTCTCTTTATACATGAGGTTATTGTCATAGGCAGAGTCTCTGACTTCCAAGTACCTATTCAGGTCAAGTTTCATGCTCTTTCTTGCTTTCTCTCTGTCCTAATTGCATATACTTGCTACCCATAGTGATTTGTGGATAAGTTTCACGAGCAAATGACATGGCTTGCCGTATACTAGACGATACAGAGACATTCCCAAAGGAGACTTGCACGATGTAAGATAATCCCAAAGAACGGAGTTGAACAACTGGGACCGGTTCTTTCTGTCAGTACGTACAAGATTCTGTAAGATGGATTTTATCTCCCTTTTAGAACATTCGACCAAGCTGTTAGTCTGCGGATGCTAAGGAGATGCAACATGGTGTTCGATGTCGTACTCCTTAGTCAGATTCTTTACTTCCTTATTGATAAAGTGGATACCTCCGTCTGATATTAGGATATTTGGAATCCTGAATCGCACAATGATGTTATCTTTAAGGAAGACATATACGGTGCAACTGTATGCGTATTGAGCATGGATAGCCTCCACCCGTCGACTAACATACGACATAAAGTAGGATGTACTCATAGCCCTGGCTGTTAGGGAATGAGCCCATAAAGTCGATCCCCATGCATCAAAGATGTCAGATATCTGAACATATTTGAGAGGCATGGTGTCTCTAACACTAATGGTGTTGCTCATCTTCTGATAGTCAATACAACCTTTGATGTATTATGTACCATCCTTGAAGAGAGTTGGTCATTAGAATCCGCATTGAAGCACTTTCGTTGCCATACGCTTTCCAGAATGGTATCCTCCATATTCGAATTTGTGACAATGGGTTAGGACACTCGTTTATTCCTCCTGAGGAATGCATCTTCGCTACATACAATCAACACCTTCATAGAATAAGTAAGGATCCTCCCACGAGTAAAAATGTATCTCGTACATGAACTTGTCCACATTGAGCTTTGGCCAATCTTGTGGAACTTCCTTGGCAACAAGGTAGTTGATAATACTGGCATACTAGGGGAGAGACGTGACTTCCAGGATAGCCTCATCTGGGAAGGTTTCAGTGATCAAAATGATTTCCTATTCAGGAGCTATCTCAGTGATTCTAGAAAGGTGAACTGCCACAACATTCTTGACTCCAGGTTTATCATTTATCTCTAAATCAACTCCTGGAGTAGAAGGATCCAACACAATAGTCTTGATTTCGTGTCCTTCTTGATTTGCAAGTATCTTATGGTAGAGTGGTCAGTATACACAATAACTTTCAACCTGAGCAGGAGTGGCATGAATTTCTCTAATGCAAACACTACGACTAGCATTTCTTTCTCGGTGGCTGTGTAAATCTTCTGTGCACCATCCAGTGTCTTGCTAGCGTAATGAATGGAAAATGATAGTCTATCCCTTCATTGTCCCAATACAACCCTAATAGCATAATCAGAAGCATCCGTCATGATCTCGGATGGGTGAGACCAATCTGGTAGCTGTAGGACAAGAGCTTGGGTTATGATCTCTTTCAACTGATTGAAGGCTTGGAGCACCCTTTCATCTACAATGAATTCTATGTCCTTGCCTAGAATCTCTGTCAAAGGTCAGGAAATCTTGATGAAATCTTTGATGAATCTTCTGTAAAATCCTAATGCCCTAGGAATGACCTGACTTGCTTCAGTGAGGTATAGAGCTCGAGCTTGGAAATGACCTCCACCTTGGTCGGGTCGACCTCCATGCCTCGCTTCGAGATGATGTGCCCAACACTAATCCATCGGTCACCATGGAGTGACTATTCTCCCTTGAGAGAACTAAATTTACTTCGCGGCAATATTGAAGAACTCAGTCTAGATATGTTAGGCGCTGATCAAAGCTATCTCCATAGACCAATAAATCATCCATGAATACCTTGAGGAAACTGCCCACCATGTCTACAAATAATACTCGCATACATCTATGAAATGTAGCGGCGGCATTACACAACCCAAATGACATCATCGAAATGCGTACACCCCAAATGGTCAGGTGAACATGGTCTTCTCTTGGTCTTCAGGTGCAATTACAACTTGATTGTATCCCGAGTAGCCGTCGAAGAAACAAAAATATTCCTTTGCAACCAACCTTTCGACTATTTGGTCGATGAAAGGAATTGGAAAATGATCCTTCTTGGTGGTAATATTCAAGCATCTATCGTCCACATAAATGCGTCATGATGTTGGCACTTAGGACGAAATATCCCTCCTTCCTCATTCGTTACAATCGTAATTCCTGATTTCTTAGGAACTACGTATAACAGACTTACCCATTTGGAATCTAAGATGGGATATTGATGAATCTCCATTTAATCGCCTTTATTCTTTCATTTTGTCCTTAAATGCCTAGCTAAATGCATATAAATGACATTAAATTATATAAAATAACATTCTACACTAAATAAAAATCGTAAAATGAACTTTTCAGACCTGCATCTTCTCTGTACGAACTCCAAATTGACCAAAGTCACTTTTATTGTTCATAAAATTTAATTATATATTTAATAAAGGCTTCATTAAAATCAGAGTTAAGATCCAAAAGTTGCCTTTTGGGTCCCATTTGTACCGTATACATGTATATTATATTCAATTTATCCATTCCTTATATTTTAATTCATCTTATATATCTATACCCTGGTATATATTGTACCTATCATAAATAAAATAATAGATAAAGATAAATTCATTTAAAATACCATAAATGAATGAATATACTTTAAACACATATGAAATACATATATACATTATATACATACATTTATTTAAGATAATAAACAAAAATATAAAAATTAAATAAAAATATGTAAACATGTATTTAAATACCATAAATAAATAAAATAAGAAACAACATTACTATATTCAATAATCACACTAAATAAATCAAAATATATTAAATAAACATAAATAAATACATAAATAATAATAAATTGATAATAATACATAAGAAATATTATTGTAAAATAGAATGAAAATCATAATTAAATAGTAAGTAAAATAAGGAATATTTTTTATGTTTTAAGTTTTCCCTAATTTCACTTCCATCTATCTTTTGTTTAAGTATTTCTTATTTTTGGCACCAATTTTGTCTTGTAGAGGGCTTAGTTGACCCAATAAGGGACCTTAGACAGTTGACCGGAGGTCAACTATCTGGTCCACCTCTCATCTCCTCTCTTACTCGTGTCAGAGCCGCACCCCTTTGCTTCATCAAATTCTCATGCCAACACCACACCTCAAATCATCTAGACTCCTTCATGAAAAGTCACCATCGATCAATTCTACATCATGCCCTCACCTTAGGTCTGATGTACATAACCTTAATCGATTTGAAACCCTAGATTTCTTGCCATCCTCCGCTCTGTGTATAAATAAGATCTTTCACCCTTTTGAGCTTCTTGATCCTTCTCTCTCGATTGTAACCCCAATAGGAGTCCTCGGTTGAGCCCCTAGTGACAACATGCATCGCTCCTCTTCATTCACGGCATGGACAAGGCTGAGGGTGAAGAGATCCAGCTCCACCGACCATCATCGGCAAGCTTCCTCTGCTCCATGTAATATGCTTGTATGAGCTATTTAGACTAGGTTTTCTTAATGCTTTTCCTTCTAGTAGATTAGATTTAGCTTTAGTTTCATTAAATAACATGCAATTTCGTTTAATTTTAGAAATTAAAATCTCTGGAGCATTAGGCTCCAACCCCAAATTCTCATGTATCTGACGGTAATCCGACTTCCCTCCCCTATCATTCACTCGCCTGCTCGCTTCTCCAGCTTCCCCCTTTGTTTTTCATCTCGAATCCTGTAAGGATATGAGTTTATGAGCTCTCTCCTCTACCTCTCGCTTGAGCTCCCTTGCCCTTTTACTCCCTTGTGTGTAAAACTTCAAAGGAGGGTCTATTTCGACCCTCTCATTGTCCTCTCCTTTTTTGTATAGGAAGGGACCAACAACAACACCTAGAGCCTAAGGTTGAGGCTTAAGTCCAAGCTCTAGTTGGCTTGACGCTCCAAGGTCCCTCTGATGGACCCCAGATCCCTTTGAGCTACCTGTAGACATGACGATGTTCAAGGAAGCTCGAGCGACTGTCGATGAGGCGAATGAAGACTTGAGGAAGGAGATCTCACCAATCGAAGTTCATCATGGTACCTGTTCTTCCGAGTTCATCCAACGTATATCTTCGCGTCCGATTAAGAGCGATGCTCAGATCTAATCTGGGCCCTCCATTCTAGTCAAAGAGATACACCTCCTAGGATGTATATCAAGACACGTGGAAGCGCCTCAGCTGCTTGATAGCGTGTCGTTAGGGGTAAATATATTAGTAGCTCCTCTACCTTTTGTATTTAGAAATTGGTCCTTGTAAATATTTAGTTAAGTTTAAAAAGTGTGTAAAAAATTTACGGACCCACTAGTATGTTTTGAATATTGCCTTTAGGTTCAATGCCAGCTCACGTCATGTGGCAGCTCACGTGAGGTAGACAATTTGCAGGGACCTCTTCTTGGGGTTTTATTATTTCTTATTAGTATTAAAAAAATGAAAATAGTGTTAATCTTTGGGATTATTTGCAAGGAGACCCTCAACTTTTATTTTTATTGTATATATACCCTTTTAATCGTTGTATATTTATTTTATTGTATTTGTTTATTTAAATAGCTTCCTTGCTTGTAAATTCATGGAAAAAGTCATAGTAAAGGCCTGAAATGATGCTAGTTCATGCTCATGTTTTTTATTTTGCATTTACTTCAATTTATTATTTATTAAAAATCATTTAGGAGCTATTTATTACTTGTGTAAATATAAAAATAAAAAAATTATAAAATCATTTTTAAAATTCCAAAAAATTAGATATTATTTATTACTATATAATATAACTTTAAATCAAAAATCATAAAAAATGTAAAAGAAACCTTCTAAAACTTGAAAAACCCTCCTAATCCTATAAAAATTAGAAAAAATTCTATAAAATCTAAAAAAATATTTTTTTGATTTCTTATTTTTATTTATATTAAAAAGTAGTATTTAATAAAAATAGTTTTGGGGAATTTTGGACTATTCAGCTATTTTTAAAACCCTAAAACATTCGACCTATTATTAAGTTACTATTTTGCTATATTTAATCCATAATACCTAAAAATTAGAAAAAAAATAATAAAAAATCACAAATAGAAAAATATTTAAAACATAAAAACATTTTATTTTATAATTTTGAGTATATCTAGTTATATTTATAAATATAAAACCCTATATAGACTATATATATCCTTATAAACTTATTAATATTAATATTATTATTATTATAAATACCTATACATATATTTTAGTATCTTAAAGAAAATAAAAATGACCGTTCTTATTTGTATTTTCTGAATTCTTATACATTTAATAGATATATCCTATATAGTATTTATATTATACATATTATAGTATATATGTTAACACATATATTTATTTATCTTTTAAAACAAAAATAAATTAAAAATCTAAAAAATATAAAAAGTAATAAAGATTATACAATTTAAAAATAAAAATATACGACATTAAAATCCATAAAAATTAAATATAATTAAAAATCCACAAAAATAAAAAAGCATAAAAAGTATAAAAAATATTTGTTTATTTTTATTTATAGATAATAATTATTAGCCTATCCGCGTATTTGCTCTTAGTGTTTTGACCCCTACACTTGCTTGCTATACACATTTATTTGCAGGGTATAATAGATTTCACCTGTATAATTTTCATTGTTTATCATAGATTGGGGGTTGATTGTTGACTTAATTGGTTGTTTGAGTATCAAAAGCCATGAGAGCAGTCGATACAACAATTACCAGACCCGACTTGTTGGGCATTGTAGACTCTAAGAACGAATGCTAAGTACCTCAACGATCGATTAATCAAATAGCACCGTTGCCGGGGAGCAATGTAGGATATGACTTGTATATATTCATCTATATTGTTTTCTCTCTTTTATTTTTATTTTTTTTATAAATAATTGTTTATCTGTTCTGACCACTTTTATTTGTTGAATTTCTTGCAAGGAATCGTGGGGCAAAGGTGACTTCATACGAAGCCGGTGCACCCGAGCTACGAGGAGATTAACTTTTTTTGTAGGTTGATTGGAGAGAGAAAGAAAGAGAAATAGAGAGAGAAAAGTATATATTAGTGTAGGTTTTTTCTTTTATTTTTGAGAGAGCGACATTTATTTTTATTTTTTACTATTAAATTATAATAATCCATGTACACTTTGGACATTAACACTCTCCGAGGTCCATTGCCCGGGTGTTATTCACCTGGGGGCAACGTCAGATTTTTCATGGTTTTCCTCGTTTTCTACCATTTCATTCTCCCTATTTTCCCTTTATTTTTCTTTTTTTCCATGATTTGAGTTTTTCTCCTTTGTTTTCATGTGTTTTGTGTGATTGAGCCCTTAGACTTAGGATTGCTTGATCGATTATTTTAGGTCCAAATCCCTAATGAATTTATGTGCCTATAGTCTCTAATATGTTTGGACTTAGATCAGATCTAATTTTTGTCTATTTAAATCTGATACCGAGCGCCGAGAGAGGTTAGATATAGTCGTTGGTTGGATCCGAGTTGTCGGACACTGACAAACCTCCAAGGCCAGACTTTTGGGTATCTAGTCTGGGTAGTCAAGATCCGTTTCTTCTTGCTAATAAAAATTCCTGATCGTAGGGCGATTTCATCGCTTGCATTTCATGTAGCATAGTTCTCTATTCTGTCGAATTCTGCATGGAGAGCGATGGGAAGCATAAGTCATATGACTTTGCATGCATCATCATGTTCTGACTTGCATGGCTTTTCCGATTCCCCCCCTCTAATTTTAATTGCTTAGGATGTCAAAGGAATTTGAAACTCGTTATGAGATTACATTGAAAAATACCAAAAAAGTGACAACCTAAATAAAATCGGAATCGCTAATTCTACTTGGCACTTAAAATTAAACGTAATGTATTCATTGCTCTGGGAAGAGCAACTCCCACATTGGATACAGGTTGTATTCTTACTGAGTGAGTCATGTACCCTTAAGGACTAGAGCCCCCATCCTTGGACTTGTGCCCTAAGCATTGGGTCGGCTCTTGGGACATGTTACTTGCTGCAAGCACTCACCTCTGACCATAGATGAAGTGTCTTGTGTTTAAGTAGGTGTGGTTTGCTGACTTGAGCACAGTCACTCTAGGAGACTACACTTGCAAGTTTGTATAACTGTTTGAAATTCACATAACTCTAAAATTGATAAGATAAATGACCGATCTCTTACGCTCATCACGATGTCGAGTTTGCGAATTGGAGTTTGTTTGTTGTTTATTTGAGTCCGGTTGTGTTCATGTTCTCTTTGAGCTATCCGTCACCGAGTATTTTATTCTTTTCTTCTTTTCATTTCTTGAGTCCTTTTTATTGTTCATCATCATTTGCATTCTGATCGTGGGTTGTTCTTTATTTCAACCGTATCTCACGTCCTATTTTCTCACCCGTACTACCATCTAGTCTTTTTGGTTCTTGAGTCCTTTTTCTTTTATTTTTGTCATCTGTGTCATGATATTGAGTCATTGATGTTCATCTTAGCATCCAGATCTTGCGGTTTTTTTCTTCCTAACCTATATCACTTAGATGTCTGGTCCGATTCAAGGAGACTCTCTCCTTGAACCAGAATATTCAAGGAGACTCTCTCCTTGAACCAGAATTTTGTTTGTGTTTCGCTCAATCTCACCTACCCTCTTTGTTCCCTCCTATATCGTCCTTTCTATCACCTGAGCATGATGTGCTATTAGATTAGACCCACATTGTGGATATTGATCATTTTTTTAGGAGGGCAAATTTGAGGATGCTGAAATGAGTGTGCTCTTTGGTGGATCTTGGATCTATTAGGTGTGGTGCCATTCTTGAGGATTTTTTATCTCGTACACTGTAATGAGGATGTGATCTATTATAGATTTTTGATGATGAGCATGGTGTAATGAGTTGCGACTTCCGATCTTTGAGTCAGTTCCGCCCGTCTTGATTCAGATGTTTGATGTACTATAATTTTTGTACTTCAAAGCGATGGTGGTAGGAACCCGTATTATTTCATTCATCTTCATGACCGATCAATCATCCGTCTCCTGAATTTCCAACCACCATTAGGCATAAATGACTTTTGATTGATATCATGAGCCATTTCAACATATCTGGTTGTTCGAGGGACCGCTTCGTGATTGACATGATGATTTTTGTCTCTCCCACTAACTTATGCCATCCTGACGGATGACATTGGTATATTTTTGAGGACCTAAGCATAGATGCCATCATGACTCTAATTTTCATGGATTTAGTTTGCATCACTCTCCAAGGGCTATCTGCAGGAGGATGCAACACTTTTTGAATGCTCGGTTTCACTCACTATTTTTGCCTCCAATCTGTCAGAGTACGAAACCGAGTCATCTGATGTGTGCATTCGGTCTCACTGTCATTTTATATCAGATATATCAGATCACGAGACCGAATATTCTAGCTGACTTGACTTCTTTGATTCTGCTCTCCTTGTTGGTCCTCACAAGGACGAGCCATGTTATTCTGATTGTTCCATGTTTAGATTGCATTACTCCCCAAGGGTTGTCTACGGGAGGATGCAACACTCATTGTGTACTCGGTTCCATTACTGTTTGTGATCTAATATGTTGGATCCCAGACCGAGCCTTCTTTGTATCCGGTCTCCTTCTAACTGGGTAGCCTATCTCTTGCTTGTCAAAATCAGATCTTCTAGATTTGACTCTTCTGAGTCTTCTCTACTTGACGAACCTCGCAAGGATGAGCTCTGCTATTTTAGGGCTTTCACTGTCTGGTTTGCATTAGTCTCTGAGGGTTATCTACGAGAGGATGCGACATCTTCTTGGTTTTAGATCTCCTTCTGGTTGGGTAGCCATTCTATCGCTTACCTAGATCGCTTCTTCTGATCTGTTTGATGGATCTAACTCCTTTGAGTCTTCTCTCCTTAACAACCCTTGCAAGGATGAGTATTCCTCTGATCATTTGTTGTTTAGTTTGTGTTATTCTTCAAGGGTTATCTGCTAACATCACTTTATGGGTACTCGGTTTCATTTTAGCTTGTGTATCCAATCTGGAGGAGCACGAGACCAAGACTTATGATTTTTCTGGGATCTCTGGCTTCTTTGAGTCTGCTCACCTTGATGATCCTCGCAAGGATTGGCCCGGTCTTGCGATATACGGTGTTATCTTTGATCTTTCGACCTTATATCCACCAAATATCAAGTTGCATAGAGAGTCTCCCTATCTTTACTTTTAGTATCCTTTTGGGATCATGATTGCAGTGGAGGATTCTATATTGTTCCTTCTTCCTCCACGCTCGACTGTATCAGCTTTTTTCCCTCACACTGTTCTTATGAGTTGATGTTCAATTTCCCGCTATCAGATCCTGACTTAGTTTTCGATCCGCTTTTCTCGGTAGCAGACACCCACTTGATTGCATATTCAGGTGTTGTTTTCTTCTGATTGTGTCATCGTTCTCATAGGGAGACGATGACAAAAGTATGATATTCGATTGTCAAATACCGTTATGCATGTCACCATTCCTTACTTCTTGCATATACTATGTTTCGCATTTTCATCCCTATTATCTTCGTCATGATGACCTACACCCTAGGTCATTTGTCATATCCGTGTGTCTATACTTAGGATGTACTTTGTCCTAAGTATAGGGGGTGTAGCCACTATGTTGTTCATGTTCGTTCTGTTTTGTCACTCTTGTTGTAGCCTATACTTAGTGATCTCTTACCCTAAGAATAGGAGTGATGCGTTCATTCTTGCATCACATTTTTTTCTTTTTTATTTGTCCCTTCGTCTGCCTCATCTCTTCTTGATTTTCTCGTAGGGGTATTTTACCTTAGCATAGGGGGATACATGTTGAACTACTGATATGTCTATTCCCACCCTTGACCCTCTCTGATTTGTATGCAGTCTGCTATACTTAGGATTAATTGATCCTGAGTATAGGACGGACGGTTGACTTCTCAATCTGTCATTATTTAGTTGTTGCAGTATAGGTTTTTCTGTATTTAGTATGAGTTATGTCTTTCTTTTTCTCTCCGACCTATGAGGACAAAGCTCAAGCTAATTAAGGGGGCTCATATACATGTTGTATATACTTTAGCCATAACTCGTACTTGCATATTTATAATAATATGGCTAATATACTATATGGGTTAGGCTATATGATTGATCAATTGTAAAGAATAAACCGATATACTTATGTAAAAAAATTCTTCAAAATTCTTTGAATATACTGGTTAAAATTGGCTTGAAATATTTTGCAAAATTATTTGAAAAATAGTTGGAAAATATCTTGAAAAATCTTTTGAAAATTGTTTGGAAAACTTTTGCAAAATATTTTCAAACCTTTGTAAAAACTGTTTGATTACAAAAATCTTTTTCATTTATTTGAATAAAATTTTTAAAAAGATAGTTTGCAAATTATTTAGAAAATGGCTGTAAAATATTTTCAAAAATCTAATAATACTATTTGAAAAATCTTTGCAAAATGATTTTAAATTTTGTGAATGTTTCCAAAATTTTTGTAAAAAATATTTGCAAAATAAAGTTTTCAAAATGTCTGTGAAAATGTTTTAAAACTATTTGAAGAACCTTGTACATAATTATGAGGAACAATAAGAGTATAAAATTCTTTACAAACCTTGTATACAAAAACTATAAATAACCACTAAATTAACTTATGTAAATTTCTAATGTAAATTCAATACCCAACTTTTGCAAGTATTGATGCACTCCCGTGTAAATATCTGCACATATTTCTTTCAGTATATTTTATTCAAAAACCTTTAAAATTTTCAAAATTTTCAAAACTATAAAAATGTGCAAAATGTTTTCAAAAATTACATAAAAAATTATAAATATTTTTCAAAAATCCATAAAAAATTTCATAATTAAAAAATTACTTTATAAAAAGATTTTCTTTTCATTGCATTGCTTTTGCATTTTTCGGACTGATAATGACAATTGAACTAGTTTAAATAAAATATGAATATTGGAGCTTGGTTGGACCTTAATCCACTTAATCACGGAAACCTTCTAGGAATAGAAAGTGATGGGCTTTAGGTCTACTAGACTTAAATATTTGAGATCACAAGACTAGGTTCAGATGTCATCTTGACTGCCTAAGTAGAATATTTCGAAACACATGCATGACTCTTATTGATAGTGACCTAACTTGCACACCTAAACCTTACACTTTACTCAACTCAGTTGAAGTGGTAGAAGGCCGGATTTGCCGACATGAGATACAATCGAATAGAAACATACAGAGTCACAATCTGTGGCCATTGTGCCCCCAACCCGACAAGTAGCGACGAGGTCCAAGGACAGAAGGTTGTGGGTTGCAATAATGCTTCAAAAGAGGGATAGTCTACTGTCTCAAGAGGAAAAAGTCCGCATGTAATTGCTAATGTAAATAGTATTAAAAAAATACAAAATCAAAAACTCCAAAAAATAGATGGGCAAAAACCAAAGAAAGGTAATTCCTGTCGGAGTATGTATATATGAAATAAGCAAGCTTGTGCTTCAAAGTCAAAGTATTCATGTGAGCATGCACCTAGATGATTTGGCTACACTGGTCAAGCATCCTAGGAGAGGTATCTACACTGGCTACCATCTATTCTCTTCTCCACCTCCTCTTATTGAGCTGGTTGCACTTGAACTTAGAAGGGAATACTCCGCTCCTAGAGGAAAGAGTTGCTGGTTTGGGGAGCTAGGGTCACCATGTTGGAGAAGACTGTCTCTTTATAGCTTAAGACAAGAGGAGCTACATATCACTAACATTGTACAAGATAGACTCATAGCCATAAGGGTCCGTATTTGACATAGACTTGTTCTGACCTATCTTTTGAGGAGACTTGGGCATAGTTTTATGTTTGTTAGAGGATGTTGAGTTTCAAGTCCGCTTCCCAACAAGGCTCCAACCAAACCTAAATTCCAAAGGCCCGACTGAGCTTCGAACTTTGATTTTGTTAAGAAAAGTTTATTAGTCAAAAAATATTCCAAGGTCTTTCTTTTGTTGGACATGCGAGCCCACGGCGAGCCATTATGCAATAAATGTTATTGTGAATATCATTCCCTGATCTGAAATGAAGAATAAATAATTTGCATAATAGGTCCCTTAGTACAATTAGGGTTATGTACCATGGCCATCTTAATGATCTTACAGCTGTTGATTCAATTATTGAGTCATAGAAGCTGGTGCTTGGATGAATATCTAATGAGATAGATTGAGGACTCATCAAGCATTGTCAAATGATTGTTAAGAGATGATCTCCAGTCTGAGTAGGAGATGGCAATCCTTTCTTAGTAAGGTTGATATCTGACCGACCTCTTGATGCAGGTCTTCTGCATAGGAATAGAGATTCGGAGGTGTCAGATTAGTTAGGTCAAAGAGTTGACTTAACTAGATCGAGATAATCAAAGTCCTATATTACATGCTTTCATGGTATAGGCACGCATCCTATGACCAGAGACAGATGTATTGCTATATGTCTAAGTATGTACATTTGGCAGACCAATAGGTTGATGACCTAATCAAGGTCTATACACTGGCGCACTGGTGTGCATATAAGGGCATATGAGTAATACGATCTCTCAAAGGGATCACACATGTTCATTACTGAACAGGAAGACATGAGCTCACTCATGAGATATTGGGAAGATCAAATTTCATGCACGGTCGTCTCGCTTTGGAAGCTTGACTGAATTTGTAGGTTTGATATATACTTTTGGAAAGTATATGATCAACACCTGAGTATGATATATGATTTTGGAAAGTATATGATCGATACTAACTCCCAATGATCGAATGAGAAACTTACAGATAAAATCCTAAAGTAGACAGTGTAAAATTGATTTATAGTTCGGGATTATTCTGGGTCTTCCAGTATGCAGGATGTACAGGTATTGGGAATACCTGATGGTGATGTGATCATAAACGATTGTATAACCATGACGCTTCCATTCCTAGGGAGTGATGAAACGGGTCTGGATTTTAGTGACTCCTCTCAGTAGAGAAGTAATCTGATCTTAGTCCAAATATTGGACATTGATCTGAATGCAATTCAGATTTAATGAGAAGATTAGATTTACGGTCTTAATTTAATCAAGCATCTATGGGAGGCCCGAGATCTGGATTTGAGATGTAATCTCAATATCCAAGTTACTATACGTGGAACAATACAATTGCCCTATTCTTATCTCCAAGTATTAGCGGAGAAAGCGCATTATCCTTGAAAGAGTTCAGGATAATTTCATTGTTGATATAAGTATCCGAGTAATGAGAAAATGAATATGTAAATGTGATTTAATTATCATGACTAATACGAATTAGATTCACATTATAAAGAGAGCTATCTTAGATAATTAAATGTGAATTGATTATCAAAGATATAAATAACGTGAATGTGATTCATATTATTTGGGCACATGAGAATAGAGATCCAAGATGATTAAATGTGATTTAATTACCATGAATATGAATAATGTGGGTAGCACTATCCATATTAAATATATATATATATATATTATAAATGTGATTTATAATAATTAATAGAGAGAAATTTGTAATTTACATTTGTTAATTAAATGTTGATGTGAATTGGATTAACATTAGACAATTAATTGAAAAATGTAATTCACATTTTATTTTGGGTTGTGAATGTGATTCGTAATTTTCCATTGGTAAGATTGCAATATTCGCAAAATAATTATAAATTATTTTTGTTGAATAATTTACAACAAGTGTTGTTGTAAATCTTGGAGATTTCCATGGAATAATGTAATCTCATGAGATATCATGAGATTACACGAGATTGCAACCAAATCCCATATTATGGAAGGAGGTAATCTTCATTCCATAATCTCCATGCTTGATTGATTTAATTTGGGATTGATTTATATTGATTTATCAATATAGATTTAATCTAAATTGAATTAATTGTTGTTGGTTTTTACCAACACAAATCTTAGCCATTAAAAGAAATACAAATCAATGAGAACCATTGGATTTGTGTTGCTCATGGATAGAGATCCATGGATCCCACAATATTATAAAAGGAGAGGCACCCCTTTGCTCTTCTTTACTCACATGAGAACATAAGTCTCTCTCTCTCTCTCTCTCTCTCTCTCTCTCTCTCTCTTTCTCTGTACACGTCAGCCCTCTCTCTTCCTCTCTCATGGTCGTCCACCACGGATGCCCTATAGAGAATCTCCATCACCGCAGCATCGTCGTTATGCCGCCCGATCGTTTGCTCGTGGATCTCCGTCTCCTTCGGTGCGCCTCATTCGTGAAGAAGACATCGGATCTCATGTGTCAATATCAGGAGATCCACCGCTTGGATCATCAACATGGATTGCGAGAAGCACGCGACTCATCCCCGCGCTCGCAAGCGTCTCCTCCGTCGGATCGAACTTGAGACAGGAGGTCTCTTCGTTTAGAGGCTCGATCGCAACCATGCTTCAAGAGGTAACCCTAATACTTGTTTGTGGTTTAGATGAAAATATCCGAGAAGTGTTCTTCGATCATGTAATTTCATCGCATGAAATTTTTTTAAATTCCGCTGCATCGAGAAACTAGTGCGACTAGTCACTCCCGATCGCATTCGATGCGATCCACACGCTTCCATGATGCGCTTGAGGATCTTCCCATATCCTTCAAGTGGTATCAGAGCCATAGATCGAAGTTTTTGGATACGATCCATAAACCTAGGATGACTTGGGTTCATTAGGGTTGCGAAAGTTTTATCGCATTTCACTTTCGCATCTCTGTGTAGTGATTATTTTCGGCCCTGTTTCAAATGTTTAAACACAAAATTATTGGATTTTGTTCCCCATTAAATAATAAAACTATAGGATCTAAGTTTGCATGATTTCGAATCCGTTTGCTCATGTTATGATCAAATTAGTGAACATGTATCCACTGTTTCGGGGACTGCGAATCATAACGTAATTAAAAAGTTAATTACTGATTTGAAAAACCTTGAAATGCGTGAAATATCACTTAGGTTCTGTTATAAATCAAATTAGCAATCTTAGGAAACTAAATTTGCATAATTTCGATTTGTTTTGATTGAGATATGTTAATTTTAGTAAGTAGGGGTCACTGCTGAAATTACATTCCTAATCATGAACCATGTGATTGTCAATTAGTGAAATTAATTGTTAATTTCATGAAATAATTATGGAAAATATTTGAGAAATATTTAATGATGATTATTTTCTTAATTGACTTGACCTCAACCAATAATTGATTAGATTTGATCTAGATCATAATTGGAAACACAATCAACAAACAATTTGCTTGAATAGGATTGGGAATTTGGTTAGCAAATTTCCTTATAATCAAAATTGTTTTGATTATTACTATATGGTATAATTTCGGTTGAAAAACCGATGATCATCTCAAGTACAAAGTGATTGGATCGGCATTATTTTTTCCTGAGGCGGATATGGTGTCTAGTCGGGGAGCGTTGGGGTAGCAGGTCGCACCGGTTGCGGTCTGTCCCACTCCCGCCGGTACTGGCCATGACAACGGGTAGGGAACGAATGATGCCTGAGAGATCATGATGTATTTTCTAATTATTAAAATTCGAATTAATACGTACTTTGAGATAATACCATATATTCAAGTAAAATCAAGTTTGTTGATTGAATTGGATTGATAATTAATTTAATGTGATTAAGTTAATTATATCTAATTAAAAACACTCTATTATGAATAGATGTTTATTTCCCTTGGAATAATTAATTATATGAATATGATTCATAATAATTGATTAAAATTTGAATATGAGGTGGAGGATCACATAAGTGACATCCATGGTCTCCCGTCAAAGCGAAGGGTTCCGTCGTCAGATATTGTATGTAGGAGATGCATGTCCGAAGTGACAGCTCCTGCATATGATCCATTTGGATCGGGCTCGTCGCTTCTCGAAAGAGTAAGGATGTATCCATAGTGACATCAATATTGGGTCCTCATATTATTGGGGTGATATTGGATTGCGCATAGCGAGTTGTATTCCTGTTGACGGTTGGTTCAATTAACAATGGGTCAACATCACCTTAGGGGTGGTGGGCCCAGGTGTTAAAGACCGAATTGGGAGATGCAAGTTGGGCTTGCAAGGCGAAATATGTTTCCGCTTCTTTTTATCCGAGTTACAGGTTCTCATATTATTGGGATGTAACAGATATAAGGAAGGAGAACCCAGATCTTGCTTGAGATATAATCGTAAGTATATCTCTTACATTGAAAGTGATTAAGGGAATGAACTTTCATTGTTGACATGGCAAGACAACTTTGATATAAAAATTCCTAAATCAAAGTAAATTATATATTTATATATGTTTATGCTAATTTCTTATTTCAGATAATTCTTCTTTAATCCCACTCAATGTTATACTCAATAATAACCAGTAGAATATCATGGATTGGATCCATGATCAAGATATTGTACTTGCAGTTGAACACATAATGTATGTGGTTGCAATGTGCAAGTTTTCTCATAATAATGAGGAATGATAATTAAATAGACAATAGGACTAAAACCCTAGGGTTTGTATATCTCTATAAGTCTTGATTTCATCAAATGTACTTTTGAAGTGACATGTCGATAATAATCGTAGTTATCAAATAATCCTTATAAAATCTAACAAGATGTTATGGCATACATATGTGCTCTCGACATATAATCATGAATGATATGGTTCTCTGCATTATGCAGAATGGTAGCTCTATAGGAGATGATGTATTCAAATTGTTTGAGTACCTACCTGAACCTAAGTTTTAAGAGTTTAAATGGATGTAGATATGATGAGTTTCATCATTCTACTATCTATACTCTAGTCATTCATGTAGCTTCATAATATTCATATTGTATGAATTGAATGAATCATGTATAAATGTTGAAATACTCTTATATTGAAATTTTTGATTTCAACATAAGAGATCCTTTGTCTTGAGCAATGGTTGCTTATAGATAAAGGGAGCACAGTGGAAGCATGGGTTGGACCCAAGTAAGAAGTATAGTGAAAGAGTTGACTGTACTTCTGTGACTTCCATATGACATCCAAAGAGTTGGAGGAATGCCAATACTGCAATAAGTTGATGTGTTGATAGTATGACTATCAAATCTATCTAGAATCCTTATAGAAGGAATCGGATAGTACATCGGAAAAATCTACATATAATCATTGAAATTGACTTACTTATTTGATAAGATAAAGTCTAATAATTGTATCTCAATCTTCTAATGACACTTGCAATTGGTTGCATCTGTATTAGAATATAAGAAATTTGATCTTAAGGTTTAATGGTCATCCATGTTGGAAGTGATGCAATTGTTGCAACAATTTCTATTGGATCAATAGACTTCATATATTCAGTGGGAGTCCTTAGTCTTTGAGAATGTCTCTGTGACATGGATATTAGAATACACTCATAGTTTATTTCTAAATGTTGGAAATAAACATGAACTCTGGAATAAACCTATCATAGAGAGTTATGATGGATATATTTCAGATAGTAATCTAACATCTAATGGACTCCACTAAATTAGAAAATTAATGAATGGTTCATTAAGATTTCTAATACTGAAAATTAAACCTTAAAAGATCAATAGGAGGATAAAAGTCATTTGACAATGATCTGGCATCATGTTTTGGACATATGTCTGTTGCTGAGATCAATGGACAAGTAAGAGATGAAACTTTAGAATATCTAAAATTTCAAAACTTGCATACTTATGAATATTGTATTCAAAGAAAAATGTCCAATACACCTTTCTTTGAGAAAGGTGTAAGATGTCAAGGTATTTAGGATCTCATCCATATTGATGTATGTGAATCATCTATATCATAGTAAACATCATGGATATGTGATATCTATTGATGATTATGTATGATATAAGATTTCTTCTCTTCACCTAAGAAACCTTTGAAATGTTCAAAGATTTCACAATTTTGGTTTAGAACCAAAGTTTGAAGGAAGATGAAATGAATTTGATCTAACCAAGGTAGCTTGTACCTATTAGATGAATTCAAGGAATACCTTATGGAGATGTGAATATCATTCCTATCTCAATCCTCCTAATAAACCTTAACTCAATAAAGTTGTAGGGAGATACAATTGATCATGTGTGACATGATTTGATCAATGATTAATCTTAGCATAATTATCTCTTAGTTTCCAGATATATACATGTGGTAGAGACTACAATATATATCCTTAATAAGGTTCCAAGCAAGTAAGCTGGAATTTAGCACTTGAAAGTGCTACTTCATTAGGAAAATAAAGGATGGTATTGGATACCTACTTTATGACCTTGAGATTCTTAAAAGATCTCATCTTTGAGAATATGATTCTTATAGGATGACTCTCTTGAGAATTAAGAAGAAATGAAGTCAAGGAACTCATTTAATCTTGAGATGATAATAAGGCTCCTGGAATCGGAAACTAAAAGTACAAATAAATATGAAACACTAATACCTCTTCAAATAAGTTTGAAGATGGATTCCATGTGTCAGTTGAATCTGACAATGACCTAACTTTATATGATGAAGCTTCTAAAGATCATGACATGGAAAGATGGATGCTAGCAATAAAGTCTAAAGTAGACTTCATATACAAGTGTTGTATATGGACCCTCGAGGATCCACCTATATGGGTAAGACCCATTAAGGTGTAAATGGATCTTCAAGAGAAAGAGGGAACCTAATGAGAAGGTAGAGACCTTCAAAGTACGGTTCGTAGCCATGAGCTACACACCAAAGACAAGACATCACTTGCGATGAGACTTTCTCTTCAGTGACCATGCTTAAACCCATCAGAATATTGCTAACCCTAGCTACACAACTTGACTATGGTATCTTCAAGATGTGAGTCAAGATTGCATTCCCTTATGAATACCTCTCTGAGGATATTCGCATGAAGTAGCCCCATGGATTCATGGCTGAGGAAAGTAAGGTGTGCAAGCTAAAGAAACTCCATCTATGGACTCAAATAAGCTTCTTGTAGTTGGAACATAAGATTTGATGAAATTATAAATGTTATGATTTCAGATAGAATCTTGATGAACCATGTGAAGCTTAATGGGAGTGCCACTCTATTCATCGTGCTAAATGTAGATAATATCCAAATCATTTAGAATGATATAAGGATGATAATAAGTGTTTTATAGTCTGGTTGTTCCATACCTCGAGATATGATCTCAAGAATACCTCTTAAATCTTAGAATTGAAGTTGTTCAGAAGCAAAGAGAAGAGGGTATTGGGACCGTCACATTAATGGTACACCTTAGACATTTCCATTTTCTGGAAAATTCTAAGAAGGTTTCTTTCCCTCAAGATATGGTACTGACCTATCTAAAGGGATAACACCACAAAGAGTTGAGGATATGAATGCTAAAACTGCTTGGCCTTGTGCATCAGTTCTTAGAAGCTAGTGTATGCTAGATGTGTACAAAAGCCAGATATCTGCCATGCAATGGGAGTAGTAAACTATTACTAATCCTACTATGGTGATAAAATACTTGATTGCGGTAATAACAATATCTTCATAGAGGACAAGACTTTTGATATAATGATCTCAAAGTCTTATCTTCAAGAAATTAAGACTTTATATATAGTGATCTAAAAAGGTCTTAACTGCAAATACCTTACGAGATAGAGATCTCCAAGAATAAGAGTATTCTGATAAGGATAATTGAAATTACATACTGGTTATAATAATTATTGAGGTGTAGTGTCAAGGACACTATGACTGATATGATTGAGTATTGGTTGCATGAGATGCAACATTCGCATTGAATGCGGACACTATTACTAGGGGATATGCAAGTGCCGTAAAAGGACTTGGCGTAGTCTCTCAGGAACAGAGTGACTGATTATCTTACCTAGCTATTTTCTAAATAGCCTATGATCGTCACATGAGTGTGGGTTTAAAGTTTAGCCCATTAATGGCTCTTTGGGCTAGTGGGAGATTGTTGGACATGCGAGACCAGGGTGGGCCATTATGCAATAAATGTTATTGCGAATATCATTCCCTGATCTGAAATGAAGAATAAATAATTTGCATAATAGGTCCCCTAGTGCAATTAGGGTTATGTACCATGGCCATCTTAATGATCATACAACTGTTGATTCAATTATTAAATCATAGAGACTGGTGCTTGGATGAATATCTAATGAGTTAGATTGAGGACTCATCAAGCACCGTCAAATGATTGTTAAGAGATGATCTCCAGTATGAGTAGGAGATGGCAATCCTTTCTCAGTTAGGCTGATATCTGACCGACCTCTTGATGCAGGTCCTCTTCATAGGAATAGAGTTTCGGAGGTGTCAGATTAGTTAGGTCAAAGAGTTGACTTAACGAGATCGAGATAACCAAAGTCCTATATTACATGATGTCATGGTATAGGCATACATCCTCTGACCAGAGACAGATGTATTGCTATATGTCTAAGTATATACATTTGGCAGACCAATAGGTTGATGACCTAATCAAGGTCTATACACCGGCGTGTTGGTGTGTATATAAGGGCATATGAGTAATACGATCTCTCAAAGGGATCATACAGGTTCATTACTGAACGGGAATACATGAACTCACTCATGAGATATTGGGAACATCAAATTCCGTGCACGGTCGTCTCACTTTGGAAGCTTGAATGAATTTGTAGGTTTGATATATACTTTTGGAAAGTATATGATCAACACCTGAGTATGATATATGCTTTTGGAAAGTATATGATCGATACCAACTCCCAATGATCGAATGAGAAACTTAAAGCTAAAACCCTGAAGTAGACAGTGTAAAATTGATCTTATACTTCGGGATTATTCTGGGTCTTCCAGTATGCATGATGTACAGGTATTGGGAATACCTGAGGGTGATGTGATCATAAACGATTGTATAACCATGATGCTTCCATTCCTAGGGAGTAATGAAACAGGTCTGGATTTTAGTGACTTTTCTCAGTAGAGAAGTAATATGATCTTAGTCCAAATGTTGGACATTGATCTTAATGTGATTCAGATTTAATGAGAAGATTAGATTTGCGGTCTTGATTTAATCACGCATCTATGGGAGGCCCGAGATCTGGATTTGAGATGTGATCTCAATATCCAAGTCACTATACGTGGAACAATACAATCGCCCTGTCCTTATCTCCAAGTATTTGCGGAGAAAGCGCATTATACTTGAAAGAGTTAGGATAATTTCGTTGTTGATATAAGTATCCGAGCATTGAGAAAATGAATAATTAAATATGATTTAATTATCATGATTAATATGAATTCGATTCATATTATAAAGAGAGCTATCTTAGATAATTAAATGTGATTTGATTATCAAAGATGTAAATAATGTGAATGTGATTCATATTATTTGGGCACATGAGAATAGAGATCCAAGATGATTCAATGTGATTTAGTTATCATGAATATGAATAATGTGTATAGCACTATCCATATTAACCATATATATATTATAAATGTGATTTATAATATTTAATAGAGAGAAATTTGTAATTTACATTTGTTTATTAAATGTTGATGTGAATTGGATTCATATTGGACAATTAATTGAAAAATGTAATTCACATTTTATTTTGGGTTGTGAATGAGATTCATAATTTTCCAATGGTACGATTGCAATATTCACGGAATAATTATGAATTATTTTTGTTGAATAATTTACAACAAGTGTTGTTGTAAATCTTGGAGATTTCCATGGAATAATGTAATCTCATGAGATATCATGAGATTACATGAGATTGCAACCAAATCCCATATTATAGAAGGAGGCAATCTTCATTCCATAATCTTTATGCTTGATTGATTTAATTTGGGATTGATTTATATTGCTTTATCTACATAGATTTAATCTAAATTGAATTAATTGTTGTTGGTTTTTACCAACACAAATCTTAGCCATTAAAAGAAACACAAATCAATGAGAGCCATTGGATTTGTGTTGCCCATGGAATGAGATCTATGGATCCCAAAATATTATAAAAGGAGAGGCACCCCTTTGCTCTTCTTTACACACAAGAGTACATAAGTCTCTCTCTCTCTCTCTCTTTCTTTCTACACGTCAGCCCTCTCTCTTCCTCTCTCATGGCCGTCCACCATGGATGCCCTAGAGAGAATCTCCATCGCCGTAGCATCATCGTTATGCTGCTCGATCATTTGCTCGTGGATCTCCGTCTCCTTCGGTGCACCTCGCTCGTGAAGAAGACGTCGGATCTCGTGTGTCGAGATCAAGAGATCCGCCGCTTGGATCATCAACATGGATTGTGAGAAGCACGCGATTCATCCCTGCACTCGCAAGCGTCTCCTCCGTCGGATCGGACTTGAGACAGGAGGTCTCTTCGTTTAGAGATTCGATCGCAACCATGCTTCAAGAGGTAACCATAATACTTGTTTGTGGCTTAGATGAAATGATCCGAGAAGTGTTCTTGGATCATGTGATTTCATCACATGAAATTTTTTAAATTCCGATGCATCGAGCAACTAGTGCGACTAGTCGCTTCCGATCGCATTCGATGCGATCCACACGCTTCCGTGATGCGCTTGCGGATCTTCTCATATCCTTCATCTTTTTATTTTCTTTATTTGCTTTTTCTGCACTTATAACATAAGTGTTTGTTAGGGACTAGCAAAGTCAAGTATAGGAGGTGATGAATCACCATTTTATCACCTTTATTATTTCGTTTTGGCCTTAAATCCCTATCTAAATGCACAAAAAATAGCATTGAATTGTACAAAATAGCATTCATTATTTGTACCATAAATACTGCATAAACTGATTGATTTAATACCAAAATAAAATAATAAAGGAAAGAAAACAAAAAGAAAGGAAATGTCGAAGACACTGAATGATCATAGCCCTTGAGACCAAGTCAATATTGGCTTGGCCGACCAGGAATAAAGTAGGTGATGATAGGGTATCAACTGTACAGAAAACAGTCCAAAACCCTAATTTTTATTCTTTGTAAATAGGCATTTTGACCCATTTTTGTTATTTATTATTTATGCATCAAATCAATAAACTTTGAACATGAAACTTATACATAATAATGTAGAGAAAAATACCAAATTTATTTCACTGAGAAATAATACACAGTATGACTGGGACACACAAAATAAAAAGTTGTAAATCGAATTTCTCAGACCCTTATCTTCTCTGTATGAACTCCAAATTGACCAAACTCACTTTTATTGTTCATAGAATTTAATTATCTATTTAATTAAGGTCATTAAAATCGGAGTTAAGATGCAAAAGTTAGCTTTTAGGTCACATTTATATTATGTGCATACATATTCAATCTTTATATTTTAATTCACCTTATATGTCTATACCCTGGTATATATTGTATGTATCCTAAATAAAATAATAAACAAAAAAAACCATTTCAAAATACCATAAATAAATGAATATATATTAAACAATATGTAAATTATCTACATACATTTATTTAAGATAATAAATAAAAATATAAAAATTAAATAAAATATGTAAGCATGTATTTAAATATACAATAAACAAAAAAATAAGAAATAACATTATTATATTCAATAATCACACTAAATAAATCAAAATACATTAAATAAATATAAATAAATACATAAATAATACTAAACACATAATAAAAATATTGTAAAATAAAGTAAAAATCATAATTAAATAGTAAGTAAAATAAATAATATTTTTTATGTTTTAAGTTTTTCCCTAATTTCACTTCCTTATATTTTGTTTAATTATTTCTTATTTTTGGCCCCTATTTTGTCATGTAGTGTGCTTAGGTGGCCCAATAAGGGCCCTTGGACAGTTGACCTCTAGTCAACTGTCCGGTCCATCTCTCATCTCCTCTCTGATTCGTGTCAGAGCCGTACCCCTTCACTTTACCCAATTCTCACACCAATGCCACACCTCAAATCGTCTCGACTCCTTCATGAAAAGTCCCCATCGATCAATCCTCCATCATGCCCTTACCTTAGGTCCGTTGTGCATAACCCTAATCGATCCAAAACCCTCCATTTTTGGCCCTCCTCCGCTCTTTGTATAAATAAGATCCTTCTCCCTTTTTGAGCTTCTTGATCCTTCTCTCTTGGTCCTTAGTTGAGGCCATGGTGACAGCAGGTGTCGCTCCCCTTCCTTCATAGCGTGAACAAGGCTAAGGGTGACGAGATCTGATGAATCCACATTTCATCATCTTTATTCTATCATTTTGGCACCAAAAACCCTAGCAAATGCCTGTAAATAGCATTAATATCATCATCTTAGCATTCATGCATGTGCATCTATATAGTGTATAAAATGCTGTAATTAAAGCCAAAATTATAGAATAAATAAAGAAAAGAAAACGAATAAAATATTGTAAATATTTTATGACCCAAAACCCTCGAAACCTAGGCATCTTGATGAATAGGTCGACCAGGAATAAAGTAGGGGGAGATAAGGGTCAAATACCTATATTATTTTATTCATTTTGGGACCTATTTTTGGTTCCACCTTTTATACATCAAATAAAGAAACTTTATACATGAAAGTTGTAGATAATTTTATAAAGAAAAATACAAAATTGATTTCACAGAAAAATAATGTACAGACAAAAAGTTATGGTCTGAATAAGAATCCAGAATCCCAACTTCTCAGACCCGAATCTTACAACTGACAACTCCAAATGTAGCAAACTCACCTTTAATTGTATATAGAATAAAATAATCTATCCAATGGTGGTGGTTTCGCATTTGGCGGAGCTACGATTTGAAAGTTGAGTTTTGGACCCACCTTGTATAGTTGTACTGATTAAAATATTCAATTTATTATTTATTTATTATTTTTGTATTTTTATATTTTTATAATGTTGTAGATATTACTTATAATAATTGTGAACATTAAAATTAGAATAAAAATGTAAGTAAAACTCAAAATAAAATACTTGTATATATCATATACATAGGTATTAGACCTATACTCACACCTATATAAAATACACTTCTATTTTATTAAATATACAAAATAAATCAGAAAAATAAAATAAAAATATATTTATGTGCATAAAAGTATTTTATAATTTTACAAAATAAGAAATAAAAATAATAAAAATTAAAATACAGAAAATAAAAAATGGAATACTGAAATACATAGGTGTTATACCTATAAAGGGCTAAAATGTAAACTTGTAAAAATACATATCATAAAAATAATTAAAAATCGGAATAAAATACTACACAAAATTATAAACACTTTTTATTTTATGACCTCATTAAAATAACACCATTTCCTATTTTTAAATGATTTATTAATACATTTTTCAGGGTTTTCCCTGGTTGGTCCACGTGGACCAACCAGGAGGGTCTGAGAGTTGACCTCGGTCAACTCTCTGACCCAGCCCCTGTGGCTCTGTCAGAGTGTGTTGACCCCCATCTTCAACCTTTTTTCGAGGATAATCCATTCACCAAAATACGATACAATCTTCACCAGTTTTGCAGCTCGGGCATCAAGGAATCACGCCCAAGGTTCATCTTGGGTCGCAGATCGTTGCACCACCCGCTAGACCTCGTTCTTGCACCTCTGACCGTCAACCCTTTAAAACCCAAAGCCAACTCTCTTTTGAAATTTGAACCGCAAATTCCCAGATTTCTTCCCCCTTTGTCGTGCTCGAGACGCCTGGAGGTGATAGCTCCGAGCTCCGGGTTTCAAGGCGGCGAATTGCACCAGATCTGAGCGTGTTCCACACCTCCGGCGAGCTCCGTCGTCGAGGTATATTCTCCCTCTGGCCCCCGGGCCATTGAGGCCGTTCTTCGATTATTTTAATCCCCATCATGTCGCTGTTAGCCTTAGGATCATTCCGAGCCTTTTTCCTCATCAAATCGTCCATCTGATCGCTTCATCGATCACCTCGCCGGAGCGCAACTCCGGCGAGTACATATCTCGCCCTCCACTCCATTCCGAGAACCACTGGAGGTCGAGGCATTTTGACCTCGACCTCCGTAACTTCTTTGTGCAGGTACCTGGATATACTAACGCATCTGGAGCGTTTTTGGGACTTCGCCGGAGCACCTGGAGCTTCACATCTTCCTCCTCGCTGTGGAAGAGCTCCGCCACTCTTCGCGCCATTCTGTTGCTTCCAGACAACAGAGGAGACCTGCAGCAACCTCCTGGGCCCGTTTTGAAGCTCGTCTACTGCCGGAGCGAGTCGCTATCGCCGGAAGAAGGTCGCCACGGCGGTCCTTCTTCCCTGTTCCTCCAGCGTGCCTCGTTGCCGTCCGATCAAGAGGGAACCCTAGGTCTAACGTGGATCGTCCGATCGCCAGCACCCTCCACCGTCGGATCTCATCTGAGATCTGATCTCAGACGTCCATGGGTGAACCGTCATCGCGCCCGGAGAAGATGCCACGTGGATAAGTGGCATGTCCCACGCCGCTGGATCGCGCCGAACTCCCAACCGTTGGATGTCCGCCACGCGTCATCAGCCTCGCCACCGCCGTCAGATCATCTTAGCGAGGGTATTTTGCAGTCAACCCCCCGCTAGTTTTGTAATTTCTATTTAGTCCCGAAACTTTATTGCGTAGTTTAAATATTTTTTGTAAAATTTGCAGAAAGACCCTCGTCTTTATTTTATTTGCATTTGGGTCCTCTGCCACGTCACCTCACGTGACCTGTACACGTGAGGTGAGGGCATTTTGCATAGAGGCTCTCGGTCTTTGTTCGATTTCGTTTCAGTACCAGGATTTGGATATTAAGTGTTATATTTTTGGGAATTTTGCAAGATAACCCCTGGGCTTTTGAAAATCACACTTTGGTTCCTGCCAAGCGCGTGCGAGTCTCGCGCCCTGGGGGTAATTTACACCGATACCCCTGCGGGTTTTGTAATTGATGTTTGGTCCTGAAAATCGAATATTTAGTTCAAACGTTTGTGGAAACTTGCATGTATGCCCCTGGATGTTTTGGAAATTGCATATATACCCCTGCCAGGCCTATTAATTGTTTGGATGCTTGTGTTAATTATTTAAATTGTCATTTAGCCTCCAAAAATCCCACAAAAATAGGCTTATGCTCCTGTTAACTTGTGCTTCCTTGCCATCAATTTAGTTTTTGATTTTATTTTATTTTTATAATTATTAAAAATCAAAAACATGCTTTTTATTCACTGTCTAGCTTAGAAAGTACCAAAAAAATATTAAAATACCTCGAAAAATTCTAAAAAAATCCCTAGTTTGTATTTTACTCTATTTTAGTGTCAATCCAAAAATCACTAAAAATCTCAAAAGAAAAACACTAAACATTCAAAAATACATAAAAACTTCAAAAAAATATATAAAATCAAAGAAAACTCAGAAAAATACAAACTCAGTTCCTGTTTGTTCTAGATTTCATTCTCTTTATTTGAAAATTAGTGTGAAAAATTTTGGTTGCTGTTTGCTAATTTTAATTCCCATTTTACTCACAGCCAGCACAATTTTCACTGTTTTCCCCTATTTCAGTATTTAAAAATACCAAAAACACTTTGAAAAATTCCCAAAAATCACAAAAACAGTAAAAAATCCTAAAAATATCAAATTTTATTTCTGAATTTTTGGTTATTTTTGCATATTTTTATAAATACTTTATCTAGTCTTTTATTACTTTGTCTTTATATTCCAATATTGAAAAAGAAATAAAAAAATATAAAATATAAAATTATAAAAATTAGAAAATTAAAAATCAAAATACAAAATTAAAAATTAAATCAAAATAAAAAAATTATTAAAAATTAAAAACCCACAAAAATTTCATTGTGTGCTTACTTAGTGTAGACACCACACATTCACACACACACTTGTATTTGAATTACCCTGCTTGCTCCCTGTGTTCGAACTCTCTGCATACTTGCCCTTTACATCATTTGTGCAGAGTTAAAAATTAATTTTAACTCCACATTTATTTCTAATTATTGATCTTTAGTGTGGGTTAATTGTTGATTAAATACATGATTTTGTGTGGTCAAACACCGATTGTTGACTCGCCTTGTGAGTCGATATAACCGCGCTCAATTCTGCGTAATCAAATGGCGCCGTTTCCGGGGAGCAACAGCGAGTAGTTTACATTTTTGTTTTCTTGTGATTGTTGTCTACCATAGCTTCAGTTTATCTCTCTTGCACTTTTGATACATATATTGCTTGAGCTATTCTGACCATCCTTTCTTGTCTTCTTGCGAGGGACCGCGGAGCAAGGCGGATCGCCTAGGTGACCCGAAGCAACCTTGGGAAGCGGAGCCGGCCTTCTTAGGTCAAGCCGGCAGGAGAGAGCAGGAAGAGTGAGAGAGTGATTAGATTAGTTGCTTTTATTTTTGTGAGAGAGTGACCTTAATAATTTGTAATAATACAGGTACTCAGACACTTGGACTCTTGAGACACTACCGGGCCTAATTTCCGGGTGTTTGTTCACCCAGGGGCTCACCGCGGTTTTATCGTGTTTTCTCGCTTGTCATTTTCCGGATTTGTTTTCCTTTTCATTTCTTTTGTGGATTGAGCCCTTAGATTGTAGGTCCTGCTTGATTCGATTAGAATAGGTCCAAACACACTAATTATCTTTGCATGCTCCTATAGTTCGTATTTGGACTTAGACTAATTAAATAGTTGGTCGTTAGCTTTCGATCCGCGCGCCGCGAGCTCTCCCCACACAAGCGCTTTCTCCTAACTCAAATGTGTTGAGCAGAGGAGGGGTGAGCCTAGACCGGACATTAGGATTGGGAGTTAGTGGCTAGCTTGTGGTTCTTCACGCTAGCTGTTGCCTACTCTAGTACGATTTCCGTTTTGCATATTGCCATGTAGTTTAGGTTTATAAATTCTGCTTTGCATCCCGCATGGAGAGAGCTGGGATTCGCTGTAAGTCTTCTTACTTTGCATGCATCATTTAGGCACAAAGGTGAGATTTCCACCTTGGTGTCGACTTGCACGGCTTTTCCGACTCTATTCTCCCTCTGTTTTTTGAACAAAGTAAGACAAAGAAAATACAAAAATCGTTGGGCGGTTGTTTGAATTCACTCAAAAGAAGCGATAACACCAAAAAAATTAAAAAAGGGACTGCTAAGAAAACTTGACCAAAAATAAAATCGGTAATTGGATTCATTGCTTGGGGAGAGTAACACCCTCACTTGTATTCAGGTTGCATGGGAAGGTCTCCTTCCAAGTGAGGTTAGCGCTTCGTAAGGATTAGAGCCAAAAACCCAACTTGTGGCTGCCTTGTGTATCGCCTGGATTTCCGAAGTATTAGTGCTACTATCGTACGTAGTTGAGTAGGGCTTGGTCACCATTGGTGACTCACTATTGTGTGAGCGCCGACCTTATCCGAAGTACCGAGCTTAGGCCACGCCTTCACGGGTGTGTCTGTCTCACCGGCTGCGTCCGAGTAGGATCTTGCACGCTCACGGGTGATTCCATTGCGAGCGAGGTCCGAAGTATCGGTTTCGCCTATCGGCTTCCTCCCTCTATTTCTTTGGCTGAGTAGGGATCCAGGAAGGGTTACAAGGACCTCAAAAAGCGCAAGTTACAGGTTACACAGGAGGAGGACAAGTACGGGGACACTTTCCCGGCAGTACTCTGTCTCCTTTAGGCGTAGCGTTCTAAGGACTCGTGAAAAGATAAATTCCTGAAAACAAGCTAAAACTGACAAGATAAAAGCCGAACCTTCACGGCTTCATGTGTTGAGTTGGTGAACTCACCCCTGCTTTGTGTTTGATTGTTAGATTTATTTAGGTCAAGATCAAAAACACCGCACAATTGTGCGCAATTTTGTTGCATCTCATTTCATTCTTCTTCTTTTGCATTCCCTCTGATCTTCCCAATAATCAAGATGATGGGACGGAGATCTCTTAGGCCGACCTTGTCGGCACCGCTATCCAGCACTCCTCCTTATTCATCTAGGAAAAACTCGGAGAGTCCGCTCTCCGAGCCTGAGTTTACATCCACCCTGTTCCCCCTCGACCACCCTTCTCATTCTCCCTCACTCAGTCCAATAGTTTCAGAATTCAGTGCATCACAGAGTTCGGGACATTCGACAGCACCTGAGATGGCCTCTTTTGCTTTTTCAGAAAATCCTGTGATGGCAGACAGAGGCGAGCACCCAGATGACCATGATCACCCTCCGTTCATATTCGATCAGGCGGCCATCAACAATTCCTTGTTAGTGTCCCTGGAGACTATGTAGAGACAGATTCGTGACCAGGGTACCTTCATGGGTGATCTGATGAGAGAGATAGCGCAGATGAGAGAGAACCGACCTGAGGGCGGTGGCGGTGGAGGTGGAGGAATAGGAGGACCTGATGCAGGAGGAGGCGATTCAGACACTGAGAGACCACCACAGACCATCATGAGGGAATTGCACAACCCAGTTGCATCCCTCACTCATCATTGGATCCGACTCCCGCCCATCCACGGAGATTTCGAGCTTCGGCCCCACACTATCCAGCTTCTACCCAAGTTCCATGGGTTGCCGACCGAAGAGCCGCACCTCCACCTCCAGGAATTCAAGATGATATGCAGCACCATCCATGATCGGTTGATGACCGAGGACACAATAAAGATGATCGCCTTTCCATTCTCATTGGTTGACAGAGCCGCATATTGGCTCAAACACCTCGGGCGATTCATTGATACATGGGCAGATCTTCGGACCGCATACTTGAAGAAATATTACCCTCTCGGCCGGACCAATGCAGCCAGAGCCATGATCAGTAACTTCATCATGATCCTGAATGAGCAGTTTCATGAAGCTTGGGATCGCTTTCGAGAGCTCATCGACCGGTGTCCTCATCACGACATCTCCAAGCCCAACTTAGTTCAGAGTTTCTTCTGTGGGCTGACACCGGAGCTGTAGGGGCTAGTGAACGCCTCTTGCGGTGGGTCCTATTTCTCCAAGGGTGAAGATGACGTCTGGGCCATCTACGAGGGCATGGCAGAAAATTCAACCGTGATGGCTCAAGCCCGAGTCTACACACATCAGAAGCCCCCGCAAGGAGCGGGATCATTCCAGAGGATCGCCCGCATCGATGCCGGTCCTAATACAGCGTCAGCTGCCGCAGCCCAAGCTGAATCAGCCGCAGCCGACATGGGCATCATCAGTGAGAAGATGGACCGCCTCGAGATCCTCGAGAAAAAGCAGATGCAAGGCATGGCCCAGATGGACCAAATTGCCAAGACCATGAGTGATCTGAAGACGCAGATTTTGTGCGTCCAAGAGGCACAAGCTCAATCCCAACAGCCTCCCAGATCATGTGCTGATCCGAGCAGTAGCAATGCCAACCAACCCTCTACCTCGTATTGTCAAGTCAATCATATCCAGGCAGAGCCGGTTCCCTTGCTGTAGTACTACCCAACGCAGCCGCCATCTTCGGACACGCAGATGGTGGTGTATCAGCCGGAGCAGCCACTGGCAGTTCTTCCTCCACCCTCCTTTGAGCAGGAACCATTGATGGAAGTCAATGGGATTTGGTACGACCGGTACCCTCAGCCTGGGATCCGTCGTGATCATCCAGGATTCCGTTGGGGCAACGGTGGCTCCTCCTCCCAGCAGCAAAATCCTGCCCAAGGACATCAGAACAACCAGCCACAACAACAACACCAGCAGCCCCAGTATGCCCAGCCACAACAGTATCAGAATGGTCCTCGTCCCTCCTATCAGGGACAGAAGTGGAGGCAGCGACAGCAGGCTCAGCAATCTTATCCCCATCACCCCCAGTATCAACAGCAGCAGCCCCATTTCCAGCAGGGACAACCATCCAGTTCTTAGGGTCCCACCTTTGAGAACCCAGCATTAGATGATCTTTCCCGCTTGCTCTCCGAACAGCGAGCATCTTTCAGGCAAGAAATGGATGAATTCCGGCAGGAAATGAGAGACATCATAAAAGGCAAGGTCGTCATACCTGCTCAGATTGAACCTAACCCGAACAATCTGAAGAGGAAGTCTGAGCAGGTAGAGTTTACAGAGGATACTTCTCCTAGTGACGATTTGAATGATATGTCTTATTTTTTGAATGATGTTGATTTTGTGACTACTAGGAGCTGTAGGATACCAGCCGGCGGCGCCTCTTCTGAGCGACAACCACAAGCTGAACCAGGAGCGCCTGAGGAGCAGAGTAGCGGTGCTGATGCCGCTAATGAGGATATTGAAGACGGTGGTGATGAGGCCACCAATGATGGAGATCCAGACGACGGTGCTGATGCCGTCGTGAGACCAGATGCAGACGGTGGTGCTGATGCCACCATTTTGGATGCTGAACCAGAGCGCGGTGCTGATGCCGCAGAGACAGGTGCAGGTGGTGGAGCTGAAGCCACCACATCTACTTTTGTTGAGCCTCCCTCTGTGATGTTCCCACATTTTGTACCTATGGACTGTGGAAACAAAAAGAAAGACAAAAATATGAATAAAGGAAAGGTTTCTGTTCATATTGCGGATCCATATGTGGTGAATGATGATTATTGTATGGATTCTCCTCCTTCCCAGGCACAGGGACCTATTCCTAGCCCTCCATCTGTGGAGGCCCCTACCATCCCCTTCCCTGAGGCACTCCGCCGAGCGAAGGGGAATAAACGAGAAAATCCCAAAAAAGAGCAACAGGTAGAGTTCGGCAATCAGATGATAGACAGATTCCATATTCAGCTGACTCTACAAGAAGCACTTGAACACATCCCCCTCTTCAAGAAGAACCTGAAAGAGAAGACTACCGTCCGCAGGAAGAGGTAGAATCACAGAGATCAAATCCATGTGCTCACTCACTCCACTTGCTGCACCATCCAGAACAAGCTGCCAGCTAAGCGACCAGACGCAGGAGCTCCCTATGTCAGATGCGAGATTCAGGAGCAACAATTTGATCGCACTCTATTAGACAGCGACTCTTCAATTAACCTTCTTCCGACAGCCTTACTCGACCGATTCGAGTTTGGTCCTCTTCTTAGGAGCAGGACAGTCCTTCAGTTTGCTGATAGGTCGACTAAGAGGTCGAAGGGGTTGTTGAAAGACATGGTCGTTACCATTCAGGTCCTGAAATTCCCCGTGGACTTCGTTGTGTTGGACATGGAGATCCCTAAGTCGGTAACTGATGCCCCCATCATTCTCGGACGTCCATTCTTGGCCACAGCCAAGGCGGTGACCGACCATGATAGTGGGAAGGTATGCTTTCGCGTAGAGGGCGAAACCATACAAATAGAGACGATCAAGGAGACCAAAGCTAGAGAGTTAGAATGCTCGGAGCAGTCCAGTGAAGCAGCGCAGATGACAGAGGAAGAGTTAGACATCCACCAGGTTTGTGATTTTGTGATGATTGATGATGAATCCAATTGGATAGACCCTGTAGCACCGACTCTCGCCTTGCCTACAGATTCATTATATCTCAAGCTCATGGCAGTCGAGAGCCGGGAGAGCACATCCCTGGAGGAGGATACATCTGAAGCTGACAGTGTTGTGATGAGTGGTGCTGATGAGTTTCAATCATGTTCATCTTCTTCTGATCCCTCGGATTCAGACATTGACTGGGATGATTTTGATGATTATTTGCCTTATCTGATTCCTTCTGAGCTGACAACCATGACAGAGTGCGAGCCAGTGCAGTTTATTGATGAATCAGCAGGTCGCCCTTCGTCAAAAATTCATGCAGAGCGAGAGTTCTCACATGCAGACCTGGTCGCCTTCACACAGACATATCAGAAGCCAGATCTGTCGCCCCCCAGTTGTCCAGAACTGAAACCTCTGCCGCTGTCGTTGAAGTATAGATTCCTTGCAGGTGAGCCAGATATGCACCCAGTCATTATCTCAGTGGGTTTGACTGGAGAACAAGAATCTTGTCTGATGGAGGTTCTTGAAAGAAACCGCAAGGCAATAGGTTGGAGTATAGCTGATCTCCAGGGGATTAGTCTGGCTCTGTGCTCTCACCACATCTATCTTGAGGATGGCGCTAGGCCGTAGCGTGAGTTCCAACGATGGCTGAACCCGAATCTTCGAGACGTAGTCATGAAAGAAATTTCAAAGTGGTGGAGCGCCGATTTTATCTATCCCATCTCCGACTCCAAATGGGTCAGTCCGCTACATGTGGTACCCAAGAAGACGGGTATCACTACAGTTGTCAACGAGTCGGGAGAGGAGATCGCTACCAGAGTACCAACTTCTTGGAGGGTCTGTGTGGACTACAGATGATTGAATGAGGCCACCAAGAAGGATCACTTCCCGCTACCCTTCATTGATCAGATTATCGAGCGGCTAGCTGGGAAGAGTCATTACTGCTTTCCGGATGGGTACTCTGGATACAATCAAGTGGCCATAGCGCCCGAAGAGCAGGAGAAAACGACATTCACCTGTCCGTTTGGGACGTATGCTTTCAGACGGATGCCCTTTGCTCTATGTAACGCTCCGGCGACATTCCAAAGGTGCATGTTGTCCATCTTTTCGGACATGGTGGGTGACTGTTTAGAGGTCTTCATGGATGACTTCTCGGTCTATGGCGACGGGTTCGATGCTTGTCTTGACTGCCTAGACCGTGTGCTTCAGCGCTGCATTGAGGTTAATCTTGTTTTATCTTGGGAGAAGAGTCACTTCATGGTGACTCAGGGGACGGTCCTTGGTCATATCATCTCCAACAGGGGCATGGAGGTCGATCCTGCCAAGTTGGATATCATCAGAAAACTCAATCTGCCGTTCAACTTGCGTCAGTTATGGTCTTTTTTTGGGCATGTCGGTTTCTACCGACGGCTCATTCAGGACTTCAGTCGTATTGCCCGACCGCTTACTGACTTGCTGACAAAAGACATCGAGTTTATTGTCAATGATAAGTGTCTTGCGTCGTTCGAGACTCTCAAAAATATAGTTGTTTCAGCTCCTGTCCTTCAGCCACCCGATTGGTCTCTCCCATTCGAGATCATGACGGACGCTTCGGATTTTGCCGTTGGGGCTGTGCTTGGACAGAGGAGGGATGGATTACCGTTTGCCATTCACTACGCCAGCCGGACTTTGGATGCCGCCGAGCGGAATTACATCGTGACTGAGAAAGAGATGCTGGCTGTAGTCTTTGCTCTTGATAAGTATTGATCGTATATTCTCGGATCTAGAGTGACTCTCTACACTGATCACACCGCCATCCGGTACCTAATGTCTAAGAAGGATGCCAAAGCGCATCTCACCAGATGGATCCTTCTACTCCAGGAATTTGATATTGAGATTAAGGATAAGCCTTGAGTCAAGAATGTGGTGGCGGATCATCTCTCCAGGTTGGAGAATCTTGAGGAATCTGAGCCCAGCGCACCTATCACAGAGACATTTCCAGATGAGGCGATCTTGGATGTCACCTCGCTCCCGTGGTACGCCGACATTGTGAACTATCTTGTAGCCAGGACAGTCCCACAAGGTTGGCCCAGGCAGAAACTCGAGACCTTCCTGGCGAAGGCCAAGTTTTACCATTGGGAGGATCCTGTCCTTTATCATGAAGGAGGGGACAGTATCTGGAAGAGGTGCATTCCTCAAGAAGAGCATCAAAGCCTCCTCACATACTGCCACAAGCTTGAGGCAGGAGGACATCATTCTGGAAAAAGGACACCATAGAAGGTGCTTCAATCCGGTCTATGGTGGCCTACTCTCTTCAAGGATTCTGATGAGTTCGTGAAGAGATGTACTGACTGTCAGAAAATGGGAACTTGCGGACAGAGAGACATGATGCCCATGCAACCCATTCACTTTTGTGAGGTTTTTGATGCATGGGGGATTGATTTCATGGGCCCATTTCCTAAGAGTCAGGGATTCGAGCATATTTTGCTCGCTGTGGATTATTTCAGCCGATGGGTTGAGGCCATCCCCGCCCGAGCCGCAGATGCTAAAACCGTGTGTAAATTCTTGAGGAAAAATATCTTTTCACGGTTCGGGGTACCTAGAGTCTTGATTTCAGACGGGGGGTCTCACTTCATCAATGGCAAGGTTAGGGCCCTTGTAGACGAGTTCGGCATTGACCATCAGGATGCCACTCCATATCACCCTCAGACTAATGGTCTTGCCGAAGTATCGAATCGGGAGATAAAGACAATCTTGCAGAAAGTTGTCCGCCCAGACTGAAAGGATTGGTCACAGCTTTTGGACTCGGTCTTGTGGGCCTATCGGACTTCTTTCAAGAATCCATTGGGGACATCTCCATTTCGTCTCGTCTATGGCAAGCCGTGCCATTTGCCAGTGGAGATCAAGCACAAATCTTTTTGGGCAGTCACTGAGTTGCTGTTAGATCCCGAGAGTATAGGAGACCAGAGAAGAGCAGAATTGGCAGCCCTGGAGGAACTGAGAGACACAACCTTTTCCAACAGCCTACAGTACAAGGAGAAAGTGAAGACATGGCACGATTCGCATATCAGCCATAAACAGTTTGAGCCAGATCAGAGAGTATGGTTGTTTGATTCCAGGCTGAAATTATTCCCAGGGAAGTTGCAGAGCAAGTGGAAAGGTCCCTATGTGGTCAGGAAGGTACATGACAATGGCAGCATCGACATATCCGAACCGTCATCTTCCTCTACCTTTCGTGTCAATGGTCAACGCCTGAAACTATATCTTGATCATGATCCGCCGACCATTGACGTTGCCCCCATTCTTCTGGTATGAGATGTACTCTTTGACTCACATCATCTGCATCTCATACATGGTGATCACTTCTATCTTCCGCTATACAGATCATCTGTCCATATCACTCTTTCATCTGTTGATTTATTTTCTTCTTTTCTTCTTTTCTTCTTTTCCTTTTCTAGTTTCTTTATCTATCAAAAAGGTGCCACCCTTGTAGATAGTTTTCCATACTTAGTACGTACTTTGTCCTAAGTATAGGGGGGTGTGCACCCCGAGTTCTCTTTATCTTTTGATCCTCTCTATTGTCTCCTCTTCTTGTCTATACTTAGGGATATTTTACCCTAAGTATAGGGGGAGACAATCCGAGTACGATCTGTTCATTCCCACCCTTGACCCTCCCTGCGTTGTGTACAGTCTGTTATACTTAGGATTATTTGATCCTAAGTATAGGGGGGACGGTCAACTTCTCATTCGTTCATTCATTCATTTCTTCCTTTATTCTTTAGACTTGTCTATACTTAGTATGAGTTATGTCTTCTCCTTTCTCTCCGATCTATGAGGACATAGCTCAAGCTAAGTATAGGGGGGTCGTATATACTGTGTATATACTTTAGCCATAACTCGTACTTTTGTATTTTCCTAATAATATGGCTAATTATTCTTTAAAATTCATTAAAATCCTTAATAAAAAGATGTTATCATTCCTCAAATTCTTTTTGTATTTACTGATTAATAAATCAGGTGAAAATGTTTTTTGCAAAATGTTTGAAAAATAGTTTGAAAATCTTTGTGAACATCTATTGAAAACTATTTTGAAAATATTTTGTTACATGTTTTCAACCTGTATGAAAATGTGTGGTTTGTAAAATTTCTTTTCTCTGTGTGAAATAAAAATGTTTGAAAAATGATTTGCAAATGGTTTGAAAAATGGTTGCAAAAATATTTGAAAAATCTATATATATACTGTTTTGAAAGCCTTCACAAAATGATTTTCAAATGTGTGTACTCGTTTGTAAAATGTTTGTAAAAACTATTTTGGACTATAGTTTTCAAAAATTTGTGTGAAAATCTTGTGTCAAATAAGTTTGAGGAATACATACATCATACCAAAATCGACTATATATATATATATATAATATAATTGATCACTTACCCTTGTAAATTCTTAAAATCCAGTTCTTGTATATATAAGAAGCACTCCCGTGTACATATTTTCACCTAGTTTTCAGCCAAAACTTTTTGTGTTCAAAAATCCCAAAAACATTTGCAAAAGTAAAATCCAAAAACATTTGAAAAATTCCTTTGAAAAATACAAAAAAATGCATATGCATATGCATCATCATTATCTTTTCAAAAATCCATAAAAAGTTCAAAATCTTTGAAAATTGTATCACAAAAATATTTTCCGCATTTTGCATATCATTTGCATAGCATGAGCATTTTTCGGATCGAGTTTGATAGTTGAACAAGTCTAAATAAAATCCGGAGATTGGAGCTTGATTGGACCTTAAAATCTACCTAATAACAGGAACCTTATAAGAACTGGGTTTGAGGTACTTCAGGTCTAGTTGACTTAATTCTTTGAGGATCACGAGACTTAGTTCAATGGATTCTTGACTGCCTAAGTAGAATATTTTGGAGCACACGCACGACTCTTGTTGATAATGACCTAACTTGGACACCTGCACCTTTCACATGGCTCAACTCAGTTGGAGTGGAGTGGTGAGGGGATTGGATTTGCCGGTATGAGACGCACACAAGTGGAAACATTTGTCCTCCTCTAGGGAGGGAAGTGCACCCCAACCCATCCAGTGATTAGGAAGTCTAAAGACATGAGGCTGTGGTTTGCGATAAAGCTTCAAAAGAGGGATAGTCTACTGGCTCAAGAGGAAAAACTCCTTATGTAAATGTTGTTGTATATAGTATTCAAAAAAAAAAGTTCAGGCATGTACAAAAATAAAAAGCCTGCAAGTATGTACAAATGTTGTAAAGTCAATAAGCAAGCTTGAGTTCCAAAGTCAAATATGTGAGCCTGCAACAGGATGACTTGACTACACTAGTCTTGCATCCCAGGATAGGTAGCTACACTGGCTACCGTCCATTCTTCTCTTCACCCCCTCCTCTTGAGTTGGTTGCCACTTGAACTTAGAAGGGAATACCCCGCTCCTCGAGGATGGAGTTGCTGGATTGGGGAATCATTGGGTTGTCGTACTGGAGAAGTTAGTCTCTTTGCCATTCTAGTTGGGGAGAGCCACCATTACTTACACTGTACGAGTCAGACTCATAGTCGTAAGGGTTTACGTATGAATTGAGATATTTCTGACCTGGCTATTAAGGAGACTTGGATAGAGTTTTGGGATTCTCAAGGACTGTTGAATTTCAAACACGGTTCTCACTAAGGTTCCGCCCGCACTAAAATTCCAAAGGTCCGATTTAAGCTCCAAACTTTGATTTTGTGAAGACAAGTTTGATAATCAAATAAAATCCAAGTTCTTCTTTTTCTTTACTTTCTTTTTCTTTTTGCACTTATTGCATAAGTGTTTGCTAGGGACTAGCAAAGGTAAAGTATAGGGGGATGATGAATCCACATTTCATTATCTTTATTCTATCATTTTGGCACCAAAAACCCTAGCAAATGCCTGTAAATAGCATTAATATCATCATCTTAGCATTCATGCATGTGCATCTATATAGTGTATAAAATGTTGTAATTAAAGCCAAAATTATAGAATAAATAAAGAAAAGAAAAAGAATAAAATATTGTAAATATTTTATGACCCAAAACCCCCGAGACCTAGGCATCTTGATGAATAGGTCGACCAGGAATAAAGTAGTGGGAGATAAGGGTCAAATACCTATATTATTTTATTCATTTTGGGACCTATTTTTGGCTCCAACTTTTATACATCAAATAAAGAAACTTTATACATGAAAGTTGTAGATAATTTTATAAAGAAAAATACAAAATTGATTTCACAGAAAAATAATGTACAGACAAAAAGTTATGGTCTGAATAAGAATCCAGAATCCCAACTTCTCAGACCCGTATCTCACAACTGACAACTCCAAATGTAGCAAACTCACCTTTAATTGTATATAGAATAAAATAATCTATCCAATGGTGGTGGTTTCGCATTTGGCGGAGCTACGGTTTGAAAGTTGAGTTTTGGACCCACCTTGTATAGTTGTACTGATTAAAATATTCAATTTATTATTTATTTATTATTTTTGTATTTTTATATTTTTATAATGTTGTAGATATTACTTATAATAATTGTGAGCATTAAAATTAGAATAAAAATGTAAGTAAAACTCAAAATAAAATACTTGTATATATCATATACATAGGTATTAGACCTATACTCACACCTATATAAAATACACTTCTATTTTATTAAATATACAAAATAAAACAGAAAAATAAAATAAAAATATATTTGTGTGCATAAAAGTATTTATAATTTTACAAAATAAGAAATAAAAATAATAAAATTAAAATACACAAAATAAAAATGGAATACTAAAATACATATGTGTTATACTATAAAGGGCTAAATGTAAACTTGTAAAAATACATCTCATAAAAATAATTAAAAATCGGAATAAAATACTAAACAAAATTATAAACACTTTTTATTTTATGACCTCATTAAAATAACACCATTTCCTATTTTTAAATGATTTATTAATACATTTTCAGGGTTTTTCTGGTTGGTCCACGTGGACCAATCAGGAGGGTCTGAGAGTTGACCTCGGTCAACTCTCTGACCTAGCCCCTGTGGCTCTGTCAGAGTGTGTTGACCCCCATCTTCAACCTTTTTTCGAGGATAATCCATTCACCAAAATACGATACAATCTTCACCACTTTTGCAGCTCGGGCATCAAGGAATCACGCCCAAGGTTCATCTTGGGTCGCGGATCGCTGCACCACCCGCTAGACCTCGTTCTTGCACCTCTGACCGTCAACCCTTTAAAACCCAAAGCCAACTCTCTTTGAAATTTGAATCGCAAATTCCAGATTTCTTCCCCTTTGTCGTGCTCGAGACGCCTGGAGGTGACAGCTCCGAGCTCCGGGTTTCAAGGCGGCGAATTGCACCAGATCTGAGCGTGTTCCACACCTCCGGCGAGCTCCGCCGTCGAGGTATATTCTCCCTCTGGCCCCTGGGCCATTGAGGCCGTTCTTCGTTTATTTTAATCCCTATCATGTCGTTGTTAGCCTTAGGATCATTCCGAGCCTTTTTCCTCATCAAATCGCCCATCTGATCGCTTCATCGATCACCTCGCCGGAGCGCAACTCCGGCGAGTACATATCTCGCCCTCCACTCCATTCCGAGAACCACTAGAGGTCGAGGCATTTTGCCCTCGACCTCCGTAACTTCTTTGTGCAGGTACCTGGATATACTAACGCGTCTGGAGCATTTTTGGGACTTTGTCGGAGCACCTGGAGCTTCGCATCTTCCTCCTCGCCGTGGAAGAGCTCCGCCGCTCTTCGCGCCATTCCGTTGCTTCCAGACAACAGAGGAGACCTGCAGCAACCTCCTGGGCCCGTTTTGAAGCTCGTCCACCGCCGGAGCGAGTCGCTATCGCCGGAAGAAGGTTGCCACGGCGGTCCTTCTTCCCTGTTCCTATAGCGCGCCTCGTTGCCGTCCGATCAAGAGGGAACCCCAGGTCTAACGTGGATCGTCCGATCGCCAGCACCCGCCACCGTCAGATCTCATCTGAGATCTGATCTCAGACGTCCACGGGCGAACCGTCATCGCGCCCGGAGAAGATGCCACATGGATAAGTGGCGTGTCCCACGCCGCTGGATCGCGCCGAACTCCCAACCGTTGGATGTCCGCCACGCGTCATCAGCCTCGCCACCGCCGTCGGATCGTCTTAGCGAGGGTATTTTGCAGTCAACCCCCCGCTAGTTTTATAATTTCTATTTAGTCCTGAAACTTTATTGCGTATTTTAAATATTTTTTGTAAAATTTGCAGAAAGACCCTCAACTTTATTTTATTTGCATTTGGGTCCTCTGCCACGTCACCTCACGTGACCTGTACACGTGAGGTGAGGGCATTTTGCATAGAGGCCCTCGGTCTTTGTTCGATTTCATTTCAGTACCAAGATTTGGATACTAAGTGTTATATTTCTGGTAATTTTGCAAGATAACCCCTGGGCTTTTGAAAATCACACTTTGGTCCCTGCCAGGCGCGTGCGAGTCACGCGCCCTGGGGGGTAATTTACACTGATACCCCTGTGGGTTTTGTAATTGATGTTTGGTCCTGAAAATTGAATATTTAGTTCAAACTTTTGTGGAAACTTGCATGTATGCCCCTGGATGTTTGGAAATTGCATATATACCCCTGTCAGGCCTGTTAATAGTTTGGACGCTTGTGTTAATTATTTAAATTGTCATTTAGCCTCCAAAAATCCCACAAAAATAGGCTTAAGCTCCTGTTAACTTGTGCTTCCTTGCCATCAATTTAGTTTTTGATTTTATTTTATTTTTATAATTATTAAAAATCAAAAAACATGCTTTTTATTCACTGTCTAGCTTAGAAAATACCAAAAAATATTAAAATACCTCGAAAAATTATAAAAAAATTCCCTAGTGTGTATTCTACTCTATTTTAGTGTCAGTCCAAAAATCACTAAAAATCTCAAAAGAAAAACACTAAACATTCAAAAATACATAAAAACTTCAAAAAAATATATAAAATCAAAGAAAACTCAGAAAAATACAAACTTAGTTCCTGTTTGTTCTAGATTTCATTCTCTTTATTTTGAAAATTAGTGTAAAAAATTTTGGTTGATGTTTGCTTATTTTAATTTCCATTTTACTCACAGCCAGCACAATTTTCACTATTTCCCCTATTTCAGTATTTAAAAATACGAAAAACACTTTGAAAAATTCCCAAAAATCACAAAAGCAGTAAAAAATCCTAAAAATATCAAAAACATTTTATTTTCTGAATTTTTGATTATTTTTGCATATTTTTATAAATACTTTATCTAATCTTTTATTACTTTGTCTTTATATTCCAATATTGAAAAAGAAATAAAATATAAAATATAAAATTATAAAAATCAGAATATTAAAAATCAAAATACAAAATTAAAAATTAAATCAAAATAAAAAATTATTAAAATTAAAAACCCACAAAAATTTCATTGTTTGCTTGCTTAGTGTAGACACCACACATTCACACACACACTTGTATTTGAATTACCCTGCTTGCTCCCTGTGTTCGAACTCTCTGCATACTTGCCCTTTACATCATTTGTGCAGAGTTAAAAATAAATTTTAACTCCACATTTATTTCTAATTATTGATCTTTAGTGTGGGTTAATTGTTGATTAAATACATGATTTTGTGTGGTCAAACACCGACTGTTGACTCGCCTTGTGAGTCGATATAATCGCGCTCAATTCTGAGTAAATCAAGATGCAGCTCCGATGACCATCATCGGCGAGCTTCCTCTACTCTAGGTAATACACATGTACGAGCTGTTTAGACTAGGTTTTCTTAATGCTTTTCCTTCTAGTATATTAGATTTAGCTTTAGTTTCATTAATTAGTATGTAATTTTGTTTAATTTTAGAAATTAAATTGCTGAAGCATTAGGCTCCAACCCAAATTAGCATGTGTCCGACGGTAATCCGTCTCCCATCCGCCATCATTCACTCGCCCGTTTTCTTCTCCAGCTTTCGCCTTTGTTTTTCATCTCAGATCTTGTAAGGATCTAAGCTCCTGAGCTCTCTCCTCCACCTCTCTCCTAAGCTTCGTCACGTTTCACTCCCTTGGGTGTACAACTTCAAGGGAGGGTCGATTTCGACCCTCTCGTTGTCCTCTCCCTTTTTGTGTAGGAAGGAACCAACAACATCCCGTGTAGCCCAAGGTTGAGGTTAACGTAAAAGCTCCAAGTGGCTTGAAGCTCCAGGGTCCCTTAGATGGCCCCAGACCCCTTTGAGCTACCCTGCAGATGTGTCTTCATTCCAGGAAGCTCGAGCTCTGCAGGCTAGGTGAAAGGAGGTCGGAGGAAGGAGATCTCTCCAATCAAAGTTCATCAGGGTACATGTTCTTCCGACTTCATCCGACTTATCTCCGTCTGATCAAAAGCGGTGCCCAGATCTAATCTGGGCCCTCCATTCCAGTAGAAGAAATATACCTCTTGGGTCGTAGATCAAGACACATGGAAGGGCCTCAGCAGCTAGATAGTGCGTCCTTAGAGGTAAATATATTAGTAGCCCCTCTACCTTTTTGTATTTATAAATAAATCCTGTAACTATTTAGTTAAGTTTAAAAGTGTGGAAAAATTTCACGGATCCACTAGTATGTTTTGAATATTAAGTTTAAGTCCAGTACCAGCTCACCTCACGTGGCGGCCCAGGTGAGATGGGCAATTTGTAGGGAATCCCTCCTCAGTTTTATTATTTCTTTTGTATATGAAAAAATTGTAAAATAGTGTTAAACTTTGGCGTTATTTACATGGAGACCCCCAGCTTTTATTTTTATTGCAAATACGCCTTTTCCAGCACTGTATATTTATTCTATTTTTATTTTATTTAAATATCTCCCTTGCTTTTTAATTCATGGAAAAATCATAGCAAAAGGCATGAAATTATGTTTGTTCTTGCTCATGTTCTTATTTTGCATTTACTTGTATTTTCCATTTATTAAAAATCATTTAGGAGACATTTATTCCTTGTCTAAATATAAAAATACAAAAATATAGAATCACTTTTAAAATTCCAAAAAATAGATATTATGTATTACTATATAATATAACTCTAATCCAAAAATCACAAAAATAATATAAAAGAAAAACCTTAAAAATTGAAAAAACCTACCTAAACCTATAAAAATTAGCAAAAAATCTATAAAACAATACTTTTTATTTCTTATTTTTAGTTATATTATATAGTATATATTAAAAATAGTTTTGGAGAATTTTGGACTATTTAGTTATTACTAAAACTCTAAAACCTTTAATCTATTATTAAATTTATTATTTTGATATATTTAGTACATTGAAAATAAATAAAAATAGTACATAAGAAAAATCACAAAAATAAAGAAAATACTAAAAGCACAAAAACATTTTTATTTTATATTTGAGTATATATAATTATATATATATAAATATAAATCCCTATATCCACTATATATACATATATATCCTTATATACTTAATAATAGTAATAATATTATTATAAATACTTATAAATATATTTTATTATGTTTAAAAAAATAAAAAAGACTGTTCTTATTTGTATTTTTAATTACTATACATTTATTATGTATTTCCTGTATAGTATTTATATTATACATATTATTTTATATAGGCATGCATATATATATATATAAATTATATCTTTTAAAACAAAAAGAAATTAAAAATAAAAAAATATAAAAGAAAATGAAATTATAAAAATTTTAAAACAAAAAATATAAAACATTAAAAATCTAAAAAAATAAATATAATTAAAATCCATAAAGTAAAAAAACATGAAAAGTAAAAAAATAGTTGTTATTTATTATTTAGAGAATAATTATTAGCCTATCTGTGTATTTGCTCTCAGTGGTTCGACCCATGCACTTTCTTGCTATACACATTTATTTGCTTGGTATAATAAATTTCACCCCACACAATTTTCATTATTTATCATGGATTGTGGGTTGATTGTTGATTTGATTGGTTGAACACGTTTTGACTATCGCGAGAGCGGCCGATACAACGATTGTCGGACTTGATTTGTCGTGTACCGCAGGCCCTCCAAGATCGGACATTAGGAACCTCTGCCTCAATCAGATATATGAAACCTGCATTGCACCACTTGGTGATATCATTTATCACAACCTCCCGTAGGTTAGGGTTTACATGATGCTGAAATTCATGGGAGGGCTTGTTATTTTCTTTCAAGTAGATGTGGTGCGAGTACAATGAGGGATTAATCCCATGGATATCCGATAATTTCCAATCTATCGCCTTGTGGTTTCTTTCTAGATACTCAAGATGACAAGATTCTTGATCTATGGTCAGCTGTATATTGGCGATGACCAGGAACTTATTCGGTTAGCTCACAAGGAAGGCATACTTCAACATTGACGGTAATTGCTTCAACTCTAGAAAAGTTGGAGTCATCTCTATGGTGACCTCTGCAACTGTGGTAGGTAGAGGATCACTCAACTAGGTGTTGTCCATCATGGTAAAATTCGGCTCTAAATTCAGTGTCTCAAAAAGATATGCAATGAATTCTTCTTGCTCTGACGGGGATGGTGGTGTTTCACGTAGCTCAGATAGCACATCGACATGTAATTCACCTTTAAGAACCGCAGGGAACTTGACTGTGCTTTCCAGGAGTTCCTCCTTGGAGAGGAATTCATGGGTTTCTTCATTGTCTAGGAATAATGAAGTGTCTCTGATCTTTGCTAGAAAATCACAGTCCTCTATCGCATTATGCTTGGGCTCGCTCTCGTCTGACATATATTCTGTAGGCCTTGGTACTTGGATCATCGCTATCTGGACCTTGTCATTGCTGGAGTGAAAGATGATTATGCCGGTTCCACAATCCACTATTGCCTCAGCTGTTTGAAGGAATGGCCATCCCAATATGGCCAGGGTTTGGAGCAAGGGGACTGAGGTGTCCATATCTAGGACAATGAAGTATACAGGGAACTACATCCCTTGGATTATGACAATGGCATCCTCAAGCATACCCCTTGGCCGCTTAATTGAAGTATCTACAAATTACAGTAGCATTCTGGTTGGCTTCAACGGTCCTAACCCAAATTCCTTGAGTAGTAAAGTAGACATAAGATTGATAGATAACCTACTGTCAAGAAGTGTTCGTTCAGACTCTTGGTTAAAAATAGTGTATCTGACGAGAGGTGCTCCCTTGTACTTCTTCTTGGTGGGAAAGTTGCCGATGGCGCTCATAGTAGCCATAGTAAGGATATGTATTTCATAACATTGCATCTGTTTTTGCGAGGTTGATGCTTCATAGTACATGCCTCTTTCAGACCTTTCTTCATAGTTGATGTGTATTCCATGGCTTTCAAAAGTGGGATTTCCAAGACAATGTTGTGCAAAATTTCTATAACACTTGGATCAGACAAAACATTTTTGAATTTTCTATTTTTTGTTGTTTTGCATTGTGTCCGAAAATGGAATATTTACATCATTCAAAAATTATCCCGGTGAATTTGCTTTTACATGCAAATGATCAATATCTATAAAATCATTTGCTGTAGTAGAAAGCTAACAAAAGGAACATCAATATCATTGGCTCACATTGGATCCGCTGCTGGTGCTGGCATTTCTTTGGCTGCATCGGCATCGTCTTGGCTTTTATTGCTGAAGTTAATTTTTGTTTTTCTTCATTTTTTGTAATTTTCTTGATCTGGTGATGCATGTTTTTTTTCTTTTTTCCTCCTCCCAACCTCGGTGCGGGCACCATTGATGAAGACTCGCCCTGTGAAGCTTTATTTTTGCCATTCGCACTAGTAGACAACAATAGTGTCCTACCGCTCATGCAAGTCAAAGCATTAGATAACATAATTAAATCATTATACCTGACTTGGTCGAGGATTGGACATCACAAACTACCTGCTTTTTGCATTGAAAATAATTTGATTCACCCCTGTCTGAGCTGGAATAACTATTTTGGTGGCGGTGAGGTTGTCCAGCTTCTGGCTCATTTCACTTATGCCTTTCACCAACTTCACCAGGTAGTTGAGTGCAAGATTCACGGAAGTTACCTCTGAATGCTCAACATGATGCGATTGTTGAGGCTGGATTGATGTTGGTGCTAAGGTTGGTGACTCTGATATGGAGGAGGGGGAAATGACTGGTAATTTTGCCGGGTGGGTTGATACTGATTCTGTTAATAACCACTCGGTTGTTGATGGTACTTCTACAGGTATGGTTGATGCTGGCTCTGGTAATTCGGTCTCCATGATTGAACGTGTTGTAGAGACTATTGGTTCTAATTTTGCTGGAAGATCCTTCCAGCCAGCTGGCGATGGTATGGCCAAATTACCAAATTGCTGACCCTGGTTTTGTCAACCAGGATAGGTCAGATTCTGATCATTGGCCTAAGCGGTATTCATTTCTAGGATTTATGGAGGAGGTGGATATAGGGTTCGACAAATGTCGAGGCCTCTGGGTGATATACCAACATCTGGGTCTGTTGTGGAGACGGTGTTCCTTGGTCTGGCGCTTGCACGTAGTACACATGCTAAACTGACTAGGATTACGCTTGACTTGGTTGCACAGGTTGCAGCAGTGCTGGTTCTTTCTGCTCAGCGGGAGTTTAGGCTTGTACTACCACATAATTGCATGAATTGATGTTACTCACAAGAATCTCTAGTTGCTTCGAGATATGGTGCAACTTATCCAGCTGTTTGGTCCTTTGTTCGATCACATTCAGCTTCTCCAGATCTTGTGATCGCTTTTCAACAATGTCAACCTTAGAGAGATGGCTCCCAATGATGCTAATGTTGGATCTTTCATCTCTCTTCCCTTCATATAATGCTGCCATATGAACATGCTTTGGAGGGATCTGTGGATGCTTCTAAAATGCACGAGATGGAGACAAAATGAGTGATCCATCGACCATTTCCTCAAAAATATGCCATACCACATTTTTATCTTTATTAAAGTGAGATCCTTCACAGGCTGCATCAACCAGTTTCTAAGACTCTTGATTCAACCCACAGAAAAAGTTTTGAACCAAACTGGTCTTCAGAATGTCATGGTGGGGGCACTTCTTGTGCAGGTCCTTGAACCTTTCTCTTGCCTCATGGGTAGGCTCATTGAATAACTGTGAGAAATTGGAGATGAGTGCTCTCATCTAATTTAGACAACTTAGCAGCTAATACTTGTGTAGGAAGGCATATTTGAGCACCGCCCAGGTCATTACCACTTTCCCAAGATGATTTATACAATAGAGTGCCTTGTCTTGCAGACTAAATTGGAAAGTAGTCATCTTGACTATCTCAAATGGAATGTTGGGGTAGTACATGGAACCACAAATTTGGTTGAATTGCTGGAGGTGGATGTAGTGTTCTTCATTCGTATTCCATCGAAAGTGGGAAGAAGTGAGAGAAGCTGCGTCTTGAGTTTGAAGTGACCACGGATCGCATGGATTTGGATCCACTCTGTGATCTGCCCTGCTCCAGGGTTGTAAGATTCCTTGAGAGTCTTCTTGGGTTGCTCTCTCACCTCGTCATCACCGCCAAGGTTTCCTCTAGCTTGTCTATCTTCTGCACCATTTTGTCCTCCTCCCCCTTGGTTTTCTATGTCCCTCCTCAGGTCATTCAACATGTCTTGAAATGCAACCTGAGCAAATGCATGGTGTGCCAACTGTTGTTGTATTACCTGAATGGACGCTAGAAGTTTGTTGTTGACTTCATTCTGATCAATCTGCGGTCCCTTTCCTTTGGGTGCCATCTCATATTTAGAGTTTGAACTGATCTCCAAGTTAGGGTCAATGTCTGTAGTTGGAAAATTACCCCAATCATACTTAAAGTAAGCACCAGATGTGGAGATGTGTTCATAATCAAGGTCGATTTTGAACTTTATTAAGGTTGGAGAGGTGTAAGGAGTGAAATCGATATCCATCTAGAAAGGAGTGAATTCAGGATAAGAGATATTTCTGTTTATTTTGGGAGGAAGCGGGGAGTTTTTAGAGTGGTTCGCAAGGTCCGTACCAAGCTCGCAGGAATAGCCCTGAATTATTGGAGATGTTGGCTCAATGGAATCGATGTGGGTGTCAGTGGGGGTCTCGACTAAACCATCCATGAGTCGACATTATGAGAGAGAAGAAGAAATAGATGAGGAATAAAAGAATACGATGATATACAAGAGGATGAAAAGAGGAAGTGAATTAAGGCTCACAATGAGCATGAGAAAAGGAAATAAAAATAGAAGAAATTAAAAATGGCACAAATGTGCATGACTGATCTTTTACCTAAAACTAGATCCAAACAAGCAAAGGGTTCACCATCACACAATGTGAAGACGTGAGAGTTTGACTATCATTATCTTTTCAATTATATTTTATTATTCATGCAATCTTACAACAAGTCCTTAGAGGCAAGCCCTATAGGAGAGTGAGTACTGCTAGAAAAGTATCTCGTACTTTCCACTTCCTTTGTAACATGTAGCTTGCACTTTTTAAGATAATCCTTACTATTGGGTTTGGATCCACTACTCAACCAAAGAATAGGGGAGGAAGAAAATAGGGGAAACCAATACTTCCCCCAGGGGGGGTACTCAGATGTGGAACGATGAGACAGACACACCCGTGAGGGCATGGCCTATGCTCAGTATTTCAGATCAGGTCAGATGTTCTACACAAGGCGAGAATGCCATCGTCGACAAGGCCCTACTTGCCTACGTATGATAAAAGCGTCAATACTTCCTGAATCCAGACAATAACAAGGCAATATTCAAGATGATTTTTTGGTTCTATTCCTTAAGGGACGCGCCTCACTCAGTCTGGAATATACCTAAAAACAATGAGGGCTTTGTGAACCTAATACAATGAATGTTCGTTACAAATTTTATTTTTGGTTAAAGTTTATTAATCAGTCCCCTTATTTTAATTTTTGGTTTTCAAATTTTTGAGTATTTTCTTAAAATAATTTACCTAATGATTTTTTGTATTTTTTTTAAACCTAAGTGTGCAAAAACAAAGGAGGATAGTGGAAAAGCAATGAAAGTTGACTTAGGATGGAAATCTCACCCTTGTGTAAGAATGATGTATGCTTAGTAAGAAGACTCACAGTGCTTCCCAGTGCTCTCCATGCGGGATGCAAGATAGAAATTTAAATTACACTACATGCGATATGCAAAGCGGTGAAATCACCCTAAACATGAATTGTCATTACCGTGAAGAAAAGAGTTGTTGAGTTGCTTAGATAAAATTCCAAAAGTCCAACCTTAGAGAGTCGTTGGTGTCCAACAAATCAGAACCTACAAGCATTTTATCGACCCTCTCATGGCACATGATATATAATCCGAACAATCAACCAAAATTTGATCTAAATCCAAGTGCAACAACTATAGGCACATGCAGATAATTAGGGCTTTGGACCTAAATTACTGAGTTAAGCAATCCTAAAACTATGGGCTCAATCACATAAAATAAATAAAATAAATGTAGAAAGCGGAGATCACATAAAACAAATAAAAATAAGAGGGAAAATAGGGAAGAATAAAAGTAGAAGGCGAAGAAAACACGGGAAAACCACATGGACCCCCAAGTGAACAAACACTTGGTAATATTTGGCCTGAATAGTTTCCAAGTGTCCTTGTATTATGCAAATAAATCACTCTCTCACAAAAATTTAAACTATTTCTAAACTAAACTGCTTTGATGATTCCTTATCCTCCTCTATAGCTCCCTCTCCTGCTGGTAGGTGAAGAACCACTAACCTCCACATCTCTCAGGTGCAGTGAGCCTCCTAAGAAACTCTACCTCGATAGGCAGACCCTTGCAACAAATTCAAATAAGAAATGTCTTAGAACAGAACAGATAGAAAATAGAATAAAGAGATAAATTTGCAAGCAATAATATAACAGAAAATAGCAATGAAAACTAAGCAGGATATTCTACTCTATTCAACCATTGCTCCCTGGCAATGGAGCCATTTGTTGAGTCAACTCTCGGCTGGTGTACTAACCAAACACAATTAGCAGCCGTTTTGTGACCAGACTCATGAGGCAAATCAAACAACAATCAGCCAATGCAATATGAATGGAGCAATCAATGTGAAGTGAGTACAAATTTATTTTATTTTAATTTTATAAAGTATGTATAGGGACAAGTATGTAGAGTGCGAATACAAGAAGCAAAAGGTAGTAGAGACAAGTGAGAAACCTACTTAGACGTTTTTGTATATTTTTGCTTTTAATTGTTTTTGTGGGTTTTTAATGGTTTACATTTTTATGAAATTTTGATATTATATATATTATTAATTTCTTTTTAATTTTGCAACCTTTTTTCTTTCTTTTTTAAATGTATAATGGGTATATATAATAATATATATTGTAAATACTTTATATGATATATATAATACAAGTGCAAAAATATGGGAAATATAGATAAGAACATTCCTTTTTATTTTTAAGTGGTTTTAAAGTACATAAAGATATTTATAATTTCTATTAATAATAATAGTAATAAATATTTAAGTAACATAAGGTATATATAGCTATATAGGTTTTATATTTATGAATATATCTATAAATATCCAAAAACTACAAAAATAAAATATTTTTTGTGTTTTTCCTAATTTTTCTCCATTTTTATGATTTTTCTTCTAATTTTTGAATAATAGTAATAAATATTTAAGTAACATAAGGTATATATAGCTATATAGGTTTTATATTTATGAATATATCTATAAATATCCAAAAACTACAAAAATAAAATATTTTTTGTGTTTTTCCTAATTTTTCTCCATTTTTATGATTTTTCTTCTAATTTTTGCTAATTTTTAGCTATTTTTAAAGTATAAAATATTGCAAATCAATATCTATAATAAATAGAACTATTTGTTTTGGGTTTTAAAAATAAATATGAAGTTCAAAAATTCCTAAAATTATTTTAATATATGGTATATAATATATATTAAAATATACAATAGAAAACTATTTTTTGGATTTTATAGGATTTTTGCTAATTTTTTCAGGGTTAGGAAGTTTTTCATTTTTAAGGTTTTGTTTTAGTATTTTTTATTTTTTATTTGAAGTGGTAATAGGTAGTAATATATAATATATAATTTTTTTGGAATTTTTATAGAAGGTTTTATATTTTTTACGTTTTTATATCTAAATAAACAATAAACAACTCTTAATGATTTTTAATAAAAAGAAAATGCACTGAAATGCTAAATAATTATTTGGGAGAATATTGTCATAATATCAAGCATTCATAGAAATTTCCCAAAATAAATGAGGCACATGAGCTTTTTAATAAAATAAAAAAGATAAGGAAATAACTAAAGATCTTGGAAGGAGTATTTTTGCAATAAAAATAAGTGCCAAGGGTATCCATGTAGATTACCCCAACTTATATATTTTAGCACTTAAAATGAAATAGATAAATCGATAAGGGTTCCACTGCAAAATGCCTGCCTCATGTGGGTAGCCATGTGAGAATACTTGGTGTGGACCAAACAAATATACGGAAGTATAGCGTTTCATGTGCAATTACAAATAATTTATAATGTCAAGGAAAGATTTAAATATTTAATCTTAAATACAAAAGGCAGGGTCTCAGATGTTCAATTTACCCCAAGGGTGCTCTATCCAACGATGCAGGAGATGAGACATAATGCCACTTAAGTGTGATTGACAGTGAGGAGACAAATCGCTTCACTTGGAGATGAATGGCCCAGATTATATCTGGACTGAGCCTTAGATTCGACGGCTCAGACGTCAACTGGAGAGGAAGAAGGTGTTCTTCCCTGATCTTCGATGTTATGTTTCTCCATCCTCCGGCTTCCTTCTTCCTCGTTGATGGTCTCAATCGCTTCCTGGGACCTTATCGCGTATGTAGGGGGATTTAGTTTGGTCCAAGCCTCATTGGAGGGAGCCTAAAGCTTCAAGCTCCTAGAGCGCCTAGTTGAGCTTTGAAGTGGTGCTTCAAAGATGGATTCAATCCTATTCCTGCACAAAAAAATGAAGAGGAGCTTGAGGGGGATCCCTCGACTCCAAAGGAAGATGTTGCACACTAGGGACGATGGAGATGATCGAAATCCAATGAAGGCAGAGGAGAGGAACTTTGGTGAGTGATGAATCCACGATTCATCATCTTTATTATTTTATTTTAGCTTTATTTCCTTAGTCAAATACCTATAAATATCCACTAATTTCATGAAATTAGCATTTTGCATGCATTTGTTAAATATGCATTTTTAACACTTTTTATATTCAAAATAAAAGAATAAAGAAAAAAGAAAAAGAAAAGAAAAATAAAGGATGTATTTATGAAATAATTGCAGACTGACCTGAACCCCGAGAGAAGATCAAGACTTAACCTGATCGACCAGGAATAAAGTAGGGGAAGATAGGGTCTTTAATTCAAAAATCCCAAAAAATAATTTGTAAATTTTCCCTGTATATTTGTACACAACATATACTATTTTGTTTGCATATAAATTGACCTCAAACTAAATAATTTTCTAAACAAAAGTTGTAAATAAAAAAGTTTTGTAAGTACTAAAAATAATTGCAAAATAAAATAATGTACAGACTACAAATAATCACACTCGGACTAAGTAATAAAGCGATAATTGAAAGACCAATTCCGGCTCCATACGAACTCAAATTGAATAAACTCATTTTCATTATACTCTAAATTAAATTATCTTTCAAATGATTGTGGTTTCATAATTTTTGGAGTTACGGTTGAAAAGTCGGATTTTCTGGAGTGATTTGTGTAATTTTATCACTTACTTATTCTATATATTTATTCATATTTATTTTTTATACATAATGTACATAATTGTAAATATTTTATTCATTATTAAAAATAAAATTAAAAATAAAAATAAAATTTAAAAAATTATTGAAAACAATTTCCTTATTTGTACATGTGTATATTGTACTTATATGTATATAATACTTGTATACAATTAATTTCCTTACATAAAAATCACCAAAAAAATTTAATATCCAGCATTAAATAATTAAATTAATATAATTACGAAATTTGGATTTAATTATTAAATTTATTCACTTATTTGATTTGAAAACCTACCTTGTACATAAAGATTTGATTTTATGCCTTAAATAACCACCATTAAGTTGGATAATTAATTTTTGTAAATTGATTATTTAATTATTTTATTTAATTTTGAATTTAGTTTTTAATTAATTAATTAATTAATTAATTAATTAATTAATTTAATTAACCACTAAACACATTCCTTATTTGTACATAATTTTCCTTTTTGATTTTCCTTCTCTTTTTATTGGGCTCCTCCTCCCTCATTTGCTTTTGATTAATCTTTGGTGGAGAAGGAGCCTCAATCTCGAAATTCTGTCGGTCGATAGAGGAGCCCAACCCCCAAGCCGTCCGATAACAGCGAACCTGTTGTCGTCTAGGCCATCACGGTGCCCACCTTCCTCAGGTTAGATCCAATTTTTTTCTGCATATTTCGTCTAGAGTAATCATAGCATAGTGTTTACTTTCAAGCTCGTAGATTTAGATCTGTAATTTTCACCACCATTTTTCATCCAATCTCACATTTGTCGTCCGATCCGAATCTGATTTCTATCTCATTTTCCGATCCCTACATTTCACATTCCACCTCACATAATCTATCAACTCCGGTCACGTACGGTGACCGGAGATCCGGGTCCATCTTCCATATTGCAGGATCCACACCCGTTCAACATCCTATTTGGTCTAAAAATAAATAAAAAACATTAAAATTTTTTATTATATGTATTTCTTTTTCTCTAACATTTGTTTTGCAGGAAAATAAAAAAAATAAAAAAATAAAAATAAAAAAATATCTCTGCCTTTTTTGTTTTAAAAGAAATTATAAAAAGGTTTTTTTTCTTATTCCTGCATACAAAAGAAATACATATACAAAAATTAAAAAAAGATAAAAAAGGGAATCGAGCGGCAGGGCCACCACCCCCAACCATCGTTGCCCTCCGCCTGGCCGCGCCCGGCGACCTCCAGCCGACGACAATCGCCTTCGACCGACAGCTGCGCGTCATCCCCCCAACCGTCGTACGCTTCCACCTCCACAGTACTCTCGTAGATCACCTGCGAGTCGTGCCACCACCGTGCCTCTCTGCCCATCACGAGCAGCGGCGCCGCCCACCGCCATTCCCATCAGTGTCGTCCTCCGCGCGGGCGGCTCCGTCTGAGCCCACGCGACAGCCGCCCAGCCCCCTCCGCCATCGAAGCTCCACTGACTCCCCACGCCCTTCCGCAAACTCCTGCCCGCCGCCTCCCTCACGCGGACCAGCATGGCTGCATATTACTTGCCATCGACCAGACGCCTCTGCGAAGCCTGCACCACTCCGGCTGTGCGCGGTGTCCGCCACCTTCGCTGTTCACACAAGCGGCGAGGCCCCCCCTTTAGCCCCATTTGTTTTCTTGAAAGAAAGAAAGGGTGATGGTGGAGGCCCCCTTCCCCTTTTGGATTTTGGAAGCATCGAAGGACAAAGAACCCTAGATTTTACGTTCTACCCCCAAAGGTTTTAGAAATTGCAAAGAAGTCAGTGTCAGCTCCAAACACGTGATATACACACATATCGTGGATAATTCACATTTTTGTTGTGTGCATTTTTTTCTGTCAATATTTCTGCAAAAACTTCAACTATTTTCATTTCAGTCCCTATGATTTCCAGACTTGTAATTTGCATGTTTTCCTTATCAGAATAAATACTATTTGTGATCCAAAAATTCTACAAAATTTTGTATATGCTCCAGTTTGCGTGCTCTATCATTGTATATCAACTTTATTGCTTTTTATATTTGATATTATTAAAAAATAAAAAATAATGGCTTTTTCTCTGCATAAAATTTGAAAAATCATAAAAATTTGAATATTGCTATAGAATTCCAAAAAATTAGATTAGGTGTATTCTATTGTCTTTTATTTTCTATGCAGATTTCGTGTATTAATCATTTTAAAAACCCAAAAAATTGCAAAATACTATAAATCTTCAAAAAATTATAAAAATGTAGAAAAATCCAAAAATAGCGATTTTAATTCCTGTGTGTAGATATTTGTTTATATTTCAGCATAAAAATAATTCCCAGGAGTTTTGGGCTAAAATTTTTTTAAGTTGCAAATTACTCTAGGCTGTGCATTGTTTTGTATTTTGAGCACTTTTAGAATTTTAGAAAAATACAAAGACATCCGAAAATTCTGTAAAAATTACCAAAAATATTTTAAAACCTATAAAACACAAAAATATTTTCTCTGGATTCTTCTGAGTATTTTTGATAACATTGAAAAATATAAAAAATGTGTGTGCATATTTTGTCTTGTGTGCTTATTTGAAAATAAAAAAATTGAAAAAAAAATCAAAAACCACTAAAAATTCATTTTATTCTACTCTGAAATTTGGCAACTGAGTTCTTTAATCGTATTCCTTGTGTTCGACCATGGTCGCTATACCAGGTAAATTAAATAACGAAGACCGCTTAGATTGCATTTCATTGATATATTTCTCTTAAGTGGTTATATATATATATTTTCTCGTTGACCGAATCGATTAGTTGAGAACAACGACCTGTGATAATTTATTCCATCTTAACCGCATCGATTTTTCAGATCATCAGAATGGTGCCTTTGTCGGGGAGCACGGCTTTGTAGTCATTTTTCAGTTTTATTTTATTTGTGTCTACATATTATAACTGTTTTCTGACCATCGTCTGTTTTGATTTTTGTGCGAGGAACCGCTTGGAGGACGACTCGGATTCTTTTTGGAGGACCCATACATGAGGAAGAGCAGGGAAGGATAGAAGATAGTTATTTTATTTTAGTAAACAATTATCTATCATTATAATAATTATACTTTGGACTTATTGGACACTTGGACATTTTAGGGTCTGTTTCGCCAAGTATCGGTGCACTTGGGGGACCTCACCGCTGTTTTTAGTGTTTTGTTTTCTCGCTTTTATTTTTTTATTTCACGCGGATTTTTTGTGCTTGAGCCCCTAGATTTAGATTTCTATTTGACTGATCAAGGTAACATTAGGTCCAAAGCCCCTAATAGAATATTTGTTCCTCTAGAACTCGCTTGGACTTAGACAAATAAATATGTGCTTCATGATAATAGAAGTTTCTGTTTAGGACGGTTCTCGCATTGCATTCATGTAGAGTAGTTTAATTTTTCTGTGTGGATCATAGTGTATGTAGAGCGCTGGAGTCAGGTACGCACCTCTATCTCTAGCATTTGCATCCATATTTTCTCGTGCATTGGCTTTTCCGTTTTCTCCATCTGTTTTGTGTATATAGGAACAAAGGAAATCAAAAATCCCGCTAGTCGTTTCATTGAAAAATATCTAAAAAAAGAGAAAATTAAAAAATTAAAAAAGTGGGACTGCTAATTGAACTTGACCATAAAATCAAACGTAATTGACTCACTTCATTGATTTCGGGAGAGCAACCCCCTCATTGTCTTCGCTTTTAATTGCTCACGTACACACTAAGGTGTAGTGCCCAAATCCCATTAAGCCTCCTAAGTGTTTGCACAATGTTTGTTTGATCACCTAACTCTAAAATTGAAAAGATTAATGACAAGATCTCACAGTCTTCACATTGCGTAGAGTTGGTGAAATGAGGGTTTGCTTTGTGTTTAGATGCCATTGGTGTGAGTTAGTTACGATCATCTTCTCCAAATCATTAGCAATCGCCTTCTCTTCTTTTTCTTTCTATTTTCTTTTCCCTCCCTCCCTCCCTTCATTATCCTCCCCCTTTCCTATTTTCATGATGATGGGTCGTCCTTCATTCCAGCCGAATCTTGCGGCTTCTTCTTTTCATTCCCTTCATTCTCGCCCACTCTCTTGGTAGGCCAGGACCTCGATCAACCTCTCATCTCCTTATCTTTCTGCCCCCTCCCCATTCCCTCTTTATATTAGGAATGCTGTGCTTGATGCCCGCAGAGGTCAGACTGAGCATATGCGAGACCCAACTATTTCGTTGCTGAGATGAGAGTGCATTCCATAGGAGTTCACATGGAGTAGTTACGAGATTTAGATGACTTCTATCCTGGGATGATGGATGAGTACCCAGATCAAGAAGCACAGTCCGCTTCTACATTGAGTCCCTTCATTCTGGATTTAGAGTTCATTAATCTCCTGCCGAAGTTTTTAGGGGAAGTGCACAAGGAGCCGTATCTTCATATATCTGAGTTTGAGGATTTTTGTGGATCATGGGCATACCTAGATATCACTTCTGAGGAGCTGATGCTAATGACCTTTCCATTTACACTTTAGGGAAGAGCCAAGAGTTGGCACAAATGATTGGGATGGATGTTCGCTACGTGGGGAGGCTTGTGCTTAGTGTTCTTACAGAGATTTTACCCTCAGCTTAGAGCATTTGATGCGGTCTTTCATTATGGATTTTTCAATAGACCCCAGGAGCCATTGCATGATTCATGGCCGAGGTTCCTTGACCTCTTAAGGAGATTTCCGGATCATGGAATCTCGAAGACTGACCTTGTACTGATCTTCTATAGGGGGATGACCGCCGAGTAGAAAACATTGGTAGTGACCTCGTGTGGTGGTTCACGCCACAGTCCCGATATGGATTTATTTGAGACCATCTTGAGAGCACTTTCAGACATTCCATATTCATCATATGATTTATTCGGGACAACACATGACGGAGATATAACACCCGTTGAGTGTGTGGCACTACATGCTGATTTAAACAGCACATACCTGTACGAGGATGTGGATTTTACCACATTTCATATGATGGACATGTTGACCACCACTGTGAGTTCCTAGATCCAGACATTGGTCGAGTTCCCATTGGTTTTATAGCCAGAGTTTGAGCCAGCCATGCATTTTCATGTCAAAGATTCTTGGATTCTAGATCTTCTAGAGTCCTCAGAAATGGATGAGGAGCCCACATCTCAACCGTCCTTTCAGTCATTTCAGTGTCCATGTCCAGCTAATTCAGTGTCCATTCTTCAGAGGTACTTCTCAGATTTAGATGCACATTTGGATCCATCACAATAGCCAGAGCTTGATGAGGGACACCATTTTGATTTGACAAACATAGATAGTCCTGTCTTTGAGCCGTATGTCCTCCCATTTGATGAGGTCGATACATTTTTGGAGGACCTAATGATTGGCAGCATTACTGCAGTTCGAAGATCAGATCTTGAGATGTTTACTGCTTCCACGTTGTTGACAAGCGACATGCCATGCCTCTAGGTTATTCAGATGCCGTTTACAGCTGATGAGTTACTTTGGTGCAGGAACTTGGTGTTTGACAATAGCGTAGATCCGCAATCATGATCTAAGTCTCCATCTTTTACTAACGAGCCTGCATCACTCCCTGAGGGTTATCTGTGGGATGATGCATTATGTCCCTTGTACTCGATTTCGCTGCCTGGATGTGATTCCGATCTATCGGATCATGAGACCGAGCCATGGTTAGTTTTTATTTCTCTTAGTTTTCTCTCCTCGATGACCCTCGCGATGATGACCCGATCTTCGAGTTATTCGATGTTGATTTTGATTTCTCTACCCTATATACATCTGATATCGATTTTCATAGTGAGTCTCCTGATCTTTATCTTCCTTATCTATTCGAGATGGTGATAGACGTGGAGAATTCCCTGACAGATCCTTCTACATGTTCGATTTTTTTGGCTCCATCCATTCACTCCATTCAGACCTTGAGCCGATGATTTCTTTTGTGCTGCCGGAGTATGATCATTGACGAGCCGCGGAAATCTACCCTTTAGATATCGTATACTTGACTAATGCGTTGCAGTCGGATAGATCTGCATCGATAAAAAATAACCGCACAATCGATTAAATCGTCTAATGATATAACGCGAGGTTTGATGTTTATTTAGCCTGGGCAAGCCCCAGGGTCGACTCAAGGAGGCAAAGGAACAACTCGGGATCAAGTTAGATGTATTAGATTACGGTTTTCCAAGTGAGATTTTTTTGGTCTTTTTCGATTTTTTTTATGCGAGGCACATGCAAAATCAGGCCAGTTTTAAAGTTAAATTATAAAGATGGTCAAATTAACTCCAAAAATTATGAAACTTGACCAGATTATGTAATGAGATGAAATTAAGCTACTCTAATTTTTTTTAGAATTTTCTGATACTTTTTGATTTTTTTATGAATTTTTTACTGAAATAAGAGCAATTACGGGTATTTAATTTCTAATTAATCTACGAAATCAAATCATCCAGAGATTGATTTATCTAAAATAGATATTTTAATAAAGAATACAGGAGATTTGAAATTTCTCAAAAATCTAATTCGTAGAATTAGTTACAAATCAATTACACAAATAGCTCTAGAATTTATTTTATGCAAACGACAACTCCGAATTGGACGAAACTTGGATAGTAATTAAAGCACAGTAAAAGGCACCATTCAAAATTTTTTCAGATTTTTTGGAGCAATAAATGGCTGTGTACGAATTTCAGAGCAAAAATGGGTAAACTATCTTTGATTTTCAATCTCTGATTTTTAATAAAATATCCAAGGCTCAGAAAAATGCAATTAAATATCCAGAAGATAAAGAATGTGTTTCTCTACACCATACTATTTTTCGTTTAAGAAAATGATGCAAAAATATTATCCAAATTAATGCTCAAAGCTAGGGGTGTCAATGCAAAGCAGAACTTGGAATAAATAATTTGAAATGTGCACAGGATGCGTTTGCAAATACATAAACATGCAGGGGGGGAATGCAATTTTTACAAAAGAAATAAAATAGGAAATGAACCTTCTTTGGGTTCCTGGCTTGGAACCCAAGTTAGGGCACCGTGAGATGGTGGCGGCGGCCGAGCACCGTGGGCGGTGCAGGGGCGCTCCGGCGTCGAGGGGCGAGGGGCGGCGCGGTGGCGCTCGGGGCATGCAGCGCAGCAACCGCGCGTGGAGATGACGAGATCGACGGCCAGCCGCTCGTGGAGATGGCGAAGGGCGGAACGACTGGAGGCGCTAGGCTGCGCGGGCATGCGCAGAGGCGGTGCCGCTGGGCTCCAGCGGCTAGAGGTCGGGGCGCTTGCGGCCTGGGCGCGGTGTGGCAGTGGGGCTGGACGGAGCGGCAGCAGCCGCGGCGTGAAGGGCGGAGCCGCTCCCAGGCGGGGGGGGGAGCAGATGGGCGGCGTCCACGGAGGTGCTGGATCGGGCGGCGGCCACGCTTGGCCGCGCTGGCGGAGATGGAGGGCGTCTGTGCGGGCGGCGCCGCCGTTGGAATGGCAAGGCCGCGAGGTGAGGCCGAACCGTTGTGGCCAAGGTGGACGGCCGCAGGTGCGCAGCTGGAAGGCGGCGCCGCTCCGTGGCGGGGGGGCAGAGCTGTGATGGCCAGGAGCGGCCAAGCGCGGCCGCGCTGACGGCGGGAGGCGGCGCGCGGAGGCCTGGCTGGAGGACGGCGCCGGCCACCTGCGGGGGGTCCTAGGGAGGTGCGGTGGCGTGTGCGAGGGCCGCCGATGGAGGAGCGCCGGCAGAGGCTGGCTGTGGAGCACGGCCTGGAGGGGAGCGGCATGGTGGGAGCAGCCGGCTGCTGGCGGTGCGAGGCCGCCGGCGGCTTGGAGCTTGGCGGGGGCTGCTGCGGCTCCTGTTTTAATTTTTTGTATTTTTTTGTGTTTTTTTTATTTTCTTTGTTTCAACAGTAGATAAAAAGTGAAATATATGAAATGAAGTGGTGTCTGTGTTGGTGATCGTGATTGTGTTGATGTTTGTGAAATGTTTGGTGACGAACAAGGAACAAAATATGTTAGATAAAAAATTGAAATGAAAAGATATGATAGAAATTACTTACCTGTGATTCGCCGAAAATGGAGCCGCGTCGTGCGGCTTCCGTCGTCGCCTCGAGGAGATGGCTGTTGCTCCGAAGCTTGGTAGCCTCACGAGTGGGGCTACTACGGCGAGAGATCGCCGGATCGCACCTGAGAATAATCTCGAGGAGGTTGTTGCTCAACCGTGAAGAAGCCGCAGTTGTCACCTGAAACTTCAAGGGGGCTCGCTCCTCTCTTATCGAAAGAACGGTGGATGAAAAATAACAGAGGAGAAGATGGGAATATAAAGAGGATGAGGGAGTTGGAAAAGAGATGGAGAGAGTGGAGAGAATGGTGGAAGAAGTGGGGAAGATGGTGGCTTGGAGTGGGGAGTAAGAAAAGAAGAGGTAAAAGGGAGATTAAATAAACAAAATAATAAAATAAAATAATAGGCTACTTAAAATAATTAAAATAGTAATAATAAAATAATAATAATAATAAATCCGAAAATAATAAAATAAATTCGAAAGTAAAGAAAATATGGGGTGACATGTGGCGGCTCCAGGAGCTGCCACATGTCGCTCCTAGAAAAATCAAAAAAAAATTAAATGTAAACAAAAATAAAAAAAGAAATAATAAAAGGGATTAAATCAAAAAGTGGTCAACACCAAAGTTGCTCGTCTCGATGAGATCTACAACTTTCGTGAAGGGCCGAAAATCAAAGGAGATCATCTGTACAAAAATGTATTTTTGGGTGGTACCTTATAGATATAAAATACCGCATTTATCTTTTGTAATTTTTTTGTCATTTTTCAATAAGAGAAAAATCAAAGTAAAAATAGGAAAAATATGAGGAGAATATTTACAACTTAATCTAATTTTTTTTGGATTTTTAGTAATTAAGAAAATAAAAAGATAAAATACAGGGGTAAAACGATCATTTTGTACAATGTACAAAAGGGGCCCGAAACCCAAGTTTTGCATACGAGCTCCGATTTTAATGAAATTGGTCTTGTTTCGAAGGTCTTGGAATGTGTATTACTTTAAAAGTGAGTAGACCTAATTCGGAGGCTGTATGAGAGAGATATGCACATTTTAAGGTTCCTAGTCTCAAACTTGGATTGGGGTTTTATTGGTCAATTTTACAAGTTAGTATTTTTTTGATATTTTTCTTTGATTAGTGTTAGTTATATATACACAATAGAGTTGATTTTATTAGATTTGGAGTTAGTATAAAATATATACAAATAGGTGAAATATGGAGAATAAACCGGTGATTTTTACAAGTGAAATTGGCTTCTTATTTTATGCAAATGTGAATGCTTAAATGCAGATATTATGCTTGCATGCATGAATGCTAAATTTACAATATAAAGGGAAATGTGCATCTATTTACTCGGGAACAAGACTCTATTTTCAACTTTTAGAGTGATGAATCACAGATTCATCAACCCCCTATACTTAAACCTTGCTCGTCCCTGAGCAACTAAATGAAATGCAAGAGTGAAATGATTTTGGGTTCCATACCAAGGTCATGAACAAAAGTTGAAAATGGAGATTGACTCGACCTTTGGATTAATTGTATGGCGGAACCTCATTGGGACCTGAACTTAAGACCTAACAGACTTCAAGTTCCACAAGTCTTCTCTTCAAGACGCCTCAACAGTCAGGTCAGAACAAATCCTCAAACGCAATTTTCTGATGACTATGATTCTTACTTGTACTGTGTAAGTGAGATATAGCTCTCCACATCAGAAATGACTCGGAACCAGCCTCCTCTAATAAGGTAACTCAATAACCCGGTCCAGTAACTCTTTCCTCGAGGAGCGGGGTATTCCCTTCTAAGTTCAAGTGCTACCAACTCAAGAGGAGGGGGTAGAGAAAAGAATGGACGGTAGCCAGTGTAGCTACCTATCCCGGGATGCCTGATCAGTGTAGCCAAGTCATCCAGCTGCAGACTTCTTGCTAATATACATACTCCGACAGGCAATAATATTTTTTTTGTTTTGGCCTGTCTATTTTTTTTGGAGTTCTTGCATTTTTTTTCTTTTTTTTTGGAACTATATACAAGGTGCAGCATGTACATCAGGAGTTTTTCCTCTTGAGCCAGTAGACTATCCCTCTTTTGAAGCATTATTGCAACCCACAACATCCTGTCCTTAGATGTCAACACCACCAGACTAGGTTGAGATGCACTACCCTCCCTAGAGGAGGACGGATGTTTCCACCCATGTGCTACTCCAAGCTAAAGGATTCTACCTCCTCACCACCTCATCAATGAAGAGCTACGTGCATTGTGCTTGTCCAAGTTAGGTCACTGTCTATAAGAATCATGCGTGTGCACGAGATATTCTACTTAGACTAATCAAGATGACATGTGAACATAGACTTGCGGACTCAAAGAATTAAGTCACTTGACCTGAGAAATCTTAACTCCATCTCCTATAAGGTTCCTCTGAAATTAGGTGGATTAAGGTCAAATCAAGTCCATCCTCAATATCTACTCATAACTTGGTTCAGAACCCACTAGCTTTTCACCTTGCATATGCAAGATATGCAGATGAGATGTAGATGACATGCTATGTAGATGAATGTAAATGCAAGACTTTTTTTTTTGAAAATGCAAGATAATATGATATGCAAGAGTAAATAAGAAGCCTTTTTGTATTATTTTTTTGTTTTGTTTTTGTTTTGTTTTTTTTCAACTATGGTATACCTCCTATGTTACAACAATTTACAAGAGTTTATAAATATTATACAGATTATACAAGTGTTATACAATATACAAGTATACATTTTTCAATTTTTACAAAAATTTTACTAGTATTATACAACAAGTACAAAATTTTTTTACCCACCCTTAATTATACAAAATACGTGAAAATACGCAAAAGTACGAGCTATAGGTAAAGTATATATGTAATATATACACGCCCCCTATACTTAGCGTGTGCTATGTCCTCAGAGCACGAAAGCGACTAAAAAGACATATCTCGGGCTAAGCGTAGGAGAGCTAAAATAACAAAAATGTATAGAAATCGACCAACCCCCTATACTTAGGCTCTGACAGCCTAAGTGTAGAAGAAAGTCAAAAAGTGAGGCGGACGAGGTCAAGAAGAGAAATGGATGAATATACAATGCGGGCATCGGTCCCCCCTATACTTAGGCTCTGATCAGCCTAAGTACAGGACATGAGTGAGTATGAGAACCGATGTGATCTGGAGGACGTACAATGAACAATGAAGAGACTCGGGTCACTCTCCCCCCTATACTTAGGATCTGATCATCCTAAGTATAGCCATAAAATGAAATGATATGGAGCCGGGGAGAGTGATTCGAATCACTGGAGAGGGAGAAAAACATATATATATATATATATATATATACAAGGAGAATTGAGAATATACAAAGATTAAGAAGGTTTGTGACGAACCTTCTTGCGGACGCGAGGAGGTGGATAATATACATATGTGTCGCTGTCGAAATCATCCTCAGATGAATAATGTGAGGTGTAGGGATCGTCCAACGCAGGTCGACACATGGCTGCTTGCTTAGATAAGGCTTAAGAACAGCCGAACTGAGCTCACTCATATAAATCACCTTATCTGGACCAGATGAGGACTCTTCCGAAAATTCCTTCTCCGGTGTGTTGAAGGAAATTTTCTTAGTCGGTTTTCTAGAACCTGAATCATTGAGAGGGAGTGGAGAGCGACGCGCCTTGAGAGGTTCGGGGTAACACCTCGAGGAATCAATTCTCGACTTCCTCTCACTAGATAGCCGACTAAAAGAGGGAGCAACCGTGTTTTTAAGTGGAGTCAATTTATTCTTGGTTGTTTCCTTTGAAGGTCCAGGATGTGGTGCGGTGCTGACCATGGGTTCCTCATCAGACGAGTCACCATATAGATTAGTATATTCCTGAAGGGTCAGCACATGCCTCGGGAAGGTTCTAGTGGTCTCAGCTGGCTTGGCATTATTAGGCTCTTGTGTCGGATCACTGAAATGATCAAGGCAATCCACAAATGTTGCGTCCGACTCAATGATAGCTTTTGATCGTGAGTCCTCCTTAGAAGCTGTCACGGTGGTGGTGCAAGCAGTTGATGAAGTGGAGGTGTGGGGAGTCTCTGATCCAACGGTCGTCCGGACAGTTGGTTTCTCAGGTGTAGCAGAGAGGTGGGACTCATCTACTTCTCGATGGTCATGACTGTCAGCGGATGTATGGGTCACCTTAGAGTAAAGTTTATCAAAGAATGGATGAGGTCAAAGCGCTCCCAATGCTGAAAAATCGATTTCCCGAGTCTTGCAATCTATAGTCGCCTTAGCCAAGGCTAAGAACGGCTTCCCGAGAATAATCGGAGACTGGGAAAACTCTCCTCGGTGCTCGATATCAATGATCGTGAAGTCCACCTGGAGTAGAGCACCTTGGAAAGTAATGATGACTGAAATATTTCCTCTAGACCGTTTGATAGATCGATCAGCCAACTGAACGATCTCTCTTGACTTTCTGATTGGTCTGAGTTTGAGCTTGTCAAACACAGAGGTCGGGAGGATATTTATCGGTGAGTCATCATCGATTCTCGTATGGGTAAAGATGGTATCTTTGATTTTACACTCAACTCGGGGCAACCGCTTCACTCTGCGGCTTTTGGTCTTTCTCCCCATCATCAAGGAGGTGGCCATAGACACTATGTGTCTTTCAGTCCTTGTTCTCTTATTACCCGACCTCTTGGGCATCAATTTACTTCTCACAAATCGTTTGAGGTCGGGAAAGTGATCTATGGCCTTTATTAAGGGAAGTTTGAAAATCAGTTCTTCATCGAGTGCTTCCCTTAGGGCAGGATCCAATTTTTTTAGGTCATTTTCATTTTCAATTTTTATGTGGTTTTTTGGTTTTTCAATTTTTTTGGTATTTTGGATAGATGAATGATCGGACTCTGGATTGGAGGGCAAGTGGTTAGTAGAAGAGGGAGATAGAATGGACTCCAGCTGTACAGACGGTGTGGGTTCCCTAATGTTTGCTTGGCTTTCAACCTCAAAATTACTCATATCCTTTTCCACTTTCATTCTCAAGCTGGCAGAAATTGAGTTCAATATTTTCATGACATTTCTCAACTCATTAACGAATGATTCACTTTTCTCAATAAGTCTGGAAATGTCATCCTCCACAAAATTCCCATGACAATTCATGGGAGAGTTCTGCTCAATTGGAGGAGACTGCTGAGATGTTGAGGTCTCATACTCAACATACCTATACTCTGACATGTATTCCTGGGTCGAGTATGGATCATCCGAATGGCAGATATTGGTCAGAGCCTCATATGATGGAGTCAATGAACGAGGGACTAGTAAGTCTAGCTCATTAGTCTACTCCTGTGAATGTATAGGCTCTCCGAATGAAGGCTGGTTAATGGAGGCTTGATCACTAAAGTCAATCAAGTCTGGAAAATCATGATATTCAGGCCCCTCAATTCAGGTTGTTTGATCGATCAAATGATGCCCTAAGGTCAAGTCGGGAGGTGTATATGTAAATTGTTGTATGGTCCCTACTTGAGGTGAGAATGAAGTAAACGGGGGCATATAATTCTGCCAATCATCTGTCTCAGCCGTGGCTTGCTCTTCATTTGATTCTTTAATTCCTGCAAGCTCTCGAGAATAAGGACAGTCAGCCCAAGATGGAAGTGGATCCGGAATGTCAGAATATGGAGTAGGTGAGAAATGCGAAGAAGTGGAGAAGTCAGTCGGAGTTTTGACTTCAAGATCGGGTTGAGGAGGAGCCGATCACGGGTAAGGGTCTCCCGTGGATGGCGGAGGAGAAAGCGAAGATGAACGGTATATGGTCGAGGAGGAGTGACCAGAGGTCATGGGGTATGGGGACCAATATCCCGACATCTTGAGGAGGAAATGATGAATGCAAGAAGATTGAGGTAGAAATGTGCAATTACACAGGATAACACACACGACAGACACAAAGACAAACGCAAGAGCAAAACCCCGAGTTCACACTCAACACGGTGAAGGACCCGAAATCGAGTCTAATTAATCTTGTAAATTTTAAGTGTGGTTTTCAAGCAAGATAGCAAGGATTACGCGGCCTAAAGGGAAGTCGGCTCAGAGCCGGATGCGTCTTCCCTGTTTAACCTGTCGCCTAAGATACCGCCACTCCTTCCTTTCTTCGCTCCTATCCCAAGTCGATGGATTCAATGACCACACCCCTATCTACCTGCAAGCAGGCGGAGGCTGACAAGGCCGGAACTTCACCCCGGGGGGTTACTGGCAGCTTGTCGCAAAGTACCGCAATTTCGCCCCTATCTACCTGAGACAGGCGGAGGCTACTTGGTACTAGTCAATGAATCTGAAATTATTCGACTTGTGATATTTGCTAGGATCAGTCAGAACGTGATATGGAAGGCAGGGATTTGGGCTCTGCCTTAAGGTGTTCACACACACTCAAGTACTCTCACTCAGCCTGAAAACAAGGTCGGGGTTACTCTCCCGCACATAAGGGTTAATTTTAGTTAATTTGTTTGGTCCAATTCAATTAGCAGCCTCGATTTTAGAGATTAGTTATCACTGATATTAATCCACACAAGCAATCACGTCTACTGTCCAGTCCCAATTCCTTTATCCTAGGTTAGAAAACTGAGAGAGAGAATCGGAAAAAGCCGATGCGATCGAGAAAACGATGATGAATGCTTGAGTAAGAAGACTTACAGTGCCTCCAGCTCTCTACAATGCAGGATGCAGTACTGAATTGAAATTTTACACTATATGCGAATGCAAATGAGAAAAGCCGCTCCTAGACAGGCAGTTCTATTATCGAGTGAAGAACAGATTATTTTTGACTAAGTTCTGCGGTCTAAGTGCGTCTTTTAAGTGCAATGTGTGGTCCTAAATAATTACGAGCACAAGCAAATCCTAGAGTGGCTCAAGGAGCCGCTAGTGCAAGCTTAGTCTAAAATTCAAACCACACAGCAGACAGGGACACGGTTCCACTATGTTTACACAAGCGAGAACCCAAACGGGAACCGTTGTAAATGGAGACATATTTTACAAGTTAAAAAAAATGAGAAATCCTTCTGGCGTCTCAACAGCCGACTTGGTCCACGAATAGTCGGCCTCCGATGCACTTCGAGATGCGTCGACTTCAAGAAAGCCGCTCCAAGTCCACCGGGCCCTCGCACAAAAAGATATAAAAATGTCAGATAAAGAGAGAGAAAAAAATAAAGAGAGAAAAAAATAATTGGAAAAATGGTATAATTACAATGTGGTTCGGGGATCAGACTACCCGATTGAACGGAAAATCTAAATCTAATTTTCTAAACTGATCCTAAGCCGTTAGCCTCCCCGGCAACGGCGCCATTTGACAAGTCGCGGAAATCTACCCTTTAGATATCGTATACTTGACTAATGCGTTGCAGTCGGATAGATCCGCGTCGATAAAAAATAACCGCACAATCGATTAAATCGTCTAATGATATAACGTGCGGTTTGATGTTTATTTAGCCTGGGCAAACCCCAGGGTCGACTCAAGGAGGCAAAGGAACAACTCGGGATCAAGTTAGATGTATTAGATTACGGTTTTCCAAGTGAGATTTTTTTGGTCTTTTTCGATTTTTTTATGCGAGACACATGCAAAATCAGGCCAGTTTTAAAGTTAAATTATAAAGATGGTCAAATTAACTCCAAAAATTATGAAACTTGACCAAATTATGTAATGAGATGAAATTAAGCTACTCTATTTTTTTTAGAATTTTCTGACACTTTTTGATTTTTTTATGAATTTTTTACTGAAATCAGAGCAATTGCGGGTATTTAATTTCTAATTAATCTACGAAATCAAATCATCCAGAGATTGATTTATCTCAAATAGATATTTTAATAAAGAATACAGGAGATTTGAAATTTCTCAAAAATCTAATTCGTAGAATTAGTTACAAATCAATTACACAAATAGCTCTAGAATTTATTTTATGCAAACGACAACTCCGAATTGGACGAAACTTGGATAGTAATTAAAGCACAGTAAAAGGCACCATTCAAAATGTTTTCAGATTTTTTGGAGCAATCAATGGCTGTGTACGAATTTCAGAGCAAAAATGGGTAAAATATCTTTGATTTTCAATCTCTGATTTTTAATAAAATATCCAAGGCTCAGAAAAATGCAATTAAATATCCAGAAGATAAAGAATGTGTTTCTCTACACCATACTATTTTTCGTTTAAGAAAATAATGCAAAATTATTATCCAAATTAATGCTCAAAGCTAGGGGTGTCAATGCAAAGCAGAACTTGGAATAAATAATTTGAAATGTGCACAGGATGCGTTTGCAAATACATAAACATGCAGGGGGGGAATGCAATTTTTACAAAAGAAATAAAATAGGAAATGAACCTTCTTTGGGTTCCTGGCTTGGAACCCAAGTTAGGGCACCGTGAGATGGTGGCGGCGGCCGAGCACCGTGGGCGGTGCGGGGGCGCTCCGGTGTCGAGGGGCGAGGGGCGGCGCGGTGGCGCTCGGGGCACGCGGCGCAGCAACCGCGCGTGGAGATGACGAGATCGACGGCCAGCCGCTCGTGGAGACGGCGAAGGGCGGAACGACTGGAGGCGCTAGGCTGCGCGGGCACGCGCAGAGGCGGTGCCGCTGGGCTCCAGCAGCTAGAGGTCGGGGCGCTTGCGGCCTGGGCACGGTGTGACAGTGGGGCTGGACGGAGCGGCAGCAGCCGCGACGTGAAGGGCGGAGCCGCTCCCAGGCGGGGGGGGGGGGGAGCGGATGGGCGGCATCCACGGAGGTGCTGGATCGGGCGGCGGCCACGCTTGGCCGCGCTGGCGGAGATGGAGGGCGTCTGTGCAGGCGGCGCCGCCGTTGGAATGGCAAGGCCGCGAGGTGAGGCCGAACCGTTGTGGCCAAGGTGGACGGCCGCAGGTGCACGGCTGGAAGGCGGCGCCGCTCCGTGGCGGGGGGGCGGAGCTGTGATGGCCAGGAGCGGCCAAGCACGGCCGCGCTGACGGCGGGAGGCGGCGCGCGGAGGCCTGGCTGGAGGACGGCGCCGGCCACCTGCGGGGGGTCCTAGGGAGGTGCGGTGGCGGGTGCGAGGGCCGCCGATGGAGGAGCGCCGGCAGAGGCTGGCTGTGGAGCACGGCCTGGAGGGGAGCGGCGTGGTGGGAGCAGCCGGCTGCTGGCGGTGCGAGGCCGCCGGCGGCCTGGAGCTTGGCGGGGGCCGCTGCGGCTCCTGTTTTAATTTTTTGTATTTTTTGTGTTTTTTTTATTTTCTTTGTTTCAACAGCAGATAAAAAGTGAAATATATGAAATGAAGTGGTGTGTGTGTTGGTGATCGTGATTGTGTTGATGTTTGTGAAATGTTTGGTGACGAACAAGGAACAAAATATGTTAGATAAAAAATTGAAATGAAAAGATATGATAGAAAATACTTACCTGTGATTCGCCGAAAATGGAGCCGCGTCGTGCGGCTTCCGTCGTCGCCTCGAGGAGATGGCGGTTGCTCCGAAGCTTGGTAGCCTCACGAGTGGGGCTACTACGGCGAGAGATCGCCGGATCGCACCTGAGAATAATCTCGAGGAGGTTGTTGCTCAACCGTGAAGAAGCCGCAGTTGTCACCTGAAACTTCAAGGGGGCTCGCTCCTCTCTTATCGAAAGAACGGTGGATGAAAAATAATGGAGGAGAAGATGGGAATATAAAGAGGATGAGGGAGTTGGAAAAGAGATGGAGAGAGTGGAGAGAATGGTGAAAGAAGTGGGGAAGATGGTGGCTTGGAGTGGGGAGTAAGAAAAGAAGAGGTAAAAGGGAGATTAAATAAACAAAATAATAAAATAAAATAATAGGCTACTTAAAATAATTAAAATAGTAATAATAAAATAATAATAATAATAAATCCGAAAATAATAAAATAAATTCGAAAATAAAGAAAATATGGGGTGACATGTGGCGGCTCCAGGAGCTGCCACATGTCGCTCCAAGAAAAATCAAAAAAAATAAATGTAAACAAAAATAAAAAAAGAAATAATAAAAGGGATTAAATCAAAAAGTGGTCAACACGAAAGTTGCTCGTCTCGACGAGATCTACAACTTTCGTGAAGGGTCGAAAATCAAAGGAGATCATCTGTACAAAAATGTATTTTTGGGTGGTACCTTATAGATATAAAATACTGCATTTTATCTTTTGTAATTTTTTTGTCATTTTTCAATAAGAGAAAAATCAAAGTAAAAATAGGAAAAATATGAGGAGAATATTTACAACTTAATCTAATTTTTTTTTGGATTTTTAGTAATTAAGAAAATAAAAAGATAAAATACAGGGGTAAAACGGTCATTATGTACAATGTACAAAAGGGGCCCAAAACCCAAGTTTTGCATACGAGCTCCGATTTTAATGAAATTGGTCTTGTTTCGAAGGTCTTGGAATGTGTATTACTTTAAAAGTGAGTAGACCTAATTCGGAGGCTGTATGAGAGAGATATGCACATTTTAAGGTTCCTAGTCTCAAACTTGGATTGGGGTTTTATTGGTCAATTTTACAAGTTAGTATTTTTTTGATATTTTTCTTTGATTAGTGTTAGTTATATATACACAATAGAGTTGATTTTATTAGATTTGGAGTTAGTATAAAATATATACAAATAGGTGAAATATGGAGAACAAACCGGTGATTTTTACAAGTGAAATTGGCTTCTTATTTTATGCAAATGTGAATGCTTAAATGCAGATATTATGCTTGCATGCATGAATGCTAAATTTACAATATAAAGGGAAATGTGCATCTATTCACTCGGGAACAAGACTCTATTTTCAACTTTTAGAGTGATGAATCACAGATTCATCAATCATACACCGTTTTTTCTTTTCCCGGTAGCTGACACCCACTTGAGTGCATATTGGGGTGTCTCTTTGGACCATCTTGAGTCCGTTGTTGTTCTCCCACCGAGACGACAACGGCAGTATGGCATGCGCATTACAGATATCATCCTGAACCTTGATACAACGTATCCTAGCCTTTGCGCCCATCTAGGGGCGTAAACTCTAGTGCTTGTTGAGAGGCATCTCAATATTGTCCACAGTTGTATAGATCCATTTGCCCATATTATACATTCTTTCTGTCTAACACCCCATCTCCATCTTGTGATTATGCTACACTTAGGGTGTACTTTACCCTAAGTATAGGGGGTGTCATATTTTTTATCATTTTTTTGATTTTTTTACCTCTATTTTGCTGCCTATACTTAGGGATATTTTACCCTAAGTATAGGGGAGGTAGACACTGTACATTCTAACCCTCAGTTTTCCCCTTGTATACAGTCTTCTATAATTAGGTTTACTTGATCCTAAGTATAGGGGGATCACCGATCTCTATTGATTTTATTCTTCAGTGTAGTATAGTATTCTTTCCACTTTCCAATACTTAGCACGAGTTATGTCTTCCTTTGCAGCTCTTTGATCACTATGTGGACATAGTTCGATCTAAGTATAGGGGGTGTCGTATATATTGTATATATACTTTAGCCATAACTCGTACTTTTATATTTTTAATATGGCTAATTGTATAAATACTTGTAAAATTCAGTAAAACCAACTAATAAAAAGATACAGATATTTCCTCAAAATTCTTTTTTATATACTGATTAATTAGTCAGGTTAAAATATTTTGAAAAATATTTTGAAAGTAGTTTGAAAACCTATTTGAATTTTTTTTGAAAACCATTTGAAAAATGTTTGAAAAATATTTTCAACCTTTGTAAAAATATTTTAGCTTGTAACATATTTTCTTTTCTTTGTGTGAAATAAAATTATTTTGTAAAACTACCTGCAAATGTTTTGAAAATGATTGAAAAATTATTTTAAAAATCTATATATATTGTTTGAAAAATGTTTGCAAAATTGTTTTCAAATGTTTTGAAATGTTGTAAAATTATTTGAAAAATTATTTTAGACTATAGTCTTCAAAATTATTTGTAAAATTATTTTGAAATAAGTTTGAGGAATATATGCATCACACACAAAACAACCGTATGTATATACATGTATAAATTACTCAAGCTGTATATCCTTTCACCTGATTCTTGTAAATAATTGACTTACTCCTGTGTAAAATGGGTATCTCATCCCTAACTTTTATTTAAAAAAACAAACAAACAAAAAATTGTATATACTACTAACCCTTTTTCATAAAAAAAATCCCTAAAAACTACAACACCCAAAAGTCTATAAACATTTGCATAATTAAAATTTCAAAAAAAATCTTTTTGCATGTGCATCATTTTTCAAAAATCTATAAAAAACTACAAAATTAGAAAATTATTTCACAAAAAGATTTTGCTTTCTTTTCTTTGCATTGTACATATTTCTTGCATTAGCATGTGCATTTTTCATGATAATTTTGACATTTAAACTAAGTCTGGAATAAAATTGAAGAATGGAGCTTAGTTGGACCTTAATCCACTTAATTTCAGAGGAACCTTATAAGAACCGGAGTTAAGACTTTTCAGGTCCTAGTGACTTAATTCTTTGATTGATTAGTCTAAGTAGAATATTTAACAACATACGCATGTTTCTTTCAGACCGTGGCTTACCTTGGACAAGCACTCTACACGTAGCTCTTCATGGAGGAGGTAGTGAGGGGGCAGAATATTTTGGCTTGGGGTAGCATACGAGGGTAGTACATCCAGACAGAACCTCTTGTCCTCCTCTAGGGAGGGAAGTGCGTCTCAACCTGGTTTGGCAATGTTGAGGTCTAAAGACAGGATGTTGTGGGGTTGCAATAATGCTTCAAAAGAGGGATAGTCTACTAGCTCAAGAGGAAAAATTCCTTATGTACATGCTGCACCTTGTATATATTTTCAAAAAAAAGGAAAAAAATGAAGAATCTCCAAAAGTGGACATGCCTGATTGAAAAGTAAAATGCCTTCCGAAGTGTATATACAAGTAGAAAAAGGAATAAGAGCTTCAAAGTCAAATGTTTGCAAGCTTGCAGCGGATGACTTGGCTACACTGGTCATGCATCCAAGGATAGGTAGCTACACTGGCTACCATCCATTCTCTTCTCCATCCCCTCTTCTTGAGCTGGTTGTACTTGAACTTAATAGGGAATATCCCTGCTCCTCGAGGAAAGAGTTGCTACACTAGGGGACTAGAGTTACCTTGTTGAGAGAGGCTGTTTCTTTGCTACTTTTGAGATAAGGAGCTATATTTCACTTACACCGTACAAGTGAAGATTCATAGTAATAAGAATTTGTATATGTAGACTTGTTCTGACCTGACTATTGAGGAGACCTGAATAGGAGTCTTGTGGAACTTAGAGGATGTTAGGTTTTAAATCCATTTCCCATTAAGGTTCCACCACACTAATAATCCAAAGGTTCGACAGAGCTCCATACTAGAATTTTATGAAGATAAGTTTAAAAGTTAACATTGTTCTAATTTCTTTCCTTTTTCTTTTCTTTATTTTTGTTTTTACTTATTTTCCAAATAAGTGTTTGCTAAGGGACTAGCCAAGATAAAGTATAAGAGAATGATGGATCCACGATTCAACATCTTTATTCTTTTCTTTTATCTTTATCTCCTTAGTCGCATACCTATAAATATCCATTAATTTCATGAAATTAGCATTTTGCATGCATTTATTAAATATGTATTTTTAAAACTTTTTATATTCAAAATAACAGAATAAAGAAGAAAAAAATGAAAGAAAAATAAAGGATGTATTTATGAAATAAATGTAGACTGACCCGAACCCTGAGAGAAGGTCAAGACTTGACCTGATCGACTAGGAATAAAGTAGGGGGAGATAGGGTCTTTAATTCAAAACTCCAAAAAAATAATTAGTAATTTTTCCCTATATATTTGTACACAACTTACACTATTTTGTTTGTATGCAAATTGACCTCAAACTAAATATTTTTCTAAATAAAAGTTGTAAATAAAAATGTTTTGTAAATACTAAAAATAATTGCAAAAAAATAATGTACATATTATAAATAATCCCACTCAAAAAAAGCCGTAAAGCGATAATTGAAAGACCAATTCCAGCTCCATACTAACTCAAATTGAAAACTCACTTCCATTGTACTCTAAATAAAATTATCTTTCGAATGACTATGGTTTCACAATTTTTGGAGTTACGATTGAAAAGTCGGGTTTTCTGGGGTGATTTGTGTAATTTTACTACTTACTTATTGTATATATTTATTCATATTTATTTTTTATATTAAATACATAATTGTAAATATGTTCTTCATTATTAAAATAAAAATAAAAATTTAAAAAATAAAATTTAAAAAATTATTTGAAAATAATTTGCTTATTTGTACATGTGTATATTGTACTAGGAAATTCTCCTTTTTATCATTCATCATCGTTTTTATTTTCTTATTTTTTATCACATCACGTCACACCTTCATTTGTTATTTTTTTAGCATATTACCATTACCGTACCATTATATTTGCATCTTTTGTTTATTCCCTATTTAAGAAAACTAAAAAAATTAAAAAAATAAAAAAAATAAAATCACAACAAAAAAATTAAAAAAAAAAAGAAATTAAAAAATTAACCACACCGCCGCCCCGCTCCTTCCTCCTCCACCGCCAGCCGCTGCACCCTCCCATCTCCTCCGCCCGTGGCTAGCCACGCCACCAGCTGCGCACTCTCCACCTGCAGCCATGACCGATCCCGCCAGCTGCCTCTCTGTGTCCATCCTCCGCTGCAACCACCAGCTGCAGACCTGCAGCCACTACTCGTAGCTGCGGCCTCCACTGGCTGCTCTCCACACGTCGTCCCCACCAGCTATGCCCTCGCCTCCAAAAGTTGTCACTACCACTGCCCCTCCTCGCACGGAAGGCCGCCGCCTCGAGCACCATCGCACGTTGCCCCCAGCCACCCCTCCAAGCCCTAACCGCCTGTCCGTCCAAGAAGAAGGTCCTTGTTTCATTTTTTATTTTATCAAAATTGCATTTTTATTTTATTACTTTTCTTTATTTCCAAAAACATCCATGTGCATGCTTTGTATTCAAAGTTGTTTATTGAAATTGCACAAATACCCCTATGTTCATGTGTTAATTTGGACATCTTTTTAGGATAATTCATTTTAATGAAAATATAATGTTGTTGAGCAATTAATTCTCTTTCATGTGGCTATTTTATTTGGAATTTTGTGATCTTTGGGTAATTAATTAAAATTATATTGGTGAAAAAATTGCTTGTTTTACCCATTATGAGGTCTTAAATTCATATGTAATTCAAGGTTGCTCAAAAAATTCCTCAAACATCAGAAATGATGCCATAGATTGTGCTTTAATTACTAGTCAAATTTCATCTAGATTGGGCTGTCTTGTGCCTTAAATAAATTGTAGAGTTATTTTAGTAAATGATTTTTATTTAAATCCACCACACAATATTTTTGCGAAAACTCTTCTGGATTGTACATTAAAATACCTTGCTGAGAAAATTCGATCTCTTTCTAAATTGATAACTTGGATTTATTAGGAATTAAATAATGTCTATCACTCTGTTTTCATTAAAAAAATTCATAAAAAAATCACATGTTGTCAAAAAAATCCAAAAAAATTACTATAGCTTCATTTCATCATGTTTAAGTTCTAGTAAAGTTTTCATAAATTTTGCATTCTATTTGAGTGAAAATTGCATGAAAACCCATAGAAAGTGAGCATTTTTCATTGTTGCATTTTAACCCGTAAAATTCCAAAAAAATATGTTTTGCATTCAACACTAGATTAGGTTTTTAGAAAAAATATAATTTGGCTAAATTGGAATAATTTCACATTAAAATTAATTTAGCTAAGTTGTATATTTTCTTATTAACTTAATTCAATCGTATTTTGCATTCGCATTTATTTTGCATAAAAAAAAATAAAAAAACGCATTGGAAACCTAGATCTAAGTGTTCTGAATTTACCGAATATTGTTCCTTTGCCTCCCTATGTTCGACTCTAGACTTGTCCGGAATATAAACTAAAAACCGAGTCCTCTTCATAATGACATTTGATTCAGTTATGATTAATTGGTTGAATGACATGCTACAACGAGTACCTAATATACCCACTCAGGCACTTTATCAGTATGTCTGTCTCTAACAAGCTTAGAAATAGACAGTGAATCATTTCTAACATCAAGGTCATAGAGACATTCTCTAAGACTAAGGACTCTACCATTGGAATGAGGTAGTCTATCTATCAGATGGTGATTTTTGCAATGATTGCATCAAATCTCATGTGGATGACTATCAACTTTTAGATCAAGTTCACTAACCTTCAAAAATATGTGCAACAGATTGCATGTGTTAGTAGAAGAACTAAATACAACTATCCAACTTAATCCTTGTCTAACAAGTAAGTTGGTTTCAATGATGAATTATAGATGTAGGATATGACGATGTATTATTTGAGACCTTCTCTAAGGATTATAGATATTCTGGATTGTCATAATTCCAGTATATATGCTTGTTGTAGTAGTGGAAATTATCCAACCATTTGGATGTGGAAGTTCCAGAAGTATAGTCAACTCTTTGCCTTTCGTCATCCTATGGGTCGGACCCATGCTTTCACTACATTTTCATGATCCTTAAACAACATTTTCTTAAGATAAAGGATCTATTTAATTGAACAAATCCTCAAATGACATCAATCTGAAAGTATTTCAACATTTATACTTGTTTCATCCCGTTCATACAATATGAAATTATGAAGCTTCATGAAACTTGATTAGAAAAAGTATAATGATGACCTCATCATATCCACATCCATCTCGAATCTTAAGACGTTGGTTCAGGTAGGTACACAAATAGTTTGAGTACATCATCTCTTATGGAGCCATCATTCTGCATAATGCAATGAACCATATCCTCTATGATCAGATGTTGAGAGTGCATGTTTTTGCCAAATATATCTTAATCATGGATCATATCCATGAAATTGGTTATGATTGAGTATAAGTATTTTAAATGGGTTTCAATTAAAGTTATCTGATTCATTATAATTTGCATAAATATTTACTTTGATTAAGGTTAATATTATTATAGATCAAAGTTATCTTGATTTTTATTACTTTGAAAGTTTGTTCCCTTTCCAGCTTTTAAAACATGAGGTATGCAAACCAAAATATCTCAAGAAATATCTAGGATCTCCCTCCCACTTTCATCACACCCTAATAATATGAAAAAATGGAATTATGATGAAGGAAGTGGGAACTCTTTCCACCTTGCAAGTCCAACTTGCACTCCCAATTTGGTCTTTAACACATGAGCCCACCACTCCTAAGGTGATGTTGATCCATTGCCAATTGAACCAACTATCAACAGGAATATAACTTTCTATGCACAATCTAATACCGCTTTAATTATATGAGGAACATCATTGTGGTCATTACACATACAGACTGTTGAAAGAGATTTTGATCCATGTGCGCTTGTTTATTGGAGCTATAACTTCACATAGGTATCTCCGCAAGACAATCCATGGTGATGGTACCCTCTACCTTGACGGGATACCATGGATGTCATCATATGATCTTCCGTATCCCATTCAAATTCTGATTGATCACTTTGAATCATATTCTTGTGATCAACCGTTCTAAGAGAAAGCTAGTCTATTTAATATAATGTAGATTGTGAATAATTGGATCACTAATTTAATCATATTAAATTATCAATCCAATTCAATCAATAAATATTTTTTGCTTGATATATTATTATTATGTAATATGTTCCTTCGCAACTACAAATTATTTCAATTATAGATGTTAGAGTAGGCCTTGGCCATGCATCATGTTATCCTTTCTTGAAACAGATCCGACTAAACACTCAAATTATGCTGGGAGGGAGCATTTCCATACATTGCAAGGCACTAATTAAGAAACCAAGCCAGCATACCGGTCTAGACACCATCTCCATTCCAACTCGTAACAACAAAATTGGGTCCATTTGTAATAGTGATTTTATCAATCTTTGTACTATATAATAATCTCTCATTGAAAATTTGAATTAAAACCTTTTAATATCATTAAAGTTTCAGTGAATCAAGTAACCAATTATTTTTGCATCCGAATTATCTACTTACAATAATTGTAATTTAAATTCAGTTTCCATCATGAAACAATCATTTAAAAATTATTGACAGTTTAAATATTTATTTTAACAATTAATCGAGGCATATTTCATATTTCAATTATTTATTTCGAATGATAAACACATAAAAAATATGATCAAGATGATCACATCATTATCCGATCGTAGTCCACAAAATGTCACGTATCTTGGGCTACTATCGGATTTTGAATCATGCGAAATAAAATCGTATGGTACATTGGTATAATTTATGACATTAATAAAGTGCTTTAAATAAGTTTCATGATAGTAAAATAATAATTAAATATTTATAATATACGTTTACAAAGTTTATGCAAAAATAATACACTTACATGAATGTTTCGTGTCTGAATCTTTGTCCGATCATAACCAATTATTAGCTTGATCTTTGGGGTCATATTTAGACATTCTAAACATGTTTAATATCCCAAAATGTGTTCATAATAGGGGCTTATAGTAACAGCATCAAATATTTGCAAAAACAATTCGGAATTTCACAATCTTGTAAAAACAATGATCACACAATCTGATATATAATGTTTTATCTTCTTAGGACTTTGGATCATATCCAAGACCTCTGACCAAGGCTTGATACCACTTGAATAGAGGTTTTTAAGGCATCGCGTATCACGAAAGCATGTGGATAGGATCATATCCGATCAAAAATAGACTTTCACATGGGTATAGAATTGCCCCTTGAAGCATGAATATGATCCTCAAGTCTCTAAAGCAAGAGATCTCTTGTCTGAAGTTTGATCCGACGTAGGCAACACTTACGCGAGGATGAAACATGTACTTCCCCCAATCCAACGAGATGATCTGGGACACAAAATCATCCTTCTTCATCATGATATCAAAGAGCCAAAGATGAATAAACTCCACACAAGATCGATCAAGTCGATCCTACAGTGTATCAACAGAGTTATCCATGATTAAAAGTACTAACCCTACAAGATTGCGGCCATGTGAGGCAAGGGGGAACATCATATATTGATGACATTATCCGGATGAGGGGGCGTTCGTTGGATATAGAGAGAGGGGGGATAGAGAGAGAGGAGAGACTTGTCGCTCTTGGAATGAATTCTATGAGAAAGGTAGGGTCTGTCTCTCCATATATACTTTTTTAGACCATTAGAATTGAATCCTAATAGTTGAATGGATGGTCAACATTAATTGCTCCCCGACAACTTGAGAATAAAATTTGATAACAAATTATCATTTTTATTAATTAATCACCTCCAAAATATAAATAAATGACTAATTCAATTGATTAACACATTAGGAGATTTAACATAATAATAAAAGAGAAAAAAGAAGGGAAGAAAAAGGTGACATCCACTATTTTTCTTCTCCCCTTTTCTTTCTATTTCTTTATTATGAAAGTAGTTGTAGTTAGTTACAACTAATCTCCAAAATTGATGATTAATTATCATCAAATAATTCTCAATTATTTGTGAAAATTACAAAAAAGCCATCCATATTATGAAGCATTTTCGTAGGTCCAAAAATTAAATGTGAATCATATTTATTCATAATGTGTTTTCAATTCACATTAACATTAATTTTATGAATTCTATTCACAATCAAGTCTCAACAAGATAATGTGGATCTTATACATACTTTCCATGATTATTGTGGATAATACTATCCACATTAATATTATTCAAGATAATTAGATCTACAATTATCTCAGATTACTCTCTTGACCTATAGAAAATAATGTAAATCTTGTCCACATTATTCTTGGATAACCGTGGATAGCACTATCCAGGATAATATTATCTGGGATAATTAATCTTAATTTAATCATCCTTGATTCTCCTCCTTCTTAAGTGATTCAAACATCGCCGAGCAGTCCCAATTCTTACATTTATCTCTATAGGAACATTCCTCAAATTCCTTTAAGGATAGTGTGCCTTCCCCACAGATATTTGGAGATAAGTCACGGCGACTGTAAAGCCATGTATAGTGACTTAGAAAATGAGATCCAATTTCATATCCATATCTAGAAGACCACTCAAAGATGTATGATCAAGTCAGACAAAGTGTCCAATCTTCTTGTTATCTCTGAATCCAATTCAGATCAGTATCCAACATTTGGGCTAAGATTGGATAAATAGTTCACTAAGCGAAGTCACTAAAATCTAAACATGTTTCATCACTTCCTTGAAATGGAAGCGACGTGGTATACAATTGTTTAAGATCACATCACCCTTGAGTATTCTTAATACCCGTCCATCCTGCATACTAAAATATTATGATTAAATCTAAAGTTTTGATCCCATTTTAGATTGTCTCCTTCATGGTTTTATCGATATGTTTCTCATTCGATCATTATGAGCTGGTAACGATCATATGCTTTCCAAAACCATATATCATATCTAAAATCATGTCTTGTTTCCAAAATAAGTTTGCTAACGTTGGAATTTAGTTTATCCCAGTATCTCATGAGTGAGCTTGTGTCTTCTAGTTCAGTAGTGAATCTGTAAGATCCCTTTAGGAGATCGTATTACTCATATGCCCTTGTATGCACACACACCAGACGTTGATGTGTAGATCTTGATTAGGTCATCAACCTAATCGTATGCCAAATGTATATACTCAGACATATAATAATACATATATCTCCGATCAGAGGATGTGTGCTAATATCGTGACAACATACGATAAAGGTCTTGGTTATCTCGATCTTGCTAAACTAACTCTTTCACCTAGCTTATCCGGCATCTTCGAATATCTATTCCTATGCAGAGGACTGGCATCAAGAGGTTGGTTGGACGCCAGCCTTTAGAGTAAGGATTGCCATCTCCTTCTCGGACTGGAGATCCTTTCTTGATAGTCACTTGACGATGTGGTGAGTCCTCAATCTAACCCTTTAGATATTCAACCTTACACCAGTCTCTATGGTCCAATATTAAGATCAACAAGTGTATGGTATCAATATGGCCATGGTGCAAAATCCTAATTGTATTGTAAATCAGTTATTCTTCATTTCAGATTAAGGATTGATTTGCAAGAATTATTATTGCATAATGGCTCGCCTTGGGCCCTTATTTCCAACATCATATTCATTTGAGCTAGAGTCTGAATCATCCCAAATGGTTGATTTCTTTCAATTATTTTTCTTTTAAGAGTGGACATTATCTTGTGATATATGTCTTTCTCATAGACATTATAGTGTATCATTTGATATCAACGTTCTTTTTGAGGTTTTTTTGGTTTTTCTTCTATCAGTTCTCGCACTTTAGGAATTATTGAGAGATGAATACATGTCCTCTTCATCCTCTTTATTTATTTCAGTGTCCAAAGAATATGCTTTGAATGCTTAAACTTTACTTTTCTTAAAATCTTCTTTGGGATCTTTTTTTGTTTTTCTCAATGCTGAATTCGTAAGTTATGAGATTACTGATCAACTCTTCAAGCGTGAGTTTGGTAAGATCCTTACCTTCTTCAATAGTTGTAGTTAATGGATGACATTGCTTTGTTAGAGCTCACATAAACTTCTCAACTTTATTATTAGTTGAGTACTCTTCTACCAAGGCCTTCGAATAGACTTAAGATGTTTGTAACTCATATACTCATCTCCTTACTTGATTCACTAACGAATCTCCATTTCATCACCTTTATTCTTTCTCTTCGACCTTCAATCCCTTGCTAAATGGATGTGCATAGCATTAGTTTGGGCAAAATAACACTCATTAATAGATATGTAAATAATATATAAATACATATATTTAATTCTAAAAAAATGAATAAAGGAAGAAAAGAAAAAGAATGAAGTGTCAAAGATATTGAATGACCCTAGACCGCAAGACCCAGTGATCATGATGACTTAATTATAAGGAATAAAGTAAGGGGAGATGGGGCAGAGAAACCGTATAGAATACAACATAAAAACCTGAATTCGTTTTGTCAATAATTAGACCCTATTTTATTTTCTTATTTTTACACCTCAAATAACAAAACTCTCTACATGAAAGTTATAAATAAAAATACAAAGAAAATACAAAATAATTCCATTAAAAAAATACAGAGTGCACCCCGAACACACAAAACTAAAAGCCCCAAAGAAAATTCCCCAAGCATGTATATCCTCCATACTGACTCAAAATTGATCAAACTCGCCGTTATTGTTCATAAATCAAATTATCTATTTAATAAAGGTGATTTCATCTAATTTGGAATTGAGATGCAAAAGTTGGCTTTTGGGTCCCTATTGTATTGTATACTTGTATATAATAATCGATATATTCATTCTTTATATTTTTTACTTTTTGTATTTTTATATACTTGTAAATAGTGATCAAAATACATTATAATAATAAATTAGAATAAAACTATTCAAATTCATTAAAACAAATAAAGTATTAAATTACATAAGTAAACTATACTTATAATATATATAAGTAAATAAACAATATCAGAAAAATAGATTAAAATATGCAAATGTGTATTTAAATAAGTTATAAATATCTAAAATACATGTATATACTAATAAAATCTAAAATACAAAACAAAAATAAAATACATCAAATATAGGTATATATACTTATGTATAAGCATGTAAATATTAACATCTAATAAATTAACTTGCAAAAATAAATAAAAGTCATAATAAAATACTGCATAAAATAATACATATTTAAATATTTTGACAAAAAATAAAATCTTTTATTATTCCTTATCTATTTATTAAGTGAATTTTCCCTTAATTTTCTATTTGGTCCATGTGGACCAACCAAAACTCCTCTTTTGTTGACTATCATGTCAACTCCCCCTTTGGCATCTCTGACTTGTCAGATCTCCTCGAGTCCCCAACTGTCTCTATTTTCCTTGCCGATCCACTCATTATCTAGCTCTCTAATTGATCTCCCTAAATCGCACCTGAACTTTTGATTGGAGCAATCTTCATCAAGACAACCAAAACCCTCTTCCTAAAATACCCTCTCCACTCTGTTTATAAACAAAATGTCAAACCTTCAATCAATTTTTGATCCCATTTTAGCCATTGTAACCCCATAACCTCGAGTCATATGTATCCTTGCTGACAATAGGAGATCGGTGGAGGTGTTGGCGTGGAGAAAGGAGGCAGAATCGGCGGTCCAGAGCTCACTGGAGGCTAGCTCATGTGACTCTTCCCTGCTCCCCGAAGTAGCCAGGTATGATCTAGCAAAGTAGTTCTTTTATCGCATTTCTTCCCAGTTGTGTAGTTTAATATTTATTTTGATCAAATAATCACTATAGTAGCGTAATATATAGATTTTCATTGGATGGAGCCTTAAGCTCCAGCTCGAATTCCAATGTATTTGATTGTCTTCGACCCACCATTTGCACCCCTTCTTCTTGCGCTTGTGCTTCTTCACCGATTCCACTTGTTTCACCTTCCATCATGCAAGGATTGAAGCTCACTGATGACCCAAAAAATTGATGCTGTTAAGATTGAATAAATTATCACAGGTCGTTGTTCTCAACTAATCGATTCGGTCAACGAGAAAATATATATATAACCACTTAAGAGAAATATATCAATGAAATGCAATGTAAGCGGTCTTCGCTATTTAATTTACCTGGTATATCGATCAGGGTCGAACACAAGGAGCACAATTAAAGAACTCAGTAGTCAAATTTCAAAGTAAAATAAAATGATTTTTTAATCGTTTTTTATTTTTCAATTTTTTATTTTCGAATAAGCACACAAGATAAAATACGCACACACATTATTTTTATATTTTTCAATATTATAATGCTCAGAAGAATCTAGAGAAAATGTTTTTGTGTTTTATGTATTGAAATGTTTTTGGTAATTTTTATAGAATTTTCAGATGTTTTTTGTATTTTTCTAAAATTCCAATAGTACTCAAAATACAAAACAATGCATAGCCTAGAGTAATTTGCAACTTAAAAATATTTTAAAGTACAAAACTATTGGGAATTATTTTTATGCTGAAATATAAACAAATATCTACACACGGGAACTGAAATCACTATTTTTGGATTTTTCTACAATTGTTTTTAATTTTTCAAAGATTTTTAGTATTTTACGATTTTTTGGGTTTTGAAAACGATTAATGCACGAAATTTGATTAGAAAATAAAAGATAATAAAATAAACCTAATCTAATTTTTTTGGATTTTTTAGAGCAATATTCCAATTTTTATGATTTTTCAAATTTTAGGCAGAGAAAAAGACATAGTTTTTTTTATATTTAAATAATATCAAATAAAATAAAAAGCAATGGAATTTACATACAATGATAGAGCACGCAAACAGGAGCATATACAAATTTTTGTAGAATTTTTGGATCACAAATAGTATTTTTTCTAATAAGGAAAACATGCAAATTACAAGTTTGGAAATCACAGTGATTGAACTGCAAATAAATGAAGTTTTTGCACGAAATATTAACAGAAAATAAACGCGCGTAACAAAATATCGGGCATTGGAGCTGACAGGGACTTCTTTGCACTTTTTCAAACCTCTGAGGGGTGGAATGTAATTTCGCCAATTGTTTTTCTTCCCCCCACCTAGGGTTCCTTGTCCTTTGATGCTTCCAAAATCCAAAAGGGGAAGGGGGCCTCCACCACTGCCCTTTCCTTCTCTCAAGCAAAACAAATGGGGTCAAAGGGGGTTGTCGCCGCTTGTGTGGATGGTGGAGGTGGTGGACATCGCGCACAGGAGGAGTGGTGCAAGCTTGGCGGAGGCGTCTGGTCGACGGCGAGGAAGATGCAACCACACTGGGCCGCGTGAGGGAGGCGGTGGGCAGAAGGTCGCTGAAGGGCGTGGGGAGTCGGCAAAGCTTCGATGGTGGAGGGGGTTGGGCGGCTGTCGCGTAGGCTCAGATGGAGATGCCAGCGCAGAGGATGGCAGTGATGGGAACGACGGTGGGCGGCGCCTCTGCTAGTGCTAAGCGGAGGGGAGCGGCGGTGGCACGGCTCGCAGGTGATCTACGAGGGAACTGCGAAGGTGGAAGTGTACGTCGGCTGGGGGGGGGTGATGCGCGGCTGTCGGTCGAAGGCGGTTGTTGTCGACTGTCGGTCGAAGGCGGTTGTTGTCGGCTGGAGGTCACCGGGCGTCGGGCGCAGCCAGGCGGAGGGCAATGGCGGTGGGGGGTGGTGGCCCTACCGCCCGATTCCCTTTTTTATATGTATTTCTTTTGTAAATAGGAATAAGAAAAAAATCTTTTTATAATTTTTTTAAAACAAAAAAGACAGAGATATTTTCTATATATTTTTTTTATTTTCCTGCAAAACAAATGTCAGAGAAAAAGAATGACGTATAATAAAAAAATTTTATTGTTTATTTATTTATTTATTTAGACCAAATAGGATGTGTGATCGGGTGTGGATCCTACGATATGGAAGATGGAACCGGATCTATGGTCACCGTGCGTGAACGAAGTTGATAGATTATGTGAGGTAGAATGTAAAATGTAGGGATCAGAAAATGAGATGGAAATCGGATTCGGGACATCAAATGTGAGATCAGATAAAAATGGTGGTGAAATTTACGGATCTAGATCTACGAGCTTGAAAGTAAAAACTATGCTATGATTACTCTAGATGAAATATGCAGAAAAAATTAGATCTAACCTGAGGGAAGCGGGCGCCATGATGGCCTCGACGACAACCAGTCAGTTGTCACCGAACGGCTCGGGGGTTGGGATCCTCTATCGACCGACAGAATTTCGAGATCGAGGCTCCTTCTCCACCAAAGATTGATCAAAAGCAAATGAGGGAGGATGAGCCCAATAAAAAGAGAAGGAAAATAAAAAAAGGAGAAATATGTACAAATAAGGAATGTGTTTTTTTGGTTAATTAAATTAATAAATAAATTAATTAATTAAAAATGAAATTCAGAATTAAATAAAATAATTAAAATACTCAATTTATAAAAAATTAATTAGCCACCTTAATGGTGGCTATTTAAGGCATAAAATCAAATCTTTATATACAAGGTAGGTTTGCAAATCAAATAAATGAATAAGTTAAATAATTAAATTTAAATTTCATAATTATATTAATTCAATTAATTAATGTTAGATATTAAAATTTTTTGGTGATTTTTATGAAAGAAATTTATTGTATACAAGTATTATCACAGTACAAATGCAATGCAAACCCCCAAATTCACCAACTCCACACGTAATGGCCGTAAAGGTTCGACCAAATTATTTAGTCAGTTTTAGTTGGTGATAAATGTAATATTTGAAAGATTAATGAGTTGTTAGGTGCATGTATTTCCATACAGATTGGCATGATTCTTTTAACTAGTTGCACCCACTTTCAGCTAGTATGGGAGTAAATGCGGATCGTATAACTACGGCTACCCCTTACTTGAGGATGGAGACATACGTAGTGTCCTCTAAACCTCCCACTCTGCTAAGGAAATCTGAACCGTTAACCGGCTACATGTGGATCCTCACTGAAAAGTGGCTAATACTTTTTGTAGAACCGGTAGTCTATATGAAATCTTCGCTTGGCTCTATCCTAGTGTTGTCTCTCCCTCACTTGCAAGTAAATCAGACAATGAGGGCTTTATGCACCCGTAAAACAAGGTTCTTTTTATTCCATTTTTTGTTTAATCGATCTCTCAATTTAGTCCCAATTTTAGAGTTAGGTTGTCACTTGAAAATTTAATCTGAACACAACAAGTCACTTCTACGCTTTAGTCCCAATTTCCTTTTAAATCTTAAGTTGTAAAACAAGAGAGGAATTGGATATCAGAACGCAAACGTGAAACGATGATGCATGCTCAGAAGAAGGTATACTTACAGTGACTCCCATCACTCTCCATGTGTTATGCAAAATTGAATTTGTAAATTTACACTAAATACATGCAGATCAAGAAAACCACACCTAAATAGGATACTGTTAGCGGGGAATAATTGAATTAATTTGATATAAGTAGTATGTGTCTATGTGTTTCTCATTATGAATCTTATTATACGTGTGAATATTCTAAGATATGTATGGCATAAATTGCGAAGGGCACGAATAAATTTGATGTTACACTATTGTATGCCTATCCTTAATTTCGTCACTCAAGTTGAGCCCGACCCTCATCGGAGAGTGAAACATGTCTCAACACACCACAAAATAATATCCAAGTCTCTTTTTACACGTGTGAGATCATAAATAAGAGCCACTATAAATGAGAAAATTACTTAAATTATTACAACATAATAATTCCAAAAAAATACAAAAATGAAAATGCTCTCATAATAAATCAAATTTCCTTGCTCATAAGCAGTTGGCGCGCATCACCTCTGTCGACCTTCGATGCACTCCAAGTTCGCCGGGCCCTCGGAAGGAAAAAGTAATTTATATTAGCGAGATAAACAACAAAATATATACAAAAATGAGCAAAAAGATAATTGAGAGAAAGAAGAAATCTATTAATTACAAGGTGGCTCGGGGGTCAGACTACCCGAGTGACAGAAAACCTAAATTTAATTTTTCTAAATTAAACCCTAAGCTATTTGCCTCCCTGCCAACGACACCATCTGATAAAGTACTTGAGTGGGTGTATTAGGTACTCGTTGTAGCACGACACTTAGCCAATTAATCAGAACCAAATCAAATGTCTCTGTGAAGAGGACTCAATTTTTAATTTATATCCCGGGCAAGTCTGGGGTCAAACACAAGGAGGCAAAGGAACAACTTTAGGTTAATTCAGAGTACTTAGATCTAGGTTTCCAATGCAGATTTTTTAAATTTTTTATGTAAAATAAATGCGAATGCAAAATGCAGTTGAATTAAGTTAATAAGAAAATACACAACTTAGCCAAATTATTTTTAATGAAAAATTAATTCAATTTAGCCAAATTATATTTTTTTCTTAAAAACCTAATCCAGTGATGATGCAAAACACATTTTTTTGGAATTTTAAGGATAGAACACAATAATGAAAAATGCACACTTTTTATCGATTTTCACGTACTTTTCCACTCAAACAGAATGCAAAATTATGAAAATTTTACTGGAAGTTAAACATGATGAAATGAGGCTATAGTAAAGTTTTTGAAATTTTTTGACATATATGATTTTTTTATGATTATTTTAATGAAAACAGAGTGATAATAAGTATTTAATTCCTAATAAATCCACATTATCAATTTAGCCTAAGAGCGAATTATCTCAACAAGGTATTTTAATATGCAATCCGAGAGGGTTGGAATTTCATAAAAATAATATGTGTGGATTTAAATAAACATCATTTACTAAAATCACTCTACAATTTATTTAAGGCACAAGACAACTCCACTTTAGATGAAATTTAGACACTAATTAAAGCACATTTCATGGCATCATTTATGATTTTTGAAGAATTTTTGGAGCAACCTTGAATTACATATGAATTTAAGACCTCACAATGGTTAAAATGAGAATTATTTTCGCTAAAACAATTTTGATTTATTACCGAAGGCTCACAAAAATACAAATAAATAGATACATGAAAGAGAATTAATTGTTCATCAACATGATATTTTTCATTAAAATAAATGATGCTAAAAAGATGTCCAAATTAACACATGAACATAGGGGTATCCGTGTAATTTCAGAAAACAACTTTGAATACAAAGCATGCACTAGGACATTTTTGTAAATAAAGAAAAAAATAAAATAAAAATGCATTTTTTACAAAATAAAAAATGAAAAAAGGACCTTCTTCTTGGGCGTACATGCAGTTAGGGTTTTGAGGCGCAGCTGGGGGTTACGCACACGGCCGCAGACTATGATGCACGGGGCGACAGCCTTCCGTGTGAGGAGGGGCAACAGTTGTGACGGCTTCTGGAGGTGAGGGAAGAACTGGTGGCGACGGTGCGCGGAGAGATGCTGGTAGAGGTCGCGGCTACGGGCGGTGCATGTAGATCTGCATTATGTAGTTGCAGTAGAGGAGGACCACGGAGAGGCGACTGGTGGGGTCGGTTGTGGCTATAGGTGATGAGGGCACAGCTGGTGGTGGCTAGCCGCGGGCAGAGGGGATGGGAGGGTGCAACGGCCAGCAGTGGAGGAGGAAGGGGGCGGTGGTGCTGCTAGTTTTTTTAATTTCTTTTTTTTTAACTTTTTATATTATGGTTTTATTTTTTCTTAATTTTTTTAAATTTTATTAGTTTTATTAAATAGGTAATAAACAAAAGATGCAAATATGATGGTGTGGTGATGGTGATATGCTAAAAAAATAAACAAATGAAGGTCTGTGTCGTGATGTAATAAAAATTGAGAACATAAAAACGATGATGAAAGATAAAAAGGGGAATTACCTATGATGGAAGCGGGCTCCTGTGGTGTGCTCACGAGAAGCTCGATCTTTGATCGAATCGTCGGTGAGCGATGAGGTCGAGCAGCATGCGGAGGTGGCTGCAATGTTGGTTGGAATGCTAACGTATCTCACCGGAGAGGAGGCAGTTGTCGCTCTACTTCTTCGTTCATCGTCATCAAGATGGGAGGTCGGAGCTCTCAATTCTCTCTCGTATAAAGGTGGATCAAAGGCAAAAATGAGGAGAATGAGATGAATAAAAAGAGAAGAAAAATGAAGGTTAGAAAAGATGGTGGAATGGCGGAGTTGAATGGGAGGTTAGATGAAATGATGGAGTTGAATGGGAGGTTAGATGGAGACTTAGTGATTAATGGAAGAAAAGGGAAGTTAGTAGAGAATAAAAAATAAAAGAAAAGAAAATAGAATAAAGTTGGATACTAAAAAGAAGAAGATAAAATAAAAGAAAATGGGAAAATTGCGAACAAAGTAAAGAAGAAAACCAAGAACCAAACAGACCATATGTACACTATTTTTTCACTTTTCTAATTTTAATGTTTTGTATTTTTAATAAAATATATTTACAAAAAAATAAAAAACTAGAAATAAAATAAAATACAAAAATGATTTTTATATATTTTTTAATAATTAAGAAAAGTAAATTAAAAAATAAGAAAAGAAAATTATGTACATTATATACAAAGTCACTTTGCCTTATTTTCAGTGACAACACATTCTTTTGAGATTTTTTTAATTATGTCATTTATCAAAATATACAATAAATAAATTAATAGAAAAAGAAATAAATCAAAAAGGGATAGATTTGTACAAGAAAAAATCAAAGTTCATTTATTGCATTATGTACAATATACAACGAGGACCCAAAATTCAAATTTTGCAAATGAGCTATCATTTTAATTAAACAACTTACATTGGATAGATAATTTTCTAACTTAAGCTTTAAAAGTGAGTTTGATGAATTTAGAGTTCATACAAAGCGGGAATTTGGCCGAGAAGTTGGACTTGGCTTTTTCTCTTTGGGGTCTAGGAGTATTTATTTGAGGTGAAATTTGTTTTATATTTTTGTATTTTTATATACATTTTTATAAACAAGTCAGAGAAGGAATTAGCTGAAAAGGAGTTGAAATCAAATTATTAAAAATACATGAAGTTTGGGCTATTTACATGTGAAAAAGCTCCTTTATTTTACGGCTTTTTATTATTAATTATTTTTACAATATAATATATAATAATTAGTCTATTTTATTTAATAGTCATTTTATTAATTTATTGATTTTATGGACATTTATTTGAGATTTTGCTTAGGGGTTTTTCTAAGATCAATATATTGAGATGATGAATCCTGGATTCATGACATACATGCTAATATAGGCCTATCATAAAGTGTTATGATGGATATATTTCAGAAGGCAGTCTAACAAGTAGAGGGCTTTATGGAATTAGAATATTAATTAATGGTTCGTTGATATTTCTAATACTAGAATCAAAGCTTTAAAGATCAAGAGGACGATGGAGATCATTTGACGATGATCTTGCATCAAGACTTGGACATGTGTCTATTGATAAGATCATTAGACTAGTAAGATATGGACCTTTAGATTGTCTAAAAGTTCAGAACTTACCTACTTGTGAATATTATATTCAAATTAAAATGCCCAAGGCACCCTTCTTCAGAAATGGTGTAAGATGTAGAGATATTCAAGACCTCACATATATTGATGTTTGTGGACCCTCCGTACCATAATGAACATTAATGATATGTAATATTAATTGATAATCATTCATGGTATGAGATTTCTTCCTTACATGTTTTCTTTTGAAATATTTAAAGATTTCACAATTCTGGTTGAGAATCGAAATTGGAAGGAAGATAAATACAATTAGATATGACCAAGGTAATAAGTACATGTCAGATGAATTCAAGGAATACCTTAGAGAAAAAGGAATATTTTTTTTCATATTTCACTCCTTCAGGAACACCTCATCTCATTAGAGTTGTAGGGAAATACAACAGGATCATGTTGAACATGGTTGGATAAATGATGATACACAGATATCATAACTATCGCTTAGTTTTTAAGGATATGCAGTACATACTACAACATATATCCTGATCCAGATTCCATGCAAAGATGCTAGAATCTCGCACTAAATATTGCTACTTCCTAAGGTGTGTAAAAGACGATATTGGATACCTACTTTATAACCCTGAGATTCTTAAAGACTTCATTACTGAGGATATGATTCTTAGAGGATGACTTACTTAAGAGTCAAGATAAAAATGAAGTAAAAGAATTCACAGAATCCATACAGAATAATGAGGTTCCTAAACCAGAAACTAAGAATATAATTAAAGATGAAGCACTCATACCTCTTCGAAAGAGTTCGAGGGTGGTTAAACCACCTAAAAGGTATGGATACCATCTGTCAGAAGAGTCTGTTGATAATCCATCTTCATATGATGAAGCAGTTGAGAATTTTGACATGGATAGATGGATGTTAGTTATAAAGTCTAACATAAACTCCAAGATATTGCTAATTGTAGCTACACAACTTGACTGTGACATCTATAAGTTTTAAATCAAGACTGTATTCCTCAATGAATTCCTTAACGAGGATATTCATATGAAGTAGCTCCAAGGCTGCATAATTGAGGATTACAAAGTGAGCAAGCTAAGAAAATTCATCTATGGACTCAAACAAGCTTCTTGACATTGGAACATCAAATTTGATGGAATTATAAATGTTATAATTTCATACATGATCTTGATGAACCATATGGAGCTTAGTGGGAATGTCATTGTGTTCCTCATGTTAAATGTAGATGAAATCCTAATCATTTGGAATGATATAAAGATGATGATAAGTATTTTATAATCTATTTGTCTCATAGCATTGAGAGAAAAGCTCTCAAGGATGCCTCTTAAATATTAGTTTTTAATATAATGTTCAAAAGCAAAGAAAATCAGGACCTTCACGTCAAGGGTACACATTGGACAAATCCTATGTGGGAAGTACCAAGGAAGGTTTCTTTCGTTTAAGATATAGTACTGACCTATCTAAAGGGATAACACCTTAAAGTGTTGAGGATGTGAATTCTATAACTGCATGCCCTTATATATAAGCTATATGAAGCCTAGTGTATGCCATGATGAGTATAAAAGCCAGAAATCTATCATGTAGTAAGAGAAGTAAACTGTTACAAATTCTATTGTGGAGATGAAATACTTTATTGCAGTAATAAACTATTTTGAAGGACTCAAGACTTTAGAGATGGAGATCTCAAAGTCTTCAGCTACCTTAATAGGCTTAAAACTATGTTTTAATCTAAGGAGATAGAGATCTCCAAGCATAAGGGTATTGGAAATCCCTTACTGGTTATGTTAACTGCTAAGTTGTGCTGTAAGGAATTGTGACTTCTTTAACAAAGTTGAGCATCAGTTGAATAAGACACAACATTCACATTGGATATGTGCGTTGTTACCATAGGATATTGTTACATGCATCCCCTAGGACCTGGATACTCAGTATTCCAGTCCACGTGATGGAATCCCACATTCGAAGCACATAATCACAATAGAGCATAGCATAAAAAGACAGTAGAAAATGTAGTAAACATTTTTCATTGGCATTCAACAAGTGACCATGTCCACAAAATGTCACATACATGTATCACTGTAATTTCCATACACATGATAAGATCTCTCAAAAAGGGTACAAGTAAAGACAGTAAAAACTACAAAAGTGTGCATACCCCAAAAGTAATAACACCAACTAGCAGAAGAACTGAACCAGCCAAATCGCTCACTAGGACATGCCAAATTCATGAAATTAGGTACGCCATGAGCAAAGATGCCCAATACGATGCTAAATAACTAACCACGAAAGAACCACTAGAATCTAGGTAACTACGTAAAACCCATACCACATTGAAACTAACTAGTAAAACATAGATCCTTTATCATTATCCTTATCCTTGTCATACCTCCTTGATCCAAATCATGTAAGCCCACATTTACCGTGTACTAAAACCAATCCCACACTTTATTGTCTGCCAAGTAAAACCCACATTTTACAGTGTACTAACACTCACTATTGGTTTGTAACCGACCCCTAGAGATCTAGTATTGAAAATCATCATGAAACTTTTCCTTTAGATAAACCACAATGGGACCACCTGCTTAAAACTAACACTCGGATACTAATCAATGTAGCCTATGCCAACTAGTATATAGGTACCAACCTTAAGTGAAAGAAGTGTAGCATAGACAACCAACCATAACTACTTGGCTCTGCACATCTGAAAACCGAGTCTGACACTGGGCAAAAAGGGTACATCAGTATGCCAAGTAGTATGTCCACGATTAACGATTAGTCAGGATCACAATAAACTAAGCTTCTACTTGGGGCCCCAAGGGTGCATGCCCCTTCCTTGGAGGCTAATGACATGCTCCCTGATGAGCGTCCCGCACCCTTAGTTAATCCGGTCAAATTAATGTCCAAATTAATGTTAATCGTTCGTTGCAGTCGGATACGAGAGGCTAGTCAAAAACCACTATTAATTAATGTTAAGTTAATTTCAAGCGGTAGAATTTTTTACTTGGTGGAAGTCCAAGGTCGAACTCAGGGAGGCATCTGTCTCCTTAGGTAGATTTTGAGCAAATATCCAAGTGTTAGATTTTCGAGGAATTATTTTTTTTGTCTTTTTAATTTCTATGCAGACTCGTGCAAAAATGCAGGCCAATTTAACATTTAATTCAATTAAGATATCAAATCAAGTCCAAAAATTCTAAAAATTGGCCAGATGATTAATTATGATAAAAAATGATCTACCCTGATTTTTTTGGAATTTTTAGACACTAAATGAATTTACTGTGAATTAAATATGCAAACAGGGTGATTTTCACTATTTAATTTTTAATAAATAACAAATCAAATTTTTTTGAGAAATAAAATTATCCTAGATAGCACTAATGATAAGGAATTCAGGAAAATTGACAGATCTTAATTTCAATGTGAAATGAATTTACTAAAATTGAAATAAGAAAATCACTCAACAATTTATTTAGGCCTCGATATGTGTGCAAATGACATGAAATTTTTATGGCATGTTGAGATTACTGTCCTTAAGCTACTGTGAATTTTTGAGGATTTTTGGAATCGCGGAGAATTAACTACAAATTAAAAGGTGTCACTGGGCAAAATATTCCACAAAATAACCAATTAATTCATTAAAAATTCCACTGTAATTACAAAAATATGACTCGTGGCTCAATAGACAGAGGACAAATTTCTCAACAAAATGTAATTTTTAGATTTGAAAAATGATGTAAAATGCAACCTAGGGATGCGTGCAAACACAGGGGTGTAAATGCAATACAGGAAAATAAAAATACATAAAGCAAATATGCTGACAGGGACTAAAATGCAATTACCTATAATGCTGGGGACTCAAGTGCAATTTCTCCAACAGGCACGTGCTCCTCACGTGGGATCAGCTTCACAGGGACCTTTGTGCAATATTGGAAAGCTCCAGGGGCCTCTGTGTAAATTTCCTAGGCCGCACGTGCTCCTCACGTGGGCGGCCTAGGCTCGGATGGCTGCGGAGGCTCGGGGCTAGGCTCGGGCGCTTCTGGAGGTCTGGAGTGAGGCTCGGGCGATCCGAACCTAGGATCAGTGATGAGGCTCGGACCAAATCTGCGTGGCACGCTGTGGACCCTCGGGTCAAGCTTGATCCGACAGGTGGCGGAGGAGACGCGTGGCTTGACCTGAGGCCGTTAGATCTAGGTGGATCCAACGACTCCTGGGCTCGATGGAAACGGCGATGTGGCTGAAGATCAGCCGCTGGATCAGATGAGAGATCTCAACGGCTGAGAACTGCTGCAGAGGGGAGACGCGTGGCGCACTAGGCGCCATTGGATCTAGATGAATCTAACGACTCCTGTGAATCCCGGTGAAGAGGCAACGTGGCTCGCTGAGGGCCGTTCGATCGACGTGATCGAACGGCAGCTGTGCGTCTGCTCCGATGATCCTCCACCGTCTGCGGAGGAGATGGCGGGGCTCCGGCAAAGATGCCTTAGCTCCGCCCGTTCTTCCTCGTGTCGCTGACGCTCTCCGACTTGTCGGAGATATCCCAGAAGATGCGTGGCGATGCGGCGAAGATCTTGGTGGTCTCAGGAGCGACGGAGGGTGGTCTGAAGTCGATGGCGATGAAGCTCCGAGTCGGCTCCGGCGAACTTCCGTTCAATAAGCAGAGGGGCACCTGCAGGTGTTAGAGATAGAGCCGGAGCTCGTGTGTGCGCTCGTGGAGAAGTGAAGGTGATAGGAGAGGCCTAAGGGGTACTGAGGGCGTCTGGCGAAGGAGCTCCGGCCAAATGGCGGAGCTGGAGATCGGGGTGCTGTGAGGTGCGTCGTCAGAGGTTGTGAAAGGTACCGCGAAGATGGGAGCTTCGACGCGAAGCTCGGCGGAATGGAATGCCGGCGAGGGAATGACCGGAGGCGGAGAATAAAAAGATAGAAAATTGAAGAAGAAATGAAGAAAAGATCGGAGAAGAATGGAGGGTTCACCTGGGGATTGGAACTCCTTCTTGGGTTCCAGGTCTTCGCTCGAAGGGCCGGTGGTTCCCTGAGCTCGTGCAGCGTTGAGGAGGACAGCTGCGACATGGCGGAGATGCCAAGGATCTCGCCAGAGAAGACGCCTGTCTTCGCTCGAAGAGACGGCCAATTGCTGTCACCAATCGAGAGCTCTGAGCTCGGGGGTTTCTCCTATAATGGCGGATGAAAAACAATGGTGGAGGATGATGGGAATAAAAAGGAGAGGAGAGGGAAGTTGGAGAAGAGATGGAGAGAGTGGAGTAGTGGGGAGTTATTGGCATGGAGTAGAAGAAAAGAAAGGGGAGAAGAGGTAAAAGGAAAATTAAATAAATAATTAATAAAATAATATAAGTAGGCTACTTAAAATAATTAAAATAGTAATAATAAATAATAATAATAATAAATCCGAAAATAATAAAATAAATCCGAAATTAAAGAAAATATGGGGTGACATGTGGCGGCTCCAGGAGCTGCCACATGTCGCTCATAGAAAAATCAAAAATTAAATGTAAACAAAAATCAAAAAGAAATAATAAAAGGGATTAAATCAAAAAGTGGTCAACATGAAAGTTGCTCGTCTCGACGAGATCTACAACTTTTGTGAAGGGTCGAAAATCAAAGGAAATCATCTGTACAAAAACATATTTTTGGGTGGTACTTTATAGATATAAAATACCGCATTTTTCCTTTTATAATTTTTTTGTCATTTTTCAATATGAGAAAAATCAAAATAAAAATAGAGAAAATATGAGAAGAATATTTACAACTTAATCTATTTTTTTTGGATTTTTAATAATTAGGGAAATAAAATGATAAAATACAGGGGTAAAATGGTCAATTTGTACAATATACAAAAGGGGCCCAAAACTCATATTTTGCATACAAGCTCCGATTTTAATGAAATTGGTCTTGTTTCGAAGGTCTTTGAATGTATATTACTTTAAAAGTGAGTAGACCTTATTCGGAGGTTGTATGAGAGAGATATGTGCATTTTAAGGTTCATGGTCTCAAACTTGGATTTGGGGTTTTATTGGTCAATTTTACAAGTTAGTATTTTTTGATATTTTTCTTTAATTCGTGTTAGTAATATATATACTATAGAGTTGGTTTTATTGGCTTTGGAGTTAGTATAAAATATATACAAATAAGGTATTTTATCTAATATACAGGTGGATATTTACAAGTGAAATTGGCTTCTTATTTAATGCAAATATGAATGCTAAAATGCAGATATTATGCTTATGTGCATGAATGCTATTTATGCAATATAAGTGGAAATATGCTGCTATTTATTCGGGAACAAAGCTCTATTTTCAACTTTTAGAGTGATGAATCACAGATTCATCAACCCCCTATACTTAAACCTTGCTCCTCCCCGAGAAACTAAATGAAATGCAAGAGTGAAATGATTTTGGGTTCCATACCAAGGTCATGAACAAAAGTTGAAAATGGAGATTGACTCGACCTTTGGATTAATTGTGTGGCAGAACCTTATTGGGACCTGAACTTAAGACCTAACAGACTTCAAGTTCCACAAGTCTTCTATTCAAGACTCCTCAATAGTCAAGTCAGAACAAATCCTCAAACGCAAATTTCTGATGACTATGATTCTTACTTGTACTGTGTAAGTGAGATATAGCTCTCCACATCAGAAATGGCTCAGAACCAGCCTCCTCTAACAAGGTAACTCAATAACCCGGTCCATTAACTCTTTCCTCGAGGAGCGGGGTATTCCCTTCTAAGTTCAAGTGCGACCAACTCAAGAGGAGGGGGTAGAGAAAAGAATGGACGGTGGCCAGTGTAGCTACCTATCCCGGGATGCCTGACCAGTGTAGCCAAGTCATCCAGCTGCATTTTCTTTGCTAATATACATACTCCGACAGGTATTATTTTTTTTTTCACTTGGACCTGTCTGATTTTTTTGGAGTTCTTGCATTTTTTTGGGAACTATATACAAGGTGCAGCATGTACATCAGGAGTTTTTCCTCTTGAGCCAGTAGACTATCCCTCTTTTGAAGCATTATTGCAACCCACAGCATCCTGTCCTTAGATGTCAACACCACCAGACTAGGTTGAGATGCACTACCCTCCCTAGAGGAGGACGGATGTTTCCACCCGTGTGCTACTCCAAGCTAAAGGATTCTACCTCCTCACCACCTCATCAATGAAGATCTACGTGCATTGTGCTTGTCCAAGTTAGGTCATTATCTAAAAGAATCATGCGTGTGCACGAGATATTCTACTTAGACTAATCAAGATGACATGTCAACATAGACTTGCGGACTTAAAGAATTAAGTCACTTGACCTGAGAAATCTTAACTCCAGTTCCTATAAGGTTCCTCTGAAATTAGGTGGATTAAGGTCAAATCAAGTCCATCCTCAATTTCTACTCATAACTTGGTTCAAAACCCACTAGCTTTTCACCTTGCATATGCAAGATATGCAGATGAGATGCAGATGTCATGCTATATAGATGAATGAAATGCAAGACTCTTTGTTTTTTTTTAATTTTTTTTGAATGCAAGGATGATTTGCAAGAGTAAATTAGAAGCCTTTTTTGTTTTTTTTGTTTTTTTTTTGTTTTTTTGGTATACCTCCTATGTTACAATAATTTACAAGAGTTTAATAAGTATTATACAAATTTTACAAGTGTTATACAATATACAAGTATACATGTTTTTTTCAATTTTTTACAAAAGATTTACAAGTATTATACAAGTACAAAAAATTTTTTTTTCGATTTTTACCCACCCGTAATTATTGCAAAATATATACAAACATACGTGAAAATACGCGAAAGTACGAGCTATGGGTAAAGTATAAATGTAATATATACCAGCCCCCCTATACTTAGCGTGTGCTATGTCCTCAGAGCACGAAAGCGACTAAAAAGACATAGCTCGGGCTAAGCGTAGGAGAGCTAAAATAACAAAAATGTATAGAAGTCGTCCTGCCCCCCTATACTTAGGCTCTGGCATCCTAAGTGTAGAAGAAGATCAAAAATGGGGCGGACGAGGTTAATAGGGGAAATGGATGAGTATATACATGGCGGGCATCGGTCCCCCCTATACTTAGGCTCTGCTCAGCCTAAGTATAGGACATGAGTGAGTATGAGAACCGATGTGATCTGGAGGATGTACAATAGAAGCGGGTCACCCCCTCCCCCCTATACTTAGGATCTGGTTATCCTAAGTATAGTCATGAGATGATATGGAACCGGGGCGAGTGATTCGAATCACTGGGGAGGGAGGAAGAGAATGTATGTACAAGAAAGAGTTAGAATATACAAGGATTAAGAAGGTTTGTGACGAACCTTCTTGCGGACGTGAGAAGGTGGATAATATACATATGTGTCGCTATCGGAATCGTCCTCAGATGAATAATAGTGAGGTGTAGGGATTGTCCAATGCGGGTCGACACACGGCTGCTTGCTTAGATACGGCTTAAGAACAGCCGAACTGAGCTCAGTCATATAAATCACCTTGTCCGGACCCGATGAGGATTCCTCTGAAACTTCCTTCTCCGGAATGTTGAAGAAAATTTTCTTAGTCGGTTTTCTAGAACCTGAATCATTAAGAGGGAGATGAGAGCGACGCGCCTTGAGAGGTTCGGGGGAACATCTCGAGGAATCAATTCTCGACTTCCTCTCACTAGATAGCCGAATATAAGAGGGAGCAACTGTGTTTTTATGTGGAGTCAATTTAGTCTTGGTTGTTTCCTTTGAAGGTCCAGGGTGTGGTGCGGTGCTGACCATGGTTTCCTCATCAGACGAGTCACCATATAGATTGGAATATTCCTGAAGGATCAGCACGCGTCTCGGGAAGGAGTTAGTGGTCTCAGTTGGCTTGGCATTATTGGGCTCTTGTGTCGGATCATTGAAATGATCAAGGCAATCCTCAAATATCGTGTCCGACTCAATAACAGCTTCCAGTCGTGAGTCCTCCTTAGAATCTATCACGGTGGTGGCGCAAGCAGTTGATGAAGTGGAGGTGTGGGGAGTCTCTGATCCAACGGTCGTCCGGACAGTCGGTTTCTCAGGTGTAGCACAGAGGTGGGACTCATCTACCTCTCGATGGTCATGACTGTCAGCGGATGTGCAGGTCACCTTAGAGTAAAGTTTATCAAAGAATGGATGAGGTCGAAGTGCTCCCAATGCTGTAAAATCGATTTCCCGAGTCTCGCAATCTATAGTCGCCTTATCCAAGGCTAAGAACGGCTTCCCAAGAATAATCGGAGACTGAGAAAACTCTCCTCGGTGCTCGATGTCAATGATCGTGAAGTCCACCTGGAGTAGATCACCTTGGAAAGTAACGATGACTGAAATATTTCCTCTCGACCGTTTGATGGATCGGTTACCCAGCTGGACGATCTCTCGCGACTTTCTAAGTGGCCTGAGTTTGAGCTTGTCAAACACAGAGGTCAGTAGGATATTTATCGGTGAATCATCATCGATTCTTGCATGGGTAAAGATGGTGTCTTTGATTTCACATTCAACTCGGGGTAACCGCTTCACTCTGCGGCTCTTGGTCTTTCTCCCCATCACCAAGGAGGTGGCTATAGACACTATGTGTCTTTCAGTCCTTGTCCTCTTATTGCCCGACCTCTTGGGCATCAATTTACTTCTCACAAATCGTTTGAGGTCGGGGAAGTGATCTATGGCCTTTATTAAGGGAAGTTTGAAAATCAATTCTTCATCGAGTGCTTCCCTTAAGGTAGGATCCAACTTTTTTAAATCATTTTCATTTTCAATTTTTATGTGAGTTTTTGGTTTTTCAATTTTTTTGGTATTTTTGGTGGATGCATGATCAGACTCTGGATTGGAGGGTAAGTGGTTAGTAGAAGAGGGAGGTAGAATGGACTCCAGCTGTACAAAAGGTGTGGGTTCCCTAATATTTTCTTGGTTTTCAACATCAGATCTACTTACTTCCTTTTCCACTATCATTCCTAAGCTGGAAGAAATTGAGTGCAATATGTCCATGACATCTCTCAACTCGTTACCAAATGATTCATTTTTCTTAATAAGTTTAGATATGTCATCCTCCACAAAATTCTCATGACAAATCATGGGAGAGTGCTGCTCAATTGGAGGATACTGCTGAGACATTGGGGTCTCATACTCAACATACCTAGACTCTAGCATGTAATGCTGGGTCGAGTATGGACCATCTGAATGGCAGACATTAGTCAGAGCCTCATATGATGGAGTCAATAAATAGGGGACTGGTAAGTCTATCTCATTAATCCACTCTTGTGAATGTATAGGCTCTTCGAATGAAGGCTGGTTAATGGAGGCTTGATCACTAAAGTCAATCAAGTCTGGAAAATCAATATGTGCAGTCCTCTCCATTCGGATTGTTCGATCAACCATGTTATGCCCTAAGGTCAAGTCGGGATGCATATATGTAAATTGTTGTATGGTCCCTACTTGAGGTGAGAATGAAGTATGTGGGGGCATATAATTTTGCCAATCATCTGTCTCAGCAGTGGCTTGCTCTTCATTCGATTCTTTGATTCCAGCAAGCTCTCGAGAGTAAGGACAGTCAGCCCAAGAAGGAAGTGGATCCGGAGTGTCAGAATATGGAGTAGGTGAGAAATGTGAAGAAGTGGAGAAGTCAGCCGGAGTTCTGACTTCATGATCGGGTTGAGGGGAAGCCGACCACGGGTAACGGTCTCCCGTGGATGGCGGAGGAGAAAGCGAAGATGAACGGTATATGGTCGAGGAGGAGTGACCAAAGGTCACAGGGTATGGGGACCAATATCCCGACATCTTGAGGAGGAAAGGATGAATGCAAGAAGATTGAGGTAAAAAATGTGCAATTACACAGGATAACACACACGGACAGACACAAAGACAAACGCAAGAGCAAACCCCGAGTTCACACTCAACACGGTGAAGGACCCGAAATCGAGTCCAATTAATCTTGTAAATTTTAAGTGTGAGTTTTTCAAGCAAGATAGCAAGGATTACGCGGCCTAATGGGAAGTCAGCTCAGAGCCGGTTGCGTCTTCCCTGTTTAACCTGTCGCCTAAGATACTGCCGGTCCTTCCTTTCTTCGCTCCTATCCCAAGTCGATGGATTCAAAGACCACACCCCTATCTACCTGCAAGCAGGCGGAGGCTGACAAGGCCGGAACTTCACCCCGGGAGGGTTACTGGCAACTTGTCGCAAAGTACCGCAATTTCGCCCCTATCTACCTGAGACAGGCGGAGGCTACTTGGTACTAGTCAGTGAACCTTAAAAATTCGACTTGTGATATTTGCTAGGATTAGTCGGATCATGATATGGAAGGCGGGGATTTGGGCTCTGCCTTAAGGTGTTCACACACACTCAAGTACCCTCACTCAGCCTGAAAACAAGGTCGGGGTTACTCTCCTGCAAACAATGGTTAATTTTATTGATTTTTTTGGTCAATAATGTTTAGCAGTCCCGGTTTTAAGTTAAGTTATCACTTTGTTAGTCAACCACACAGCACGCCTATCGTCCAGTCCCAATTTCCTTTTTAATTTAAATGTGAAAATCAGAGGGAGAAATCGAGAAAATCCGATGCAAGTTAAAAATAATGATGCGTATGCTGAGTAGAGAATACTTACAGTGATCCCTTCGCTTTTATGCAGGATGCAGAACAGAATTGAGATCTTTTACACTATATGCAAATGCAAACGAGAAAAGCTGCTCCTAGACAAGCAGTTCTATTAGCGAGTGAAGAACAAGTTGATTTAACTAGATCTGCGGTCTAAGTGCGTCTTTTAAGTGTATTGTGTGGTCCTAGAAATTTACGAGCACAAGCAAATCCTAGAGTGGCTCGAGGAGCCGCTAGTGCAAGCCTAACTTACAATTCAATCCACATAGCACACAGGGACACGGTTCTACTATGTTTACACACGCGAGAACCCAAACGGGAACCGCTGAAAATGCAGACACCTTTTTACAAGTTAAAAAAATAGAAAACTCCTTTTGGCGTCTCAACAGCCGACTTGATCCACGAATCGTCGGCCTCCGATGCTCTTCGAGATGTGTCGACTTCAAGAAAGCCGCTCCAAGTTCACCGGGCCCTCGCAAAAAAGATATAAAAAAATGTCAGAGAGAGAAAAAATAAAAAATAATAAAAAAATAATTGAAAAAAATGAAATAATTATAAGGTGGTTCGGGGATCAGACTACCCGAGTGATTGGAAAACCTAAATCTAATTTTCTAAAGTGATCCTAAGTCGTTTGCGTCCCCGGCAACGACGCCATTTGAGGAGCGTCCCACACCCTTAGTTAATCCGGTCAAATTAATGTCCAAATTAATGTTAATCGTTCATTGCAATCGGATACGAGAGGCTAGTCAAAAACCACTATTAATTAATGTTAAGTTAATTTCAAGCGGCAGAATTTTTTACTTGGTGGAAGTCCAAGGTCGAACTCAGGGAGGCATCTGTCTCCTTAGGTAGATTTTGAGCAAATATCCAAGTGTTAGATTTTCGAGGAATTATTTTTTTTTGTCTTTTTAATTTCTATGCAGACTCGTGCAAAAATGCAGGCCAATTTAACGTTTAATTCAATTAAGATATCAAATGAAGTCCAAAAATTCTAAAAATTGGCCAGATGATTAATTATGATGAAAATGATCTACCCTGATTTTTTTGGAATTTTTAGACACTAAATGAATTTACTGTGAATTAAATATGCAAACAGGGTGATTTTCACTATTTAATTTTTAATAAATAACAAATCACAATTTTTTTGGTAAATAAAATTATCCTAAATAGCGCTAATGATAAGGAATCCAGGAAAATTGACAGATCTTAATTTCAATGTGAAATGAATTTATTAAAATTGAAATAAGAAAATCACTCAACAATTTATTTAGGCCTCGATATGTGTGCAAATGATATGAAATTTTTATGTCATGTTGAGACTACTGTCCTTAAGCTACTACGAATTTTTGAGGATTTTTAGAACCACAGAGAATTAACTACAAATTAAAAGGTGTCACTGGGCAAAATATTCCACAAAATAACCAATTAATTCATTAAAAATTCCACTGTAATTACAAAAATATGACTCATGGCTCAATAGACAGAGGACAAATTTCTCAACAAAATGCAATTTTTAGATTTGAAAAATGATGTAAAATGCAACCTAGGGATGCGTGCAAACACAGGGGTGTAAATGCAATACAGGAAAATAAAAATACATAAAGCAAATATGCTGACAGGGACTAAAATGCAATTAACTATAATGCTGGGACTCAAGTGCAATTTCTCCAACAGGCACGTGCTCCTCACGTGGGCTCAACTTCACAGGGACCTTTGTGCAATATTGGAAAGCTCCAGTGGCCTCTGTGTAAATTTCCCAGGCCACACGTGCTCCTCACGTAGGCGGCCTAGGCTCGGATGGCTGCGGAGGCTCGGGGCTAGGCTCGGGCGCTTCTGGAGGTCTGGAGTGAGGCTCGAGCGATCCGAACCTAGGCTCGGTGATGAGGCTCGGACCAAATCTGTGTGGCACGCTGTGGACCCTCGGATCAAGCTTGATCCGACGGGTGGCGGTGGAGACGCGTGGCTTGACCTGAGGCCGTTAGATCTAGGTGGATCCAACGGCTCCTGGGCTCGATGGAAACGGCGACGTGGCTGAAGATCAGCCGCTGGATCAGATGAGAGATCTCAACGGCTGAGAACTGCTGCAGAGGGGAGACGCGTGGCGCACTAGGCGCCGTTGGATCTAGATGAATCCAACGACTCCTGTGAATCCCGGTGAAGAGGCGACGTGGCTCGCTGAGGGCCGTTCGATCGACGTGATCGAACGGCAGCTGTGCGTCTGCTCCGATGATCCTCCGCCGCCTGCGGAGGAGATGGCGGGGCTCCGGCGAAGATGCCTTAGCTCCGCCCGTCCTTCCTCGTGTTGCTGACGCTCTCCGACTTGTCGGAGATATCCCAGAAGACGCATGGCGATGCGGCGAAGATCTTGGTGGTCTCAGGAGCGACGGAGGGTGGTCTGAAGTCGATGGCGATGAAGCTCCAATTCGGCTCCGGCGAACTTCCGTTCAATGAGTAGAGGGGCACCTGCAGGTGTTAGAGATAGAGCCGGAGCTCGTGCGTGCGCTCGTGGAGAAGTGAAGGTGATCGGAGAGGCCTAAGGGGTACTGAGGGCGTCTGGCGAAGGAGCTTCGGCCAAATGGCGGAGCTGGAGATCGGGGTGCTGTGAGGTGCGTCGTCAGAGGTCGTGAAAGGTACCGCGAAGATGGGAGCTTCGACGCGAAGCTCGGCGGAATGGAATGGCGGCAAGGGAATGACCGGAGGCGGAGAATAAAAAGCTAGAAAATTGAAGAAGAAATGAAGAAAAGATCGGAGAAGAATGGAGGGTTCACCTAGGGATTGGAACTCCTTCTTGGGTTCCAGGTCTTCGCTCGAAGGGCCGGTGGTTCCCTGAGCTTGTGCAACGTCGAGGAGGGCAGCTGCAACACGGCGGAGATGCCGTGGATCTCGCCGGAGAAGACGCCTGTCTTCGCTCGAAGAGACGGCCAATTGTTGTCACCAATCGAGAGCTCTGAGCTCGGGGGTTTCTCCCGTAATGGCATATGAAAAACAATGGTGGAGGATGATGGGAATAAAAAGGAGAGGAGAGGGAAGTTGGAGAAGAGATGGAGAGAGTGGAGTAGTGGGGAGTTATTGGCTTGGAGTAGAAGAAAAGAAAGGGGAGAAGAGGTAAAAGGAAAATTAAATAAATAATTAATAAAATAATATAAGTAGGCTACTTAAAATAATTAAAATAGTAATAATAAATAATAATAATAATAATAATAATAATAAATCCGAAAATAATAAAATAAATCCGAAATTAAAGAAAATATGGGGTGACATGTGGCGGCTCCAGGAGCTGCCACATGTCGCTCATAGAAAAATCAAAAATTAAATGTAAACAAAAATAAAAAAGAAATAATAAAAGGGATTAAATCAAAAAGTGGTCAACACGAAAGTTGCTCGTCTTGACGAGATCTACAACATTCGTGAAGGGTCAAAAATCAAAGGAAATCATCTGTACAAAAACATATTTTTGGGTGGTACTTTACAGATATAAAATACCGCATTTTAACTTTTAAAATTTTTTTGTCATTTTTCAATAAGAGAAAAATCAAAATAAAAATAGAGAAAATATGAGAAGAATATTTACAACTTAATCTAATTTTTTTTGGATTTTTAATAATTAGGAAAATAAAATGATAAAATACTGGGGTAAAATGGTCAATTTGTACAATATACAAAAGGGGCCCAAAACCCAAATTTTGCATACAAGCTCCGATTTTAATGAAATTGGTCTTGTTTCGAAGGTCTTTGAATGTATATTACTTTAAAAGTGAGTAGACCTTATTTGGAGGTTGTATGAGAGAGATATGTGCATTTTAAGGTTCATGGTCTCAAACTTGGATTTGGGGTTTTATTGGTCAATTTTACAAGTTAGTATTTTTTGATATTTTTTTTTAATTTGTGTTAGTAATATATATACTATAGAGTTGGTTTTATTGGCTTTGGAGTTAGTATAAAATATATACAAATAAGGTATTTTATCTAATATACAGGTGGATATTTACAAGTGAAATTGGCTTCTTATTTAATGCAAATATGAATGCTAAAATGCAGATATTATGCTTATGTGCATGAATGCTATTTATGCAATATAAGTGGAAATATGCTGCTATTTATTCGGGAGCAAAGCTCTATTTTCAACTTTTAGAGTGATGAATCACAGATTCATCACTCCCCACCACTCTTAATTACCTAGAAAATGTTGGACATGCGAGCCCACGGCGAGCCATTATGCGATAAATGTTCTTGCGAATATCATTCCCTTATCTGAAATGAAGAATACCTAATTTGCATAATAGGTCCTTTAGTACAATTAGGGTTATGTACCATGGCCATCTTGATGATCATACAGCTGTTGATTCAAATTATTGAATCATAGAGGCTAGTGCTTGGATGAATATCTAAAGAGTTAGATTGAGGACTCATCAAGCATCGTCAAATGATTGTTGAGAGATGATCTCCAGCCTGAGTAGGAGATGGCAATCCTTTCTCATTTAGGTTGATATCTGACCGACCTCTTGATGCAGGTCCTCTACATAGGAATCGAGATTCGGAGGTATCAGATTAGTTAGGTCAAAGAGTTGATTTAACGAGATCGAGATATCCAAAGTCCTATAACGTAAGCCGTCACGATATAGGCTCACATCCTCTGACTGGAGACAGATGTGTTACTATATGTATGAGTATGTACATTTGGCAAATTAATAGGTTGATGACCTAATCAAGGTCTATACACCGGCGCGCTGGTGTGCATATAAGGGCATATGAGTAATACGATCTCTCAAAGGGGTCATACAGGTTCAATTACTGAACCGGAAGACATGAGCTCGCTCATGAGATATTGGGAAGAATCAAATTCCGTGCATGGTCATCTCGCTTTGAAAGCTTGACTGAATTTTTAGATTTGGTATATACTTTTGGAAAGTATATGATCAACACCTAGGTATGATATATACTTTTGGAAAGTATATGATCGATACCAACTCCCAATGATCGAAAGAGAAACTTAAAGATAAAATCCTGAAGTAGACAGTGTAAAATTGATCTTATACTTCGGGATTATTCTAGGTCTTCCAGTATGCAGGATGTACAGGTATTAGGAATACCTGAGGGTGATGTGATCATAAATGATTGTATAATCATGACGCTTCCATTCCTAGGGAGTGATGAAACGGGTATGGATTTTAGTGACTCCTCTCAGTAGAGAAGTAATATGATCTTAGTCCAAATATTGGGCATTGATCTGAATGTGATTCACATGCAATGAGAAGATTAGATATGCTGTCTTGATTTAATCAAGCATCTATGGGAGGCCGGAGATCTGAATTTGTGATGTAATCTCAATATCCAAGTCACTATACGTGGAACAATACAATCACTCTGTCCTTATCTCCAAGTATCTACGGAGAAAGCACATTATTCTTGATAGAGTTCAGGATAATTTCATTGTTGATATAAGTATCCGAGCATCGAGAAAATGGATAATTAAATGTGATTTAATTATCCTGATTAATATGAATTCGTTTCATATTATAAGAGAGCTATCTTAGACAATTAAATGTGATTTGATTATCAAAGATGTGAATAATTTGAATATGATTCATATTATTTGGGCACACGAGAATAGAGATCCAAGATGAGTAATTGTGATTTAATTATCATGGATATTGAATAATGTGGATAGCACTATCCATATTAATCACATATATTATAAATGTGATTTATAATATATAAGAGAGAGTTATTTATAATTTACATTTGTTAATTAAATGTTGATGTGAATTGGATTCACATTGGACATTAAATTGAATATGCAATTTACATTTTATTTTGGGTTGTGAATGTGATTCACAAATTTTTCAATGGCAAGATTGCAATGTCTACAAAATAATTGTGAATTATTTTTGTAGAATAATTTGCAACAAAAGTTGTTGTAAATCTTGGAGATTATATGTGAGATAATATTGCCACCCTCCTAAAGAAGGAGGGTGGACGGCCACCACTCCTATTAGGAAAGGGTGGCCGTCCTCCCCTCTCCGCATGGAAGGAGGCATTCTCTCTTACATTATCTCCATGTATTGTTGATTTGATTTTGTGATTAAATTATGTTGATTTATCAATATAGATTTAATCTAAATTAAATTAATTGTTGTTGATTTTTACAAACATAAATCTTGACCATTAAAAGAATCACAAATCAATGTTAGCCATTGGATTTGTGTAGTCCATGGATTGAGATCCATGGATCCCAGAATATTATACAAGGAGAGGCACCCCTTTGCTCTTCAACACACACAAAGAGAACATAAGTGTCTCTCTCTCTCTCTATTTCTCTCTACATGTCATCCCTCTCTCTTCCTCTCTCATTGTCGTCCACCATGGATGCTCTAAAAAGAGTCTCCATCACCGCAACGTCATCATTATGCTGCCCGATCGTTTATTCGTGGATCTCTGTCTCCTTCGGCGCGCCTCGCTCGTGAAGAAGACTTTGGATCTCGTGTGTCGAGATCAGGAGATCCGCTGCTTGGATCATCAACATGGATTGCGAGAAGCATGTGTTTCACCAACACGCTCGCAAGCATCTCCTCCGTCGGATCGGACTTGAGACAGGAGGTCTCTTCGTTTAGAGACTCGATCGCAACCACGCTTCAAGAAGTAATCCTATTACTTGTCTATGGTTTAGACTAGATGATCCGAGAAGTGTTCTTGGATCATGTGATTTCGTCACATGAAAATTTTTAATTTCCGCTGCATAGAACAACTAGTCCGACTAGTCGTTCTGCGTCGTATTCGATACGATGCTCACGCTTCCGTGATGTGCTTGAGGATTTTTTCCTATATCCTTCAAGTGGTATCAGAGCCTTAGGTCAAAGGTTTTGGATACGATCCATAAAACCGAAGGCAACTTGGGTTCGTTAGGGTGGCGAAAGTTTTATCGCATTTCATTTTCGTATCTCTGTTTAGTGATTATTTTTGTCCCTGTTTAATTGTTTAAACACAAAAATAAAACTTGGATTTTGTTCCCCATTAAATAAGGAAACTATAGGATCTGGGTTTGCGTGATTTCGAATCCGTTTCCTCAAGTTATGATCAAATTAGTAAACATGTATTCACTGTTGCGGGAACTGCGAATCTTAACATGATTAATGAATTAATTACTATTTTGATCTTCCTCGAAATACGTGAAATATCACTTAGGTTCTGTCCTAAATCAAATTAGCAATCTTTGAAAATTGATTTTGTCTAATTTCGATTGAAATTGATTGAGATATGTTAATTTTAGTAAGTAGGGGTCACTGCTGAAATTACATTCCTAATCAAGAACGATGTGATTGTCAATTAGTGGAATTAATTATTAATTTCATGAAATAATTATAGAAAATATTTGAAAAATATTGAATGATGATTATTTCCTTAAATGACTTGGCCTCGACCAATAAATTGATTAGATTTGATCTAGATCATAATTGGAAACACAATCATCAAACTCCTTGCTTGAATAGGATTGGGAAATTGTCTAGCAAATTTCCTTATAATAAAAAATGTTTTGATTATTAATATATGGTATAATTTCAGTTGAAGAACCTATGATCATCTCAAGTACAAAGTTATTGACTCGGCAATATATTTTCCCGAGGCGGATATGGTGTCTAGTCGGGGATCGTTGGGGTAGCGGGTCGCATCGGTTGCGGTCCGTCTCACTCCCGCCGGTACTGGCCATGGCAGCGGGTATGGAACGAATGATGCCTGAGAGATCAAGATGTATTTTTCTAATTATTAAAATTCGAATTAATACGTACTTTGAGATAATACCATATATTCAAGTAAAATCAAGTTTGTTGATTGAATTGGATTGATAATTAATTTAATGTGATTAAGTTAATTATATCCAATTAAAAACACTCTATTACAAATATATGTGTATTTACCTTGGAAGAATTAATTATGTGAATATGATTCATAATAATTGATTAAAACTTGAATATGAGGTGGAGGATCACATAAGTGACATCCATGGTATCCCGTCAAGGAGAAGGGTTCCGTCGCCAGATATTGTATGTAGGAGACGTCTGTCCGAAGCGACAACTCCTGCATATGATCCATTTGGATCGGTGTCGTCGCTTCTCGAAAGATTAAGGACGTATACATAGTGACCCCAATATCGGGTCCTCATATTATTGGGGCGATATTGGAATGCGCATAGTGAGTTGTATTCCTGTTGACGGTTGGTTCAATTAATGACAGGTCAACATCACCTTAGGGTGATGGGCCCAGGTGTTAAAGACCGAATTGGGAGATGCAAGTTGGACTTGCAAGGCGGAATGTGTTCCCGCTTCTTTTTATCTAAGTTACAGGTTCTCATATTATTGGGATGTAACAAAGATAAGGAAGGAGATCCCAGATCTTGCTTGAGATATAATGGTAAGTATATATCTTACATTGAAAGTGATTAAGGGAATGAACTTTCATTGTTGACATGGCAATACAACTTTGATATAAAAATTCCTAAATCAAAGTAAATTATATATTTATATATGTTTATGGAAATTTCTTATTTCAGATAATCCTTCTTTAATCCCACTCAATGTTATACTCAATAATAACCAGTAGAATATCATGGATTGGACCTATGATCCAGATATTGTACTTGCAATTGGACACATAATGTATGTGGTTGCAATGTCCAAGTTTCCTCATAATAATGAGGAATGATAATTAAATAGACAATAGGACTAAAATCCTAGGGTTTGTATGTCTCTATAAGTCTTGATCTTATTGAATGTAATTTTGAAGTGACATGTCATCATAATTATCAAATAATCCTTATAAAAACCTAAGAAGATGTTCTGGCATACATATGTGCTCTCGACATATAATCATGAATGACATGGTTCTCTGCATTATGCAGAATGGTGGCTCTATAGGAGATGATGTATTCAAATTGTTTGAGTACCTACCTGAACCTAAGTTTTAAGAGTTTAAATGGATGTAGATACGATGAGTGTCATCATTCTACTATCTATACTCTAGTCATTCATGAAGCTTCATAATATTCATATTGTACGAATTGAATGAAGCATGTATAAATGTTGAAATACTCTTATATTGAAATTTTTTATTTTAACATAAGAGATCCTTGATCTTGAGCAATGGTTGCTTATAGATAAAGGGAGCGCAGTGAAAGCATGGGTTGGACCCAAGTAAGAAGTATAGTCAAAGAGTTGACTGTACATCTGTGACTTCCATATGACATCTAAAGAGTTGGATGAATGATAATACTGTAATAATTTGATGTGTTGATAGTATGACTATCAAATCTATCTAGAATCCTTAGAGAAGGAATCGGATACTACATCAGAATAATCTACATATAATCATTGAAATTGACTTACTTCTTTTATAAGATAAAGTCTAATAATTGTATCTCAATCTTCTAATGACACTTGCAATTGGTTGCGTCTGTATTATAATATTAGAAATTTGATCTTAAAGTTTAATGGTAATCCATGTTGGAAGTGATGCAATTGTTGCAACAATTTCCATTGGATCAATATACTTCATATTTTCAGTGGGAGCCCTTAGTCTCAGAGAATGTCCCTATGACATGGATATTAGAATACACTCATAGTTTATTTCTAAATGTTGGAAATAAACATGAATTCTGGAATAGACCTATCATAAAGAGTTATGATGGAGATATTTCAGATATTAATCGAAAATCTAGTAGACTCTACTAAATTAGAAAATTAATGAATGATTCATTAACATTTCTAATACTAAAATTAAACCTTAAAAGATCAATAAGAGAATGAAGATCATTTGACAATGATCTGGTATCATGTCTTGGACATTAGTCTGTTGATGTGATCAATAGACTGATAAGAGATGAAACTTTAGATTGTCTAAAGGTTAAAATCTTACATGTGAATATTGATTCAAAAGTAGAAATGTCCAATACACCCTTCCTTGGAATGGTGCAAGATGTCAAGGTATTCAAGATCTCATACATATTGATGTATGTAGATTATCTATATCAAAGTAAACATTAATGATATATGATATCCATTGATGATTATTTGTTATATAAGTTTTCTTCTCTTCACCTAAGAAACCTTTGAAATGTTCAGAGATTTCACAAGTTTGGTTTAGAACCAAAGTTTGAAAGAAGATTAAATGAATTTGATCTAATCTAGGTAGTCAGTACCTATTAGATGAATTCATGGAATACCTTATAGAGATATGAATATTAATTTTATCTCACTCCTCCTAATAAACCTAAACTCAATAAGAGTTGTAGGGAGATACAATTGGATCATGTATGACATGATATGGTCAATGATGAATATTAACATAATTATCTATTAATTTCCAAGGTATATATGTAGTAGAGACTACAATATATATCCTTAATAAGGTTCCATGTGATTAAGCTGGAATCTGGCATTGGAGAGTGCTACTTCATTGGGAAAATAAAGGATGGTATTGGATACCTACTTTATGACCTTGAGATTCTTAAAGGATCTCATCTCTGAGAATGTGATTCTTAGAGGATGACTCTCTTGAGAATCAAGATGAAAATTAAGTAAAGGAACTCATTTAATGTTGAGATGATAATGAGGCTCCTGAAATCAGAAACTAGAAGGACAATTAAAGATGAAATACTAATACCTCTTCAAATGAGTTTGAGGATGGATTCCATGTGTCAGTTGAATCTGACAATGATCTGACTTCATGTGATAATGCTTCTGAAGATCATATCATGGAAAGATGGATGTTAGCAATAAAGTCTAAAGTATCATATACAAACGTAGTATGTAGACCCTCGAGGATCCAACTATATGGGTAAGACCCATTATGGTGTAAATGGATCTTCAAGAGAAAGAGGAAACCTGATGAGAAGGGAGAGACCTTCTAAGCACAGTTCGTAGCCATGATCTACACACCAAAGAGAAGACATCGCTTGCGATGAGACTTGTTCTCCAGTGACCCTGCTTTAACCCATCAGAATATTGCTAACCATAGCTACACAAGTTGACTATGACATCTTCAAGATGTGAGTCAAGATTGCATTCCTCTACGAATACCTCTCTGAGGATATTCACATGGAGTAGCCCCAGGGATTCATGGTTGAGGAAAGCAAGGTGTGCAAGCTAAAAAACTCCATCTTTGGACTCAATTAAGCTTCTTGTAGTTGGAACATAAGATTTAATGAAATTATAAATGTTATGATTTCAGATAAAATCTTGATAAACCCTGTGAAGCTTAGTGGGAGTGCCATTGTGTTCATAATGCTAAATGTAGATATCCTAATCATTTGGAATGATCTAAGGATAATAATAATAAGTGTTTTATAATATGGTTGTTCCATACCTTGAGATATGATCTCAAGAATACCTCTTAAATCTTAGTTCTGAAGTTGTTCAGAAGAAAAGAGAAGAGGGTATTGGGACCGTCACATTAATGATACAGCTTGGACATTTCCATTTTCTGGAAAATTCCAAGAAGGCTTCTTTCCCTCAAGATATGGTACTGATCTATCTAAAGGGATAGCACCTCAAAGAGTTGAGCATATGAATGCTAAAACTGCTAGCCCTTGGGCATTAGTTCTGAGAAGCAGAGTGTATGCTAGATGTGTACAAAAGCCAGATGTCTGCAATACAGTGGGAGCAGTAAAATATTACTAATCCTACTATGGATATAAAACACTTGATTGCAGTAATAACGATATCTTCATAGAAGGCAAAGCTTTTGATATAGTGATCTCAAAGTCTTATCTTCAAGAAATTAAGACTTTATAGATAGTGATCTAAAAGGTCTTAACTACGGATACCTTAGCAGATAGAGATCTCCAGGAATAAGGGTATTCTGATAAGGATTATGGTAATACTGGTTATAATAATTGTTGAGCAGTAGTATCAAGGACGCTATAACTGCTTTGACAAAATTGAGTATTGGTTGCATAAGATGCAACATTCACATTGGATGCAAGCCCTGTTACTAGGGGATATGCAAGTGCCGTAAAAGGACTTGGCATAGTCTCTTGAGAATAGAGTGAATGATCAGCTTACTTAGCTATTTTCTAATAGCCTATGATTGTCACATGAGTGTGGGGTTTAAATGATTAGCCCATTAATGGCACTTTGGGCTAGTGGGAGATTGTTGTACATGCGAGCCCACGGCGAGCCATTATGCGATAAATGTTATTGCAAATATCATTCCCTGATCTGAAATGAAGAATACCTAATTTGCATAATAGGTCCCTTAGTACAATTAGGGTTATGTACCATGGCCATCTTGATGATCATACAATTGTTGATTCAAATTATTGAATCATAGAGGCTGGTGCTTGGATGAATATCTAAAGAGTTAGATTGAGGACTCATCAAGCACCATCAAATGATTGTTGAGAGATGATCTCCAGCATGAGTAGGAGATGGCAATCCTTTCTCATTTAGGCCGATATCTGACCGACCTCTTGATGCAGGTCCTCTACATAGGAATAGAGATTTGGAGGTATCAGATTAGTTAGGTCAAAGAGTTGACTTAACGAGATCGAGATATCCAAAGTCCTATAACGTAAGCTGTCACGATATAGGCTCACATCCTCTGACCGGAGACAGATGTGTTACTATATGTCTGAGTATGTACATTTGGCAGACTAATAGGTTGATGACCTAATCAAGGTCTATACACCGGCGTGCTGGTGTGCATATAATGGCATATGAGTAATACGATCTCTCAAAGGGATCATACATGTTCAGTTACTGAACCAGAAGACATGAGCTCGCTCATGAGATATTGGGAAGAATCAAATTCTGTGCACGGTCATCTCGCTTTGAAAGCTTGACGGAATTTGTAGGTTTGATATATACTTTTGGAAAGTATATGATCAACACCTTGGTATGATATATGCTTTTGAAAAGTATATGATCGATACCAACTCCTAATGATCGAATGAGAAACTTAAAGATAAAACCCTGAAGTAGACAATGTAAAATTGATCTTATACTTTGGGATTATTCTAGGTCTTCTAGTATGCAGGATGTACAGGTATTGGGAATACCTGAGGATGATGTGCTTATAAACGATTGTATAACCATGATGCTTCCATTCCTAGGGAGTGATGAAACGGGTCTGGATTTTAGTGACTCCTCTCAGCAGAGAAGTAATCTGATCTTAGTCCAAATATTGGACATTGATCTGAATGTGATTCAGATGCAATGAGAATATTAGATTTACGGTCTTGATTTAATCAAGCATCTATGGGAGGCCCGAGATCTGGATTTGAGATGTAATCTCAATATCCAAGTCACTATACGTGGAACAATACAATCGCTCTGTCCTTATCTCCAAGTATCTACGGAGAAAGCGCATAATCCTTGAAAGAGTTCGGGATAATTTCATTGTTGATATAAGTATCCGAGCATTGAGAAAATGGATAATTAAATGTGATTTAATTATCATGATTAATATGAATTCGATTCATATTATAAAGAGAGCTATCTTAGATAATTAAATGTGATTTGATTATCAAAGATGTGAATAATTTGAATATGATTCATATTATTTGGGCACATGAGAATAGATATCCAAGATGATTAAATGTGATTTAATTAGGATATTGAATAATGTGGATAGCACTATCCATATTAATCACATATATTATAAATGTGATTTATAATATATAAGAGAGAGCTATTTATAATTTACATTTGTTAATTAAATGTTGATGTGAATTGGATTCACATTGGACATTAAATTGAAAATGTAATTTACATTTTATTTTGGGTTGTGAATGTGATTCACAAATTTTTCAATGACAAGATTGCAATGTCTACAAAATAATTGTGAATTATTTTTGTAGAATAATTTGCAACAAAAGTTGTTGTAAATCTTGGAGATTATATGGAAGATAATATTGCCACCTTTCTAAAGAAGGAGGGTGGACGGCCACCACTCCTATTAGGAAAGGGTGGTCGTCCCCCCCTCTCCCCATGGAAGGAGGCATTCTCTCTTCCATTATCTCCATGTATTGTTGATTTGATTTTATGATTAAATTATGGTTATTTATCAATATAGATTTAATCTAAATTAATTAATTGTTGTTGGTTTTTACCAACACAAATCTTGGCTATTAAAAGAAGCACAAATTAATGTTAGCCATTGGATTTGTGTAGTCCATGGATTGAGATCCATGGATCCCAAAATATTATAAAAGGAGAGGCACCCCTTTGCTCTTCAACACACACAAAGAGAACATAAGTCTCTCTCTCTATTTCTCTCTACACGTCATCCCTCTCTCTTCCTCTCTCATGGCCGTCCACCATGGATGCCCTAGAGAGAGTCTCCATCATCGCAGCGTCATCGTTATGTTGCCCGATCATTTACTCGTGGATCTCCTTCTCCTTCAGCGCGTCTCGCTCGTGAAGAAGACGCCGGATCTCGTGTGTCGAGATCAGGAGATCTGCTGCTTGGATCATCAACATGGATTGCGAGAAGCACGTGTTTCATCAACACGCACACAAGCGTCTCCTCCGTCAGATCGGACTTGAGACAGGAGGTCTCTTCGTTTAGAGACTCGATCGCAACCACACTTCAAGAGGTAATCCTATTACTTGTCCGTGGTTTAGACGAAACGATCCGAGAAGTGTTCTTGGATCATGTGGTTTCGTCACATGAAAATTTTTAATTTCCGCTACACAGAACAACTAGTCCGACTAGTCGTTCTTCGTCGTATTCAATACGATGCTCATGCTTCCGTGATGCGCTTGAGGATTTATCCCATATCCTTCAGAAATAAGCTAGTTGTAGTAGGTGATAGAGAGCATGTGATCAAAATAGACCATGCCAAAAATTAATATGCAAATTAATCTTCAATTCGATCGATTTGTTTATTTTACTCGTGAAAGTTCCAAGGTCGAACTTAGGGAGGTAATATGAAGGACTAAGGCCCATTTTCAAATAACTCAGAATAATAAATTTTCAATAAAAAAATTTATGGTTTTGATTTTTATAAATTTTTGTGGATTTTTTAAATAAGAGATGTAATTAATGAAACCAAATATGATGCATGAATATTAATAATTATTTTAATGTAAGAAAATAATGCTATGCAATGTGTCAGAATAATTTCAATAAATGCAATTTTTATGAGTTTTAAATGATGGAAATGAAGCAATAATTGATGTAAAAATGATAAATGTTGAAACAAGAAGGCCCATCAAGAAGTCCAATTAGCCCTCCTCCTTTAATTGATTCTGAAGATAATTGGTCAATTAATTATAGATTAAGTCTCCAATTAATTACCTTAATTTTTCACAACTTATAGAGCAATAAAAATCATTGACAATGAATAAATGTCCTCACAATTAACATATTAGTTCCTCAAATAATTAATGTCACATAGTGTCTCTAAATAGTTAATTCACTATTCGAAAGGATAGAGAACTAAATGAGCTTTAAAATGACACCAAGACATAAAAATCGATGCACAAATGTGCAAGATATAAATAAAACATGTCTAGGGGCATAGCTGTAATAAAAATAAATATATTAATCTCAATTCGAACCTTCCAAGGGGTTTCTTTGCAATTTTGAGAACGCGGCGGGGCTTTTGTGTAAATTACTCTATGACGGGGATATACGCTTGATTTCCTAGTAGTGATGATGTCGACATAATTTTCCCCAAAGCGTATGTAGGTGGCACATGATTGATCAGATCTTCTAATTCCGGGAAATAGTGGGCGTGGGCATAAATTACCAACGTCACGTGTGTGGGGAAAGGAAGGGCGTTATCTCGCGCATCGGTAGGTTCATCCGCGTGCATCCACGTGGCATGTTCTCCTCACTTTTCTCAAGGCTTGATCGGCTAGACTCAGAGCTAATCCGGTACATCCATATGATGAAAGGAAGGGCCCATTCGGACGGAAACTGTAGGTTTAGGAAAGCCTTCTTTCTCTCTTCTTCTTCGATCTTCCTGAAAGGAGATGGTACCTTGCTCCGATGATCATTGGATGACACAGGCCAAGGGACGTCGATGAAGCTCCTCGTTCGGACCTGTTGGTGATCGAGCTCTTGTACATGGCAAAATGTCTCAAGCTTTGAGTGCATGGATAGCCTTTATGCACGCAGGAATATGGGTATGGGTACTCATGTGTTGTGCGAGACATCAATGCTTGTCATTTGATGGGTTCTAGAAGGAAGATTGGAAGATGTGGGGGATACCGAATGTGAAGGTGATCTTTGGTATTTAGTTCAGATGGATGGATCAAGGTGGATGATGGAGTTGACGATGAGGAGTAGGTGATGCAGATGATATACAGAGGTGATAAAAGAAGAAGATAACATAAGAGAGGAAGAGAAATGAAGAGGGATATTTAAGAGTTCACCTGGGATTGGAGGAAGATGGCCTCGACTCTATCTTCAACTCAGAGGTTGGGTGGAGCAACCTCGAAGCTCTGATCTACTTGAAGGAGAAGAAACATTGTCTTTGGAGTCGTGGATCAAGCTTGGAGCTATCATCACCAGAAAAGCCTGATTACTGTCACTAATAGGTCTCTCGGTTCTCTATCTCTCTCACTCTGTGTCAAGACGACGGATGAAGCTCCAGATAGAGAGGGTAATGGGTATTTGTAGCCGAGGATGTGAGGAGGCATAAAGAGATTTTGGTTTGTTAGAGTTGTGGGTGATTGGGTTTAATGTATGAGGAATCAGGAGGATAAGGGATGATGTATATCTAAGGGATAGAGGCTTGATCAGAGATGGGAGGGTTTAGTTGGAGAGTATAAAAAGGGTAGAGGTGTATGGATTCTACGGATGTGGCTGTGGCGGTAAGAGGTGTGTTTGAATGGGTTTCAAGATGAACATGGAATAAGGGATAAGGGGGCCTCTGTCAGAGATGGTTAGGGTTGTTAGGTCCCTAGAGGTTAGGGACAAGGGATGGAGAATGGGTATGTGAGGAGGTTGCGGATGGTGGTCGGAACTGGTCAGAGAAGGTGAACATGATGATCGAAGATGGAGCACGATGTCGGTGGGTCGTGAGTAGAGGTTGAGCAAAGGAGGGTGACAAAATGTTAGGGACGAGAAGCAGTACCCATTGGATCAATCACGATCCAACAATGGAGGGCACATTACATGCTATGTGTGTGACTAAGAGAAAGAGAAGGGTGGGATCGAAGAGAGTCGTTGGACCAATCTTGATCCAACGGTCCAGAGAAGAAGCGCTAGAGGACAAGGGTTGGTTAACCAAGGTTGAGTGGGTTTGACCGGTCTTTGAGTTGGATGAATCAGAGTATGACATGTGTATGGCTGATTTTGACCAATTGAAAACATAACAATCGATGTGTTAAGATGCGAGTAAAAGCACACACTTATCGACATTGTTCAGATAAAATAAATAATGAACAAGCATAATGTCTTCTAAGGAGTATAGCGGCAGGTTCAGAGGTCGAGCACATGTCAGGTTCTTCAAGTCTGCTTTAGACTTAATTCCTTGAATTCAACTTATTTTATGCAGTGACCAAAATATGTGTATAATCAAATCATCTTGACAGATATAGCACTCGTTTACTCATGATTGATTTTTGAATAAATTTCACCCAACACCTTAGTTCCACTTAATTTGTGTGTACAAGGGATTATTTCAATCTCTATCAAGGAAGGGAGTCACTCTGAATCTCATGTTAAGCAAATTCAATGATCTAAGTTCGTGAACCATTTATTTTCTAGAAGTTTGGGTCGGTCAGCAAACTTGCCTTGTACATGTATATGAAAGTCACATTTTATACATGTGCACTCTTGATACCCAATGCTAGAAAATCCTATCAAAAAGAAGTCACAATAAAGGATGCCTATTCCAAAAATGCAAATGCAAAGCAAAGATCTACCAGAGAAAAATCTATTCAAATAACCCAGCTCTAACAAATAAGCCAAGTAGAAGACCAATGTTGCTACTAGTTTAAAAGAGGTCAAAGAGTAAAAGAGGTCAAAGAGGCTCAAGGTTATGCTCTGCAAAAAGGAAAAAATAAGAGAAATGAACCAAAGTGGTCTATGGAAAATCCCATAAAATCTAAGTTCTCTATAATTTACACCCATCTTCTTTTGTTGACAGATTCAGGTGAAATCAGAATAAGCTTGGACTTGGAAAGAATAAAGGCTTTAGATTTTGTGAATCTCTGATTACCTTTCTTAAGGTTGTACGTCATACTTGTCTCGTAAGTTAGGAAGAGCTATAACTTTCACACATAATTCAAATTCAATTCAAGGTTAAATAGAATATATGTTGATCAGGATGATCTGACTTGACCTAAGTGGAATCGACTAAAGTTGATTGAACTTGAAGGCTATCGAATTGAATACTTGAATCTAAGGGAAGCCCGAACACATTATTATATTAAGGTAAACTCAGTCTTTGTTTGTTATTCGTTGAAACTTGGCTTAAATATCTCAGGACTTTGTGGGTGTGTCTGCTGCAAACCCTCTTTGTGCATTCTCTAGTTGTTTTCTATTTCTCTTTGCATGTCATTGTTTTGCTCGGGAATAACAAAATTTAAGTATGTGGGTATGATGAATCGTGACTTATCATTTTTTATGCATTTTATGGAGCAAAAATCATGTGTAATCAGTTACATTTTTCTTGATCTAATGCGTGATTTTCATTTCATTATTTTCGTATGCATTGCATTTAAAATCATCTAAAAAATGCATAATATTTTCTTTGCAAAATAATCTAAAAAAGGGAAACACAATAAATAGTTATTTTTTCAATAAATATGGGCTCCAAATCCATATTAAAGTTCTCACAATATTTCTTTTTTTAGGTCCACTTTAGAAGAAGCTCGAGAAGGCACTCCAATCCTCTTCCCTCTTCATATTAAAAAAGAAGAAGAAAATAAAAATCTAGATGGTAAAATAGCTGACGTCAACATTTCAAATAATTAAAAAATAATAGGGCACTGACGTCAACACTCGGGGGGATGCCATCAACACTCATGGGGAATGACATAAGCCCCTTTCTTCCTCTAGTGAATTCTTATGCAAGAGCCCCCTCCTCTTCCTCATGCACATGTCTCTTCTCCTCCATCACAGCAACATTGGTTGCATCCCCTTCTGCCAAACTTCGTGCATCCTTCTCTCCCTCACCGACTATATAGAGAGAGTAGGACGACCAAAGGGAGGGATGAATCTCAATCAAAGAAGAACCCATCCCCGAAGACCCATCTCCATCATCGAGCATCACCCCCACTCCATCGAGCCCTGTCACTACTCCGTCGAGCCTCGTCACCCCTCCATCAAGCCTCACCACCACTCTGTCTCCATGTGCTCTACCACACAAGGGTAGGCATGATCGAGAGAAGCTGAACTATTGATCTTGGAGACCAAGAGCCTCTTTACAATTTTTTCTGTATTTTTTATTCAAGTTGGACAATGACATTTTATGAAACTTTTGTTTATATCCTGTAATTTCTCCACTTTTTCATACTTTAATTTGTGGCATTTGCAATAACATTATTCAAATTTTATTTAATTACAATTTAGTTCTTCAGGAACCTTTCTACAATTTCTTGAAGTTTATTTCTTTTCTTAGCAATGTACCTATTAAGCATTTTTTATTTGATAAATTTCACATATGTCAATTAATTTCTTTAATTTCAATTCAGCTATTAAAATTAGTCTTTATTCACATCCATGCCCTTAGCTTTTCAGAAAACACATGCCCTAACAACTTTGTAATTCATTAAAATAGCCTGAAGCTCCAAAAAAATCATCGAAAATCTTGAGGGATCTTCGAAGAATTTAAAATCAATTGGTGATTATTTCATTGTTTTTTGAGATTTATAAAACTAAATAAAAATTTAAGAAATATATCTTGCATGTTTGTCAATTTTTCAAGCTGATCTCTTTCCAAGAATACGATCCTAAAGAAATCTTCTGAAACTAAATGGATTAAGGTCTTCTTGATCTATGTCTGGAACTTATAAAAACAAGACTTCGAATCCCAAAATTTGGAGAAATACAGGAAAATATTTTTGTATTTTGAAAAAAAATACTTGGGTTTTTTGAAAAAGAATTTAGGAATTTTTGCAATTTTTAAAGGAATTTTAGGTATATGCAAATGTTTTTGTTATTTTTGTACATAACGTAAAAAAGAGAATATTTTTGAGTTTTCTAAAAGCAATGTAAAAAATGGAATGCATGAAATGAAATGGTTAAAATAGAAATGAAATCAATGAAATGCGATGCATTCCCATGCTTAGATTGAGCCATGGCCTCATGGTAATGATAAGAAAAAAAGTGGGACAACATGATTGAAGGGAGTGCATATGCAAGTGATGAAAGATGCTCTTTTTTTCTCATTATTTTCCAATTGATTTTGCCTCCTTTTTTGCAGGGTTCACTCATAGTTATTCAATACAAAGTATAAACAATAGTAAGAAAAAGAAAAAAATTACCCTAAGCTGATGTACGAACGAATGACTTATTTTATGCCTTGCCTAGGCATGAAGTACTCAGACTTCCTGCAAGAGTAAAGTTTAGGCCACTGGCATCGGGCCATCGAGTTCAATTATAGGTTTTAGTCTTTATTCGTTTACCCAAAATGTAGCATTAGTTTTGGATTTTTAATTTCCACAGAGCCATTATCAAAAAAATTAGTTAGCACATAAGGTCCTTTCCATTTTGATCTTAGTTTTTCAGATAATAACTTGAGTTTAGCATCGAACGACCTACCTTTTGATCAATCTTGAAACTTTTCCTTGAAATTTGAGCATCATGCCACTTCTTAATCTTATCTTTGTAGATCAAATTATGATCATATGCTTGAGATCTCAATTTCTCTAACCGAGCAAGATCCAGTAATCTTTTCTTCCCAGCATCATCAAAATCAAGATGGCATTTCTGAATAGCCCAAATGGATTTATGATGGATATCTACAGGAAGGTGACATGCTTTACCTTAAACAATACAGTATGGGATCATTCCTAATGGGGTGCAGAAGGCTGTCCAATAAACCAAAAGAGCAGAAGTCAGGTGCTGTGACCAATCCTTTCGATTTGATCTCACAATTTTCTCAAGGATGGTTTTCATCTCACAATTGGAAATCTCAACCAAACCATTGGCTTGTGGGTGGTATGCAATGAGACTCGATGTTGGACTTTGTTCTTGTCCATAATTCACTTTACCATAACATTTTAGAAATGTGTTTCTCTATCACTTATGATTACTTTGCGAAGGCCAAAATGAGTGAACAAATCATTCAGAAATTTGACTATAGTTGAGTTATCAACAGCATGAATAGGGATCACTTCAACACAAAGAGAGACATAATCAACTGCTTGCAATATGTATTGATATCCATGTGAGTTTGAGATTGGCCCCATGAAGTCAATGGCCCATATGTCGAAGACTTTGACAACATGTAATAGAGGCATCATGTCTCTATGAGTCATGGTTCCAGCTGTCTGGTATTCAGGGAAAACTCGAATAAATTGATCAGCATCTTTGTGTAGTGTAGGCCAATAACACTAGGAATTTCTGAGTCAGGTATACACCGTCTCCAAATTAGATCAGTTCCTTCCTTAACAATAAGGGGTCTTTCATAAACTCAAGATAGAGAAATGGTTTCATCCATTTTATTCTTCGGCCAATCCTCATGTAGTTTGTGTGTGACTAGGTAATTGACTATGTCAGTATACCAAGGTAATTGTGATATGGTCACCATAGATTCATTTGGTAAAGTCTCGGAAATAGGTAATTCAAAGTTTATTGGTTTTTTCCTGTAAGGTGTGATGAGGGTAGCCTGGACAAGTGGTCAGCTACTACATTCGTTGCCCTTACTTTATCCTTGATTTCAACATCAAATTCTTGGAGCAAAAGTATCCATCGAATCAATCTCGGCTTCGCATCATTTTTTTGTAAAAAAGTATTTGATCGCAGAGTGGTCAATGTAAATGATTACATGACTCCCTAATAGATATGCTTTAAAATTATTAAGGGTAAATCACATCTAATAACTCTTTCTCAGTGATTGTTTAACTATTTTGTGCATCATCTAAAGTCTTGCTAACATAATGGATAGCACAATATTTTCTATCCTTCCTTTGACCGAGAACTGCACCGACAAAAATTCTGATGCATCACATATGATCTCAAAACTAAAACTCCTGTCAAATGGTTGCAGAATTGGAGCTTTAGTCACCATTTATTTGAGATTAAAGACTAATGCTTCCTTAGATAATATGAAAATCTTGGTCCTTTACCAATAGTTTGGTGATTATCAGGCCAATTTTGATAAATCCTTAATAAATCGACGATAAAAGCCAACATGCCCTTAAAATTACCATACTCCTTTGACATTTTTCGGAGGGTCCAAATGTGTGATTATTTCAATTTTAGCAGCATTAACTTCCATTCCACTTTTGGAACAATATGCCCTAGAACGTTCCCTTGGCGAACCATGAATTGTGACTTCTCCAAAGACAAAACGAAATTGACCTCAATGCATTTTAGTAACACATGATCTAAGAAAATAAGGGTTTTCTCGAAAGAATCACCAAATATGGAGAAGTCGTCCATAAAAATTTCCATGTAGTCTCCAACCATTTCAGCAAAAAATGCCAACATACATCTCTGAAATATGGCCGGTGCATTGCATAGTCCAAATGGCATTTTTTGAAAAGCGTATGTATCGAATGGGCATGTGAATGTTGTTTTTCTTAGTCTTATGGGTCTATGGTGACTTGATTATAACCAAAATATCAATCAAGGAAATAGAAAAATTCTTTGCCAGCTAATCATTCGACTATTTGATCAATGAAAGGTAGGGAAAAGTGATACTTTCTCGTTGTTTTTCTCTATTTCCGATAATCCACACAAACTCTTCATGATGTCGCCATACATGTTGGAATGTCTCTCCTTTTTCATTCTTCACAATTGTGAGTCACGCTTTCTTTGGGACTACTTGCAGGGGGCTCACCCATTTACTATCATATATGGGGTATATAATCCCAGCACTAGACCATTTGTAAATATCTTTCTTAATCACATCTTGTAAATTAGGGTTTAGTATCCGTTGCATTTCTTGAGTTGGTTTAGAATCATATTCTATAAAGATGTGATGTGTACAGTATGTAGGACTAATGTTTCAAATAAGTGATTGTCCAACCAATAGCTCTTGAATTTCCCCTTAACACTTACATTAATTGGTCCTCTTATGTTTGCGTCAAGTGAGCATTGATGATGACGGGAAGGGTTTGTTCATCATTTAGGAAGACATACTTCAAATCATATGAAAGGAGTTTAAGATCGACTAGCACATTGGTTGGTGTTTCGAATTTAGATGCTTCAAATGCATCTAGAGAGGAGATTAGGGTGGGTGGGGAACATACATGGGATTGAGATGTATAAGGTCCCTCGAGTGGACATATTGTCTCAAAGGGTGGTTCAAGCATGGGCTTTATTAGAGATGAGGCCAAATCAAGTTTTGAATCTAATGTATCTCATGCCTCATCTAACTCCATAATATCTTACCTTGAAATTGGGCACCATGGCTTCTTGAGAGCATAATCCAAAAAACATGTGCTATTATGGTGCTTTAGGTCCATGATAGATGTGTCAGAGGTGACCAAACTAACCTCTAATGGGTCTTTGGTCAATAGGGTGCGAGTGAAATCTTCTTTTATTTCCAGAGCTTATAATCATCAATATACCCATAATCTGATTACTCATAGTCAGCATACTTGGAGATGATGATGATAAAAGGAATGATTTTGCCATTAACATTAAACTTCACCTTCCTATCCTTGTAATCAAATATCGCTTTCGTTGTGGCCAAGAATGGACTTCCTAAAATTATTGGAGTTTGGGTCATGGTCTTGGATGGATCCATATCCATTACCATGAACAACAGGGAATTGATGTACATGTATAATAACTAAGACACCCTCTAGTACCCCTCTCGGTTGCTTCACAGAGCGATCGACCATTTGAGGTATCATTGAGATAGATTTGAGTTTTTGAAGATCTTACTTCTTGAGAATGTCAGTATGAAGGAGATTTATTGAGGCATTGTTGTCTAGTAAAGTGTGTTCAAAGGTTAATTCACCAATTGTTCACCACACTAGTGGTACATGTGGAATCGTGGATTCTTCTTCTTTCCGGGAAACATGTGAGAAATAGCATTTGAAGTTGTGTTAGGTAGAATATGTTTCTTAGGTTCGATTTCATTGTGATCTCTTTTTGATTTTCCCTTAGATTTTCATTTGGGGTACATTTGTCCTTCAAGTAACGGGAACACGCAGGTATATGTTCAATGGCATGTATGAGTGGTTTTTGAATCATAATATTGGAGAAATATTTCTCCAAGTCAGAGTCGGTTGTGGATGGTATGTTCGCTTTCCTTTGTAGTACCTCGGAAAAGGGGATGGATGAGGGAATAGAAGAAAAAGAGGAGATGTACGGATCAATCTCAATCTCATCTTCATAGTCACTTTCAATTTGCACTTCAGCATTCTTTGAAGTGTGTGGCTTGGGATCAGTCGGGGTTTTTGCAGTGTGAAGGGTGACAACATTGCAGATTGATTGGTATTGATAGGGCCTTCTTGGTTATTCTTAAAATTCACATGCCTTTTCTGTAGTTATGTTTATTTTTGGAAACTAGAATTGCTTCCTCCAAATCCTGGTGGATTTCTATTTGTATGATATGTTATGTTTGGTTTAGGAAGTGGTTGTGGAGAGAGAGAGATGGAATGTAAGATCTAATATAGAAAAATTTCTTAGTGTTCTTGACTTGTATTTGAGCAATTTGCGCCTCAATGCGTACAAAATTTTCAGTCATAGTTCTTAATAGGATCCCCATGTCAGCTTGTAAATTGTTTTGGGGAACCTGTTGTTGCACTTATGGTGATAGTTGATAGTGAGAGTTACTCTGGTTATGTGCATTCCGGTTATGTGCATTCCAACTAGAGATGGATGAATTCGGTTGATTTCGTTGAATACAAAAAACAACTTCAAGTGTTTGGTCTTGTAGTGTGATGACTTGAGGTTCAGGACTGGCTGTGAGTGCACTATTGATTTTAATTTTCTCCAAAATCGTGTTAGAAATTTCATTGCTCATATAATCCCTCTTCTTTTCTATCACTTCGACCTTATCTAATTTTTGAGCTATGAATTAGAGGTCTTGTGAAAAAGAAGACTTATTATAAATGTTTGTGTACTCACTTGCTTCATCTTGCTTCTTGTGACGGGTATATTGATCAATAGAGAAGTTCATCACTGAATTTTCAGCCATATCCTCAAACAATGTCCAAACATAATCATCATCCTTATTGATATAATTCCCTTCACATGAACCATCAACAACCCGCTTAAATGTTTCATTCAGTCCCTCATAAAAAAATTGAACAAGTTTCCATTTCTCAATTCCACGGTGAGAGCATTTCCGTTGTAAATCTCCAAATCTCTCCGAGGCATCATCGATTGGTTCATCGTGTTTTGGGGAGAAGTAGGATATTTGGTGCCTCAAAGAATTCATTCGATGATTGGGAAGTATTTTTTAAAATGGTTCTTTGAGGTCATTCCATGTCGTGATGTGATGAATCTACGTTTCATCATCTTTATTCTATCATTTTGGCCTTAAAAACCCTAGTAAATGTGTGTAAATAGGCGTAATTCATGCATTTTAGCATTCATGCATATGTGTGTAAATATTGTATAAATTGCGGTTTTTAAAGCCAAAATTATAGAATAAAGAAAAGAAAAGAAAAAGAATAAAATATTGTAAATATTTTATGACCCGAAACCCCGAGACCTAGGCATCTTGATGACTAGGTCGACAAGGAATAAAGTAGGGGGAGATAAGGGCTAAACTACAACACAAATTCCTTTTATTCATTCTTTATTCATTTTGGGACCTATTTTTGGTTCCACTTTTTATACCTCAAATAAAGAAACTTTGTTCATGAAAGTTGTAGATAATTAAATAAACAAAAATACAAAATTGATTTCACAGAAAAATAATGTACAGATAAAAAGTTATGGTCTGAATAAAAATCTAGAAGCCCAACTTCCCAGACTCGTATCTCACAACTAAAAACTCCAAATGCAGCAGACTCACCTTTAATTGTATATAGAAGAAAATAAGCTATTTAATGGCGGTGGTTTCGCATTTGGCGGAGATACGGTTTGAAAGTTGAGTTTTGGACCCACATTGTATACTTGTACTGATTAAAATATTCAATTTATTATTTATTCGTTATTTTTGTATTTTTATATTTTTATAATCTTGTAAATATTACTTATAGTAAATATGTATATTAAAATCAGAATAAAAATACAAAAGAAATCCAAATAAAAATACTTGTATATATCATATGCATAGGCATTAGACCTATACTTATACCTATATAAAATACATTTCTATTTTATTAAATATACTAAATAATTCATAAAAATGAAATAAAAATATATTTACATGTATAAAAATATTTTATAAATTTATAAAATAATAAACAAAAATAAATAAATTAAATATACAAATTAAAAATAAAAGAATACAATATATAGAATAATATACCTATAAAGGGGTATAAAAGCAACTTATAAATTATACCTCCTAAAAATAAATAAAAATCACTATAAAATAATTTATAAAAAAATAAACATTTTTTTATTTTATAACCAAGATTTAATTAATTCATTTCCTATTTTTAATTGAATTTGGAAACCTTTTTTTCCAAGGTTTTTTCTAGTTGGTCCACGTGGACCAACCAGATCTCTCCCTTGGTTGACCTCGGTCAACTCTCTGACCGAGGTCTGAAGCCTGTCAGAAATGGGTTTTGTCCCATCTTCTTGGATTTTTCCCGGCCTCGTCTTTCACCATTTGTGGTCGATGTCTTCACGACTTTTGATCACCTATGAACCATGATTCACGCCCAAGGCTTGGATGGGTCTTCGGATTATCGATTCGCGAGCTACACCTCGTTCTTTGTGCCTCCAGAGCAAGCTTGTACAAAACACCTTCCTCCTCCATTTTTTCAAATCAAACCTCTTTTGACCCGTCTTGGGCAGTCCCTCTGGAGCTCTGGATGATGGCGGTGACAGGGCCATTCTCCAGCTTCATCGAGGAGTCCTAAGGCGTGGGCGAGGGCATTTCCACCAACCTCCGGTGTGCAGCCGTCGAGGTCCCATCTCAGGTGTTAAAACCTTCGAGGTCTGTTTTATTCTGTTTTCTTTTCGTTTTTTATGCATTTATAGGTTCCTAATAGTCACAGGAGTGGTTTACCATCTTAACTTTCACGTTTCACCCGACCAAACATCTAATCTGCCCCTCGCCGGAGCTCGCTCCGGCGAGCCTCCATCTCACCACATCACGCCGCCAAAACCTTCGCCAATAAGTACTGGGTCGTGCATTTCTTTTTGCTGCTGCACTTTCTGCCATTTGCAGGTCCCAGGAGAGGCAAGCGTGCCTCAATTTTTTGCTCAGGAAGTCCCGGGTGCGCCGGAGCGTCTTCGCGCGGCTGCGGGCCACCCCATGGTCTTCGGCCCCATTTGAGGTACCTGGGCGGTGAGAGGGGAGCTTCAGGAGTAGAACAAGGCCTTCGGTCGAGGATTTGGTGGCCGGAAGCAGACCCAGCACCTCCACAGAACTCGGTGTTGCCGAGTTCCTCATTTGTTCTTCCAGTCGCGTCCCTGGACGTTGGATCAAGAACATCTTCCCCGTGGTACAACGTCCGTTCGATCTCGCGCCCCTTTAACCGTCAGATCGCGGTTTAGGATCTAATCCTGGCCGTTATAACCGAAGGGGTATCGCACATCTGGAGCGCGCCACGTGGCTTAGTGGGCGCCTTTACGCCGTCGGATCCCAGGCCTTGGGTAATTTTGCGTCTTACCAACCCATTTTTGTATTTAGTAATAAACCTTAAAAGATTCATCTGCTATAGATTTGTTTTGTAATATTTGTAAGCTGTCCCCCATAGTCCGTAGAATCACGTTTAAACCCTTGCCAGGTCACGTGCTCAACGCACGTGCTTGGCCATTTTGCAGGGTTACTCCTTTACTTCTGGCCGCTTGTTTTGTAGTCCATGAATGTTTTTAGTAGTTATATTTTCCTGGAAAATTAGCATTGGGACCCCCAAGTTCGCAAACAATTGCATTTGGGTCCAGGCGCACGTGCTTGTCATGTGCGTCGTGGACATTTTGCAGTCGTTACCCTTTGGCTTTCGTCATTTACGTTAAGTGCACAAAAATTTTTGTTCAGCGTATATTTTTGAGAGAAGTTTGCAGGCGAGCCCCTAACTTTGCTATATTTACTGAAATACCCCCGGCCTGCATGTAGTGTCTTGTTGCTTCCTTAAATTTTTGCATGCATCCTTGAAACCCCAAAAAAATCCCCAAAAATCACATTAAGCCTCTGTTGCATAGTAGATTAACGGCATATTTTTATTTTTCATAATTATTGCATTTTAATATTTATTAAAAATCAAAAATAACTATTTTGTGCACTGTCTAGCTTATAAAATCCCTAAAAAATATAAAAACACTCCAGAAAAATCCCAAAAATATATATTTTATTTCTTTTAGTGTGTTCTAACTTCAATCCAAAATTCATAAAAAATATAAAAGAAAACTCCAAAAAATCACAAAACTCCAAAAACCTCTATAAAAGTATTAAAAATTCTACAAAAAATCTTAAAAATGCAAACTTTGTCTCTAAATTTTCTTTGTTTCATTATCTTTAAGTGAAAATTAAATTGGAGAATTTTTGCTACTGTTTTCTAATTTATTTCTCCATTTCAGTTTCAGCCTTGCATTTTATTCACTATTTTCTTTATTTTGACAATTAAAAATACCAAAAATCTTCTAAAAATTCCCCAAAAATCACAAAAATAGTAGAAAAGTATAAAAATACCAAAAAGACTTTATTTCTGAATTTTTGACTAATTTTGCACATTTTTATAAATATTTCATCTTGTCTTTTATTATATAGCTTTCTTATTCCAATATCGAAAAAAAAACAAAAAATATAAATTATAAAATTATAAAAATTAGAAAATTAAAAATCAAAATACAAAATTAAAAAAATTAAAAATTAAATAAAAAATATAAAATTAAAAACCCACAAAAAAATAGCATAGATAGACAACTTGTCACATTCACACACATTTTGAGCATTTTTGCCCTGATCTAACCTTTCTGCTCCCTATGTTCGACCTCTACACATACTTGCACCTATACACATCTTGTTGTAGAGTTAAAATAAATTTTTACTCCACACACTTTCACTGCTTTACTTGACTGTCGTGGGTTAATTGTTGTTTGAATCAGGATTTTCGAGCGGTCACCGCATCGACTGTTGATCCGCCTTGTGGATCAATACGACCGCTTGATTTTTCTCGCTTCAACAAATGGTGTCGTTGCCGGGGAGCAACAGCGCTTAGTTCCGGTCTTGTTTTTTATTGTGATTTACTGTCTATTTTGCGGCTTTCATTTTTGCTATTTTATTTTCTTTATTTTTGATATATCTGTTGAGCTGTCTAACCCCCTCTCCTGTTTGACTTTGTGCGAGGTACCGCGGATCGAGGTAGGCGCTCCACCCTAGGCGCCTACGCACCCACGTGAAGCCGACTTCTGCCCGCTTAGCACCGAGGAGACGAGGAGAGATTTTTGAAGACCGAGCTCCACCTTTAGTTGTAGAATTTATTTCCTGCATTTATTTTTGTAATTTTTGTGAGAGAGAGACCACTATATTTGTAATAATACAGGTACTCGGACATTAGACACTCATGCCTAATTTCCAAGTGATTGTTCACTTGGGGGCTCACCGTGGTTTTGTCGGCTTTTCTTCGCATTTTTTATTTTGTTTTCCGGTTTTATTTTTCATTTCTTTTGTGTGATTGAGCCCTTAGCTTTTAGGATTGCTTGCGATAGATTAAGGCCAAACACCTAATACCTTTGCATGCACCTATAGTCTCGTTTGAACTTAGTCAAATTTTAAACAGTTGATCATCACCTTCAATCCGTCGCGCCGCGAACTCTCCCCGTAAAGCGCTTTCTCCTAAACTCAAGTGTGTTGAGCAGAGGAGGGGTGAGCCTAGACCGGATTCTAGGGTTGAGGATTGGTGGTCAGCTTGTGGTTCTTTCCGCTAATAGCAATTTCTGAAACTTAGGTCGATTTCATCGGTTTTTGCATTTGCATATAGATAGGTTTCAATTCTGCTGAGCATCCTTGCATGTAGAGTGCTGGAGGCAAGGTGAGCATTTACGCTTTAGCATTCATCATCATTTTTACCGCTTGCATTGCTTTCCTGCTCCTCTACCTCTGATTTTGATCACCTAGGAGCTTAAGTGAATTGATTCCCCGATAGGCTCATGCATTTCTTATTTAAAATCCAAAAAAAGTGATAATCAATAAAATTGGGACTGCTAATATTACTTGGCCCTAAAATCCACCAAAAAGAAAATCTTGTATTGGGGCGAGTAATCCCCTCATTGTCTTCGCTTTTATTTGCTAGCGCACACACTAAGGTTAGTGCCCAAATCCCATTTTCAGCCCCCTAAGTGTTTGTGCAATTTTGGACTTCTCACCTAACTCTAAAACAGACAAGATAAACAGACCGCTCTTTGCAGTCTCTACCGAGTTGAGTAGGTGAATTGAGGGTTTGTATTATTTTCATTTTTTATTTGTGATTGTTTTGTGTGTATTCTAGATCGTCTCTGCGCACTTGCGCCTTTCTTCACACTTCTCTTGACTAGATCTTCGTGCTCTCCCGATCATTTTTCCTTTTGTTTCGAGATGGCCGATTGGAGTATATTTTGTCCAGACTTCGCGGACTCCTCGCTCGCTCCAGCCGGTCCACCTCATTTTTTCCAGGAGGACTTTGCTCCTGATTTTTGTACATATCCGACCAACCCACTATTTCAGGATCCGGACTTTGACCTTCACCAGTCATTTCCACCACCATCACCTACACATTTCGACAACCCGCTCTTCCTTGAGTATCCCGATCTGGAATGTGATTTTTGCCCATACCCTCCACCCACATTCGACACACCCGATCCTGAGATTTTGGAGTCACCTTTCATGATATCAACACTTGAGACCTTGAATCAGATGATGGAGCATATGAATTCGAGTATTGCCGACCTTACTAGTTTAAATAAGAACCAAAAGGCCGCTCCAGTCTTTGAGGATATGGAATCATTTGAGGATTATCATGAGAGCTTGCAATCGCCCAAAATACAAAAAAAAGGAGAAAATTTTAAAAACACAAAAAGAGATTGGGAGACTTTTGATCGAGTCAGACTATGAGGAGAGCGCCCACTTGCCAGATCCTTTGTCCACACATTCATTCACACCCCGTCCCACCTTTGACCCCGAGGATGCCGATGTACAGACTGCTCTTGGCATGCCTCGTATAGATGCTGATTCTGACCTTCTCCCTTGTATGGAGGAGGTCAAAAAATTCAAAAAAAATACTGACCGAACCTGAAGTGGTGGCCACCATTCATGAGATCATCCGTGCCCCACTTCAGCAGGCCATGACTGATTTATCTGCTCCTCTTCCCAAGAAGAGAAAGCGGAGGAGCAGATCTGAGCGTCAAATCTTGACCATGGCCACTTCCCACGCCATCACACACCGCCCCATTCCTCGGAAGAAGAACACTGCCACACCTGTCATTAGCTGCGTCATCTCTGACCACACATGTGATCACACTCTCCTAGACAGTGGTGCTTCGATTAGCATCATACCCTTCTCGCTGGTACAATCTCTTCACCTAGGGCCTCTCAAGAAAACCAGGATGATCGTACAATTTGCTGATGGATCTATCAAGAGGCCGAAGGGTATCCTTGAAAACGTTGTCATTTCGATTCAGGGCACGAGCTACCATGTAGATTTTGTCGTATTGCCCATGGAGACCTCCACAGGGGAGCATTCTCCAATCATCATGGGACGACCATTCCTCGCCTCTGCGAGGGTCGTTATTGATTACGGATCAGGAGAGATTCGCTTTCGTCCTGCTGACGAGAGCGAAGCATTGATCACCGCACCCACTGCCGACCAGAGACCTGCACCTGATGTGACCTCACCTATCTTGGCTGACCTCGAGGACCATGACCTAGATGAGACTATCAGAGAATTTTGCTGCTTATTGGATTCCACTGAGAACCGAGAATTCCTCTCAGTTGAGGAAGCCTCAGAAAGCATGGACCTCGGAGCTCCTTCTTCTGGGACTTGGCGATGTGTTGATGACATCCGCGGGATTTACACGATAGACACCGTTGAGCGGAGGGCAGACGTAGAGACTAGACAGGACGGACATGTTTCGACTACTTCCACTGATGAGTCCGCTTCTGTCCATGTAGATTCTGATGAGCCAAAGGCCGAATTTGATTTAGTTGCTTTTCTTCGGAAATTCGGGCCTTTTGATGAGAAAGATGATCTGGTTGAGATTATAGAGGACGAACAGAGTTTGACTACTTCCACCGATGAGTTCGTGCCTTTTGATTTTGACTTGGACGACACCTCGCAGGACGACTCCAAGTACACTACTTCTGATGATGATGAGTTCATCCCATTTCACTTTGACACTAGCGAGACTCCCAAGGCCGGACCTAGTCACACTTCTTTCACTGATCCGTCTGTGCCTTCACACCCTAGGGCCACTGAGGATCTTCACTCTGTCGACCCTGATCGGCTTCCGTCCACTGTGGACCCCAATGTCGACCGGCATCACACCAGATCCATTCCTCAGTGGTCCCGCAAGAAGGTTCGCTTTCAACCTTCTTGACCATGTGTATATCCACTTCTGTTGTATATTCATTTGTTTCTCTCGGTCTATCTTCCGTATTGCTCGTCCACCCATTCTCGTGTTTGCCTTACTTAGGACGTACTTTGTCCTAAGTATAAGGGGGTGGACGAGCCGAGTGTTCGTTCTTCATTCCGTCTCATCACTCCTGTTGTTGCCTACACTTAGGGCTTCTTTTACCCTAAGTATAGGGGGAGTGGTATGTACATCCTCACGATCTCTTTTTCCTTCTTCATCTCTTTTCTTCTTTTCTTCTTTTCCTCTTCTATCTTCTTTTTCTATCAGAAAGGTGTTGCCCCTTGTAGACAGTCTTCTATACTTGGTACGTACTTTGTCCTAAGTATGGGGGGGTGTGCACCCCGAGTTTCTCTATTTTTCGATCCTCTCCATTGTCTCCTCTTCTTGTCTATACTTAGGGATATCTTACCCTAAGTATAGGGGGAGACAATCTGAGTACGATATGTTCATTCCCACCCTTGACCCTCCCTGCGTTGTGTACAGTGTGATATACTTAGGATTATTTGATCCTAAGTATAGGGGGGACGGTCAACTTCTCATTCATTGATTCATTCATCAGTTCTTTATTTCTTTGGTCTTGCCTATACTTAGTACGAGTTATGTCTGCTCTTTTCTCTCCGATCTATGAGGACATAGCTCGAGCTAAGTATAGGGGGTCGTATATACTACGTATATACTTTAGCCATAACTCGTACTTTCGTATTTTCCTAATAATATGGCTAATCATTCTTTAAAATTCATTAAAAACCTTTAATAAAAAGATGTCTTGTTCCTCAAATTCTTTTTGTAATTACTGATTAATAAATCAGGTGAAAATGTTTTTTGTAAAATGTTTGAAAAATAGTTTGAAAATCTTTGTGAACATTTATTGAAAACTATTTTGAAAATATTTTGTTACATGTTTTCAACCTGTGTAAAAATATGTGGTTTGTAAAATTTCTTTTCTTTGTGTGAAATAAAATGTTTGAAAAATGATTTGCAAATGGTCTGAAAAATGGTTGCAAAAATATTTGAAAAATCTATATATACTGTTTTGAAAGCCTTTGCAAAATGATTTTCAAATGTGTGTACATGTTTGTAAAATGTTTGTAAAAATTATTTTGGACTATAGTTTTCAAAAATTGTGTGAAAAAGCTTGTGTCAAATAAGTTTGAGGAACATTTGCATCACACCAATATCCACTATATATACTTATAAAATTGATCACTTACCCTTGTAAATTCTTAAAATCCACTTCTTATAGATATAAGAAGCACTCCTGTGTACATATTTTAACCTTGTTTTCAGCCAAAAACTTTTTGTTTTCAAAAAAAATCCCAAAAACATTTGCAAAATCTTTTCAAAAAATACAAAAAAATGCATCTGCATATGCATCATCATTTTTTTCAAAAATCCATAAAAAGTTCAAAATCTTTGAAAATTGCATCACAAAAATATTTTCTGCATTGCATAGCATTCGCATTTTTCGGATTGAGTTTGATAGTTGAACAAGTCTAAGTAAAATCCGGAGATTAGAGCTTGATTGGACCTTAAAATCTACCTAATAACAGGAACCTTATAGGAACTGGGTTTGAGGTACTTCAGGGTTAGTTGACTTAATTTCTTGAGAATCACGAGACTTAGTTCAATGAATTCTTGACTGCCTAAGTAGAGTATTTCGGAGCACACGCATGACTCTTGTTGATAATGACCTAACTTGGACACTTGCACCTTTCACATCGCTCAACTCAGTTGGAGTGGTGAGGGGATTGGATTTGCCGGTATGAGACGCACACATGTGGAAACATTTGTCCTCCTCTAGGGAGGGAAGTGCACCCCAACCCGTCCAGTGATTAGGAAGTCTAAAGACAGGAGGCTGTGGGTTGCGATAAAGCTTCAAAAGAGGGATAGTCTACTGGCTCAAGAGGAAAAACTCCTTATGTAAATGCTGTTGTATATAGTATTTCAAAAAAAAAGGGAAAAAAAAAGAAGTTCAGGCATGTACAAAAATAAAAAGCCTGCAAAGTATGTGAATTGTTGTATAGAAAATAAGCAAGCTTGAGTTCCAAAGTCAAATCATGTGAGCCTGTAGCTGGATGACTTGACTACACTGGTCTTGCATCCTAGGATAGGTAGCTACACTGGCTACCTTCCATTCTTCTCTTCACCCCCTCCTCTTGAGTTGGTTGCCAATTGAACTTAGAAGGGAATACCCCGCTCCTCGAGGATGGAGTTATTGGATTGGGGAATCATTGGGTTGTCGTACTGGAGAAGTCAGTCTCTTTGTCATTCTAGTTGGGGAGAGCCACCATCACTTACACTGTACAAGTCAGAATCATAGTCGTAAGAGTTTGCGTATGAATTGAAGTATTTCTGACCTGGCTCCTGAGGAGACTTGAGCAGAGTTTTGGGATTCTCAAGGACTGTTGAATTTCAAACATGGTTCTCACTAAGGTTCCATCCGCATTAAAATTCCAAAGGTCCGACTTAAGCTCCAAACTTTGATTTTGTGAAGACAAGTTTGATAATTACACTCAATGTACATTTCTTATTTTTCTTTTCTTTATTTTCTTTTTCTGCACTTATTGCATAAGTGTTTGCTAGGGACTAGCAAAGGCAAGTATAGGGGGATGATGAATCTACGTTTCATCATCTTTATTCTATCATTTTGGCCTTAAAAACCCTACTAAATGCGTGTAAATAGGCGTAATTCATGCATTTTAGCATTCATGCATATGTGTGTAAATATTGTATAAATTGCGGTTTTTAAAGCCAAAATTATATAATAAAGAAAAGAAAAGAAAAAGAATAAAATATTGTAAATATTTTATGACCCGAAACCCCGAGACCTAGGCATCTTGATGACTAGGTCGACAAGGAATAAAGTAGGGGGAGATAAGGGCTAAAATACAACACAAACTCCTTTTATTCATTCTTTATTCATTTTGGAACCTATTTTTGGTTCCACTTTTTATACCTCAAATAAAGAAACTTTGTTCATGAAATTTGTATATAATTAAATAAAGAAAAATACAAAATTGATTATGCAGAAAAATAATGTACAGATAAAAAGTTATGGTCTGAATAAAAATCCAGAAGCCCAACTTCCCAGACCCGTATCTCACAACTGAAAACTCCAAATGCAGCAAACTCACTTTAATTGTATATAGAAGAAAATAAGCTATTTAATGGTGGTGGTTACGCATTTGGCGGAGCTACGGTTTGAAAGTTGAGTTTTGGACCCACATTGTATACTTGTACTGATTAAAATATTGAATTTATTATTTATTCATTATTTTTGTATTTTTATATTTTTATAATCTTGTAAATATTACTTATAGTAAATATGTATATTAAAATCAGAATAAAAATACAAAAGAAATCCAAATAAAAATACTTGTATATATCATATGCATAGGCATTAGACCTATACTTATACCTATATAAAATACATTTCTATTTTATTAAATATACTAAATAATTCAGAAAAATGAAATAAAAATATATTTACATGTATACAAATATTTTATAAATTTATAAAATAATAAACAAAAATAAATAAATTAAATATACAAATTAAAAATAAAAGAATACAATATATAGAATAATATACCTATAAAGGGGTATAAAAGCAACTTATAAATTATACCTCCTAAAAATAAATAAAAATCACTATAAAATAATTTATAAAAAAAATAAACATTTTTTTATTTTATAACCAAGATTTAATTAATTCATTTCCTATTTTTAATTGAATTTGGAAACCTTTTTTTTCCAAGGTTTTTTCTGGTTGGTCCACGTGGACCAACCAGATCTCTCATTTGGTTGACCTCGGTCAACTCTCTGACCGAGGTCTGAAGCCTGTCAGAAATGGGTTTTGTCCCATCTTCTTGGATTTTTCCCGGCCTCGTCTTTCACCATTTGAGGTCGATGTCTTCACGACTTTTGATCACATATGAACCATGATTCACGCCCAAGGCTTGGATGGGTCTTCGGACCATCGATTAGTGAGCTACACCCCGTTCTTTGTGCCTCCAGAGCAAGCTTGTACAAAACACCTTCCTCCTTTTTTTCAGATCGAACCTCTTTTGACCCGTCTTGGGCAGTCCCTCTGGAGCTCTGGATGAAGGCGGTGATAGGGCCATTCTCCAGCTTCATCGAGGAGTCCTAAGGCGTGGGCGAGGGCGTTTCCACCAACCTCCGGTGTGCATCCGTCGAGGTCTCATCTCAGGTGTTAAAACCTTCGAGGTCTGTTTTATTCTGTTTTCTTTTCGTTTTTTATGCATTTATAGGTTCCTAATAGTCGCAGGAGTGGTTTACCATCTTAACTTTCACGTTTCACCCGACCAAACATCTAATATGCCCCTCGCCGGAGCTCGCTCCGGCGAGCCTCCATCTCACCACATCATGCCGCCAAAACCTTCGCCAATAAGTACTGGGTCGTGCATTTCTTTTTGCTGCTGCGCTTTCTGCCATTTGCAGGTCCCAGGAGAGGCAAGCGTGCCTCAATTTTGTGCTCAGGAAGTCCCAGGTGCGCCGGAGCGTCTTCGCGCGGCTGCGGGACACCCCATGGTCTTCGGCCCCATTTGAGGTACCTGGCGGTGCGGGGGAGCTTCAGGAGTAGAACAAGGCCTTCGGTCGAGGATTTGGTGGCCGGAAGCGGACCCAGCACCTCCACAGAACTCGGCGTTGCCGAGTTCCTCATTTGTTCTTCCAGTCGCGTCCCTGGCCGTCGGATCAAGAACATCTTCCCCATGGTACAATGTCCGTTCGATCTCGCGCCCCTCCAACCGTCAGATCACAGTTCAGGATCTAATCCTGGCCGTTATAACCAAAGGGGTATCGCACATCTGGAGCGCGCCACGTGGCTTAGTGGGCGCCTTTACGCCGTCGGATCCCAGGCCTTGGGTAATTTTGCGTCTTACCCAGCCCATTTTTGTATTTAGTAATAAACCTTAAAACATTCATCTTCTATAGATTTGTTTTGTAATATTTGTAAGCTGCCCCCCATAGTCCGTAGAATCACGTTTAAGCCCTTGCCAGGTTGCGTGCTCAACGCACGTGCTTGGCCATTTTGCAGGGTTACTCCTTTACTTCTGGCTGCTTGTTTTGTAGTCCATGAATATTTTTAGTAGTTATATTTTCCTGGCAAATTAGCATTGGGACCCCCAAGTTCGTAGGTAATTGTGTTTGGGTCCAGGCGCACGTGCTTGTCACGTGCATCGTGGACATTTTGCAGTCGTTACCCTTTGGCTTTCGTCATTTACGATAAGTGCACAAAAATTTTTATTCAGCGTATATTTTTTAGAGAAGTTTGCAGGCGAGCCCCTAACTTTGTTATATTTATTGAAATACCCCCGACATGCATGTAGTGTCTTGTTGCTTCCTCTAATTTTTGCATGCATCCTTAAAACCCCAAAAAAATCCCCAAAAACCACATTAAGCCTCTGTTGCATAGTAGATTAACGGCATATTTTTATTTTTTCATAATTATTGCATTTTAATATTTATTAAAAATCAAAAATAGCTATTTTATACACTGTCTAGCTTATAAAATCCCTAAAAAATAAAAAAACACTCCAGAAAAATCCCAAAAAAATATATTTTGTTCCTTTTAGTGTGTTTTAACTTCAGTCAAAAATTCATATAAAATATAAAAGAAAACTCCAAAAAATAACAAAACTCCAAAAACCTCTATCAAAATATTAAAAATTCAACAAAAACTCCTAAAAATACAAACTTTGTCTCTAAATTTTCTTTGTTTCATTATCTTTAAGTGAAAATTAAATTGGAGAATTTTTGCTACAATTTTCTAATTTATTTCTCCATTTCAGTTTCAGCCTTGCATTTTATTCACTGTTTTCTTTTTTTTGACAATTAAAAATACCAAAAATCTTCTGAAAATTCCCCAAAAATCACAAAAATAGTAGAAAATATAAAAATACCAAAAAGATTTTATTTCTGAATTTTTGACTAATTTTGCACATTTTTATAAATATTTCATCTTGTCTTTTATTATATAGCTTTCTTATTCTAATATCGAAAAAGAACAAAAAAATATAAATTATAAAATTATAAAAATTAGAAAATTAAAAATCAAAATACAAAATTAAAAAAATTAAAAATTAAATAAAAAAATACAAAATTAAAAACCCACAAAAAAAATAGCATAGATAGACAACTTGTCACATTCACACACATTTTGAGCATTTTTGCCCCGATCTAACCTTTCTGCTCCCGGTGTTCGACCTCTACACATACTTGCACCTATACACGTCTTGTTGTAGAGTTATAATAAATTTTAACTCCACACACTTTCACTGCTTTACTTGATTGTCGTGGGTTAATTGTTGTTTGAATCAGGATTTTCGAGCGGTCACCGCATCGACTGTTGATCTGCCTTGTGGATCAATACGACCGCTTGATTTTCTCTGTTCAACATGATGTAATGGGTGTTCCATAATTTTAGAGCCATTAGATCACTTTATCTTTAAGTGAAAAGGAAAATGCCTTCATGTAGATGTATTGTCACTCTATTACCACAATGCTAACAGTACCACATACAGCAAGAAAATCTTGCACATGTTGGAATGGGTCCTCGACATCTAATCCATGGAACTTTGACAATAAAGAGATGATGGCATGTTTGATATGGAAATTTCCAACATGCGGTGGGATATGAACCCATGGAAGAGGATTTCGGTTGCAGGTTTGTAACGGTCATGAATTGGGGTCATAACAGGATTCATTGATTGGAAAAGAGCTTTAAACCAAGTTAGAGTTTCACCCATTACCCTGACTTGCTCAGCCTTGTTAGGATTGTCTCCCATGGTTTGTGGTTTGGTCTCAGACTTGATTTCGGTTATGATTTCGCAAAAATGACCAAGGTTGAGAATTTTTAAGACGATAGAAGGGAACATATTCAAGTGTATTTTGAATAGGGTTCCTTAATGATTTTCTACCAAGCATGCACAATCAAAACTCAAAACTAATTTTCACCAATGCACACGTGATTACTGCAATGATTATCTTTTCAAATTTTAGGTTATTGATCCCAAAAAATCAGACACACAAAAGATTGACCTAAATCTATTATAGATTTAAGGATTATCATGAATTTATTTGTCTAGATGCATCCACTTTCAACCAGTATGGGTGCAAGTATACAGATCATAGAACGACTACTCATATTCCTTGAGGACCTATGCCAAATGTGATATCCTTTAATCACCCACTCTGATAAGGTTTCCCTCACTAAGAAGAAACTAAACATTTTTAAATTCATTAGTCAAGAAATTTACGTTGGATTTTTGGCTCTGACATAAGTTTGATTATTTGCGTACGTGAAATTGTGTACAAAGTGCAACATTTCAGTCACTTCATATCGCTCAATATCCAAGCCATGTGGTGACTTTCCAAAATATTAATGTTTATGTGATCAAGCATGATTGGTGATCTTTAATTTTCTTGCCATCAGAGGGAGAAGAACCACAGAGATGAATGTAGCTAGAGAAGTGGATTTTAACCGACAGAATATTTACTTAGCAAATAGAATGCAAGCAACATATTTTCCTAAGATTAGAATGAACTCACAATTTTGAGAGTGGTTGTATCCAGAAAAATCTTTGTGCACTCGATTATGCTTGAATCAGGATATGAAGAGAGATAGGTTTGATATGATTTTATAAAGTGTTGAGTGTATATGAAAAAGAAAGAGAGAACAATTAGAAATGATTAAAAATTAAACTAAAGAAAATTTGTGTAATGTTGATTGTCCTTGACAACGATGCCAAAATGAAAGTGTGAAAATCGATGTGTTAAGATGTGAATTTTAAATGTCATTGTAAAAGCACACGCTTCTCAACATTTTTCAGATAAAATGTACAATGATAAAGAAAAATAACTTCTAAAGAGTATAGTGACAAGTTTAGAGATCGAATACTGAGACATGACACAAATGACATAAATTTTATAAAAAGATCAACTTGAAAATTTGACAAGCATGCGAGATATTTTTCTTAATTTTTGTTTAATTTATAAAGCTCAAAGAATGAAATAATCGCCAATAGATTGTAAATGATTCCAGGATCCTGCCAGATTTTTTGGTGAATTTTTTGAAGTTTCTGGCTATTTTTAATGAAGTACTAAAGTTGTAGGGGCATAAGTGTATTTTTTGAAAAGCTAAGGGCATGGATGTATGTAAAGAATAATTTTAATGACTGATTGCAATTAAAGAAATTAGTGGAAATAAGTGAAATATACTGAATAAAAAATGCTTGATGGGTAAATGGCTAAGATAAGAAATAAACTATAAGAAATTGTAGAAAGGTCCTGAAGGACTATATTATAATTAAATAGAATTGTAATAAAGTTATTTAAAATTTCACAAAATAAAATATGCAAAATTAGAGATATTACTGGATATAAATAAAAGTTTCATAAAATATCATTTAGGTCCAACTTGAATAAAAATATAGAAAAATAAAAAAAACTCCAATATCAAGGGATGGGTTTCTCTCTATTGTGCCCGACGTTATATGATTGAGCATGGGGCGGTGGAGCTCGGCGGTGTGACATAGAGGCTTGATAGAGTGGCAACGAGGCTCGACGGAGTGGCGCGGGTCTTGGCAGAGTGGCGATGAGGCTTAACGATGGAGATGGGTCTCCTGTGATGGGTTCCTCTTTGGTTGAGATTTGTCCCTACCTTTAGCCATCATCCTCCCTCTATATAGTCGACGAGGGAGAGGAGGAGGCACGACATTTGAGGGAAGGGGAGGCGACCATCGTTGCTGCGAGGGAGGAGGAGAAGAGGCGTGCGTGTGAGGAAGAGGATGGGGCTCCCGCTCAGGAGTTTAGTTGGAGGAAAAATGGGGCAAAATTCAGCCCCTTGGGTGTTGACTTCAACACACTATTTTTTATTTTTTGAAATGTTGGCTTCAGCATGACATCAACTATTTGTCATTTAGCTTTTTTTCCTTCTTTTTTTTTGAATATGAAGAGGGAAGAGGATTGGAGGGCCTTCTTGGGACTCTTCTAAAGTAGACTTGAAAAAAATAAATATTGTCAGAACTTTAATCTAGGCTTGGAGCCCATATTTTTTGAAAATTTAACTATTTATTATATTTCTCATTTTTAGATTTATTTTGCAAAGAAAATGCAATTTTTAGAATATTTTAAATGCGATGGATATGGGAATTATGAAATGAAAATTGTGCATTAAATCAAGAAAAATGCAACTGATTACACGCGATTTTTGCTCAATAAAAGGTATAAAAAGATGGTAAATCACTGATTCATCACTAATGAATGGAATAAAAGAGAACTAAAAAATAAATGACCTTATGCAAAAATAACCAAAATGAAAAATGTAGTCCTAAATGCATTCTACAATGTTCATGAAGGCCTCAAATACAAATGGACTTATTTGTGCAAATATGCATTTTTGGCAATATTCTATATATATAATACTTATTTTTTATTCTTGTAATTTCGATTTGTTTTTCTGTAGTCGAATAATGTATACAAAAATCAAATATAATACAAAATAATATAGTGGACTCAAATGTAGTTTTCTTCGATTTTTATTGGTTAATAAAATGTTAGAATAAATTAGAGAAGTGGATTATATACATATAAATTAGGTCAAGGTCTTCAAGTCAGAACTTATTGTTTTCATTGATTTTCTGATTTTTTGAATTTTTATTTTAGTAATTAGTTAAAATATGAAATAAAATTAAGAAATGAAAATAAATGAATAAATAAATAAGAGTCAAATATGTAAATGAAATAATAAGTCAAGGATTAGTAAATATGTACAATATACAAATAGGTCTCAAAATCCACATTTCATAAATGAACTTCGGCTCTTTTGAATTTGGTCTTGATTTGTAGGTATTTGAATGTACATTAATTCAAAAGTGAGTAGAGTAAAATTGAACGTTGTATGAGAGAGATATCATCATTTACGACATTTTATCCTGGAATTAGGGTTTGGGTTTGTTCTAAATATATATAAAAGTTAGTATTTTTTAGGATTCTTCATTGGTTAATGTTAGTGATATTTACACAGTGGAGTTAGTTTAAGGTCAAATGGAATTATGGTGAATCAATTTAAATAGGTGAAGATAGGTGACAATTTACAAATGTATATGAATGCAGAATGGAATGCTAGTTTATGCAAATTATTTGCAAGTGCATGAATGTTAATTTTGAGATATAAACATATGAATGCACCTAATTTCTCAAGGCAAAGATATGTTTTGAGCTAATTAGAGGGATGAATCACATATTCTTCAACCCCCTATACTTAAACATTGCTCATCCTCGAGTAACTAAAAATGAAGATGTGAAATGAGATTAGGTTCCATATTAAGATCATGAATAAAAAGTGAAAATGGAGCTCGAGCGAACCTTTGGATTAATAGTTTGGCGGAACTCCTATGAGAATTAGGGTTTTAAAATCAACAGCCTCCAAGTTCTACACAATTGTATCGGTTCGACTCAGAAGTCATCTTAGATCATCCCCTTCCCAAAGCATGCCTCATGAACATTGAACAATTGTCTCCTGTATGTGAATGGTGTTAGTTCTCCCCATTTGAAACGTTAGACTACCATGAAAACCTCTCCTCCAGTAACTCATCCTTGGGGAGTCGTGTATTTTCTTTTGAGTTCGGATACGTGCTATCTCACAACGAATATGGAGGGAGAAGTCAAGAAGAGTGAGAAAAGAACCAGAGTGTGACCAACGTAGTCACATCTCCTATGAAACTTTGGAAGTTTAGCCAAGTATTTACCAAGATATGCACGATGTCTGAAGCTTGGACCATTGCGGTCAGTAATGTACTTGGGAATTGGCTTCTTTTGGTATGAAATGTCGTTGCAATGCATTGATTTTTTGTGCCTCGAAGAATATAGAATCTTTTTCTTCACCCATGTTTTGGGGTCTTAGAAAATTACGCTAGCAAGTCGTTCCTCGTCCTAAGCTATATTTCAACATGTCTTATGGTCTTTAGATGTCCACGCTACCAAACAAGAAGCACATAGTCTTCCGACACTCTGTCCAAGTTAAGTTAAGTGCATAGTGCTAGAGTACAGATTAGCTCCCTATTCTAGAGTTGTACTCAAAATGAGGTGACCACTTAGACACTAAGAGTCAAAGTATAAATGATGTCATGCAGAACTCGAAGATTTTTATCTAGGATCAGAAGCTTCTAAAATACTATTTCTTGTTGAAGTTCTTTTGAGAATTATGTGGATTAAGGTCAAGTTAAGACCACTCACAGTTTTTACTCATGACTTGGTTTAGAACCCAATAACTTTTCACCAATGCAACTGCATGGTATGATGAGTGAAATACATATGCATGAGATGCAAATAATTTTTTTTATTATTGATTTTTAGGATTATAAACACATTGTACATATTTAGAAGTATTTTGCATATTGTACAAATTTTATAGGTTTTACAAAAATTACCCAAACCCCGCATTAAGTTCATCATATATATATGTAGAAAATACAATAAAATATAGTACAATGCAATGGAGAGTATGTACCCACATGTAACTCACCTCCCCAATACTTAGTGTATACTAAATATAGAAGGGTGCAAATGCGTAAATGAGTGGGGTAGAAGTCGGTCGCCCCTAGGGGAGTCAGAAAATTCTCAAGTTCAATATTCGCTCAAGTTCGGCTCGCTAAAAGTTCGATTCAGATTAGGATCGGAAATAAACGAATGAACCTAAACATAAGTTTAGGCTCGGTTAATAAACGGATCAAACATAAAAAACATATTTTCGCTCAGGTCCGATTCGCTAAAATCTCAATGAATAGACATACACATATATACATATTTACAAATCCTTATCCGCATAAGTGGATCTATTTTTGAGATAAGCAGATTTCGTCCCAGGATAAGTGAACTTTGTCTGGAGATAAGTGAATATTTACGGTATAAGTAGGTTTTATCTCATTATAAACTATCTCAAAATAAATAATCACATCATGGTTACAACATCCATTATCAATGTATCTAGTACTATTCCCTTCTTTATCCTCAAAACAAAAGAACAAGTATAAACCTTACTTATCTCATATCCCCACATTATTCCTTATCCACATCTGAATGGATATATTATAATTAATTTTTTTTTCAAAGAGACGAATCCTTATTAATCTAATTTTTTTTCAAAAGATTAAGAAGAGTTAGATAAAGAAAAAAAACCAAACGAATGTTTATTCTAATTATACAAACAAATATATTTTTTCATTTATTTTCCTTTCACTCACTCTTATTAGAGAATTCTCAAGTTTGATATTCGTTTAGGTTTGATTTGATTAAAAAGAGGTTTGAAAATAAATGAATCGAACCTGAACATAATTTTAGGCTCGATTAAATAAATGAACCGAAAAAAATATAAGTTTGCTCAGGCTCGGTCTATCTGTTTTTGAACCTATACTTAGGTATGGTTAGCCTAAGTATAGAAGATAGAAAAAATGGGATGGATGAGGGCAAGAAGAGAGATGGTGAATATACATAGGGTGGGCATTAAACCCCCCTATACTTAGGTCTTTGCCTAAGTATAGAAGAACCACAAGGGAACCGATGGGTTCAGGGAAGAATGTACAGATGATCATGGAGGTTTTTGACAAACCTTTTATAAAAATAGAGGTGGGAGGGAATATAGAAGTGAATAACGTGAAGAAGATTATCATCCATCGTCAGAGTCATCCCCAGAAGAATACTATTGTTCGACAAAGGTTCTCCAACTTTTTTTGCTCTTCAAATGCTCACTCAAAATGTGATCACTCACATGGTTGACCAACTCGACCTCATATGATGAATATTCTCATGAAGAGGTATTCGACTGGTCATAACTAATTACTTCGAGATGTCTACTATATACTGGATAGGAATCCTTAGAAATATCCACGTCAATAGTCAAATACTTAGTCAGTTAACTAGAACCTAAAGCATGGAGAGGAGGAAGGTCAGAACAGTTCTTCCATCCACTAGTAACCAGACTAGAGGATGTAAACCCTTAGAACTTAGTTTGTGAGGTGTTGGTCATTCCTTTTGGCCTGGTTGGTTGTCTAGGTATGGGGTTCATAGGTTCCTCATTAGATGAATCAGGTTGTCCATTGATTATCTTCTGCAAGGTCCGTACATGTCTTGGGTATGTGATAGTTCTCTCAGTTGGTCTGGGCTTTGTAGGCTCATGTGTCGGATCATAGTAATGATCAAGGAAGTCTGAGATGATTGTGCCTGGATTTGGTGAATTGAATATGTCTAAGTCAAGATCATTCACCTTGGTGGCAACATTGATTGTCTCAACAGTTGATTTCTTAAGTGTCTCTCATAGGATCACGTCTTGAGTTGGTGGTTCCTGAGGAGAGGTCTGATAATGTGAAGTGTTTGAATTTTAGTCTCCTCTTGGTTACGATTGTCGATATCTTGTTTGGTTGTCTCAAGGTTGGGTGTGTCCTCGAGAATTTGGTCATTTTGGTCTTAGATCGAATATTGTATGTCTTGAGTTTCACAATCTATTGTTGCTCTAGCAAAGGATAAGAACAGCTTCCCTAAAATAATCGGTGACTCAGTCAACTCTCTTTGGTGCTCAATGTCCAAGATAATAAAGTCCACTCTATGTTTGACTCCTTGGAAGTTCATGACAATAGAAACAATTACTCTCGACCTTTTTGTATATCTATCAGGTAGTTGAACGATCACTCTAGTCTTCTTGAGTGGTCCGAGTTTAAATTGCTCAAACACAGACTTCATGAGGATTTTTAGGATGGAGTCGTCATCTATCTGAACGCAAGTAAACTTGGTATCCTTAATTTTATAATTAACCCTGGTCAACCTCTAAACTTTGCGGCCTTTTGTTTTCTTAGTCATCACAATTGAACTGGGCATAGTGATTAAATGAAATTCAGTTCTAGATCTTTTCTTATCCATCTTCTTAGGTGATAATCGACTCTCCACAAATATCTGAATTTTAAGTACATACTCTATGGCCTTGATTAATGGAAGATCTAAGATCAGTCTTTTACAAAATGCTTCCATTTTAATGTTTTCCTTTTTTTGGATTTCATGATTTTTTTAAATTTTTGGTGTTTTTGCTAGAGACAATAGAATAGTCAGTGGGTAGGTCAGTGGTCTCAGGTGCATGTGGTGTTTGTGTCTAAAAATGTTGCACATGATGTATCTCAGGTTTGCTTTGTGTGGTCCTTACTCCTCCTTGGTTGTTAATCATTTTTTATTATATAGATAACTTTATCAAGTTGATCGTTTAAGGCATCGAGTCTTCAATTAATTCGAGCTATGTCATCCGTAATTTTATCATGACTTTGAGTGGAATCACCATACTCATCATGTCATGACTCCGACATGCCATCTTAAGTCGAGTAATAGTCATTCCCTACGGGCATGGTCCGTTCATGAGTCCTATTTCGTTGACTCTGTATAGCAAGTGTATGGTCGAAGGAAAAGTGGTCGTACTTGGGAAAAGAGTAATCTCGAGTGGGGGAAGGTTCAAATAATGAATCGTGTATTGTAACCGGGAATCATGTTTCTCTTTTAAATTCAGTTACACTCCTTTTCATCCTTGAAATGGCTCACTCCATAATGTCCCCATAATATTCATTTGATCTAGAGTTCACTAGAGGTTCATAATTTAAGGTCTCAACCATAGAAGAAGTGGGGTAGTGGAGTGAGGGTGGAGTGAAGGATGACCGAAAAGAACTGTTTCATAGAGAGGGTTTTGTGAAATGAAAATGATGATGAAGACGGTCGGGACATGGTCATGTAAGATCGACCCACAGAGTCTGGGTATAGATACTATTATTCTGACATCTATGCGAATGAAAGTGGAGAATGACTCAGAATGTCGATTATTTGCATGCAAGTGTAATGATCTTTGAACGCTCAAAATTCGATAAGCAATTCAATCCTAGATTCACCAACTATACAGACGGAAGGTCGTAAAGGTCCGATCAATTATCTTTTCAATCCTAAATGAGTGATAAAATAATCTTATAATATGTTACGCACAGGAGTGTCGGCCTGATGGCCAGATGTTGTTCTACTATTCCTCAATCAAAGGAGTGATCTGCCAGGGTTGCCGGGTTATATCACACCCCTAAAAGAGGTAATATACTAACACAACCAAACATTCACTATGGTTGGAGGTGAGCGCTTGCAGCTCCCAAACTCGCAAGAGTTAGATCTAGAGACTCAAGGCGCATGTCCATGGTTTTGGGCTCTAATCTTAAGTCTATGTCCTCACTCACTCATAGTCTGGAGGTAAGTACATGTTTACAAGGATGGGGTTGCTCTTACATAATAAATGGTTTTTAATTTTATTCCAATTATTTTCAGTCACCTTGTTTAGCAGTCCCCTTGTTTTATTTTGGTTATCACTTGGATTTGAGTGATGAATGAGACACATCTACTCGGAGTTCCAATTTCCTTTAATAACTAGATGAGTGAAACTAAGGAAGAATTGGAAATGTTATGCAGTGGGAAACACAATGATGAATACATAGTTCAGAGATACTTATAGTGCTTCCTCGCAATCTCCATGTAATATGCAAAACATAATTGAAATTTACACTATGTGCATGCACCAAAAAATCACTCCTAGATAGATAGTTCTATTAACACATGAAGACCATGTTAAATCTGGCTAAATAGAACACATGGTGTGTCTATTAGAATTGAATGTGTATACCTAAGACTACGAGCGCAATAAATAAACCTAGTAGCTCTAATAACCGATGCGCAGTCCTAGATCTACATCAAGCATCACAAGTAATATGCCTGATGGTCGAGTGTCCAGTCCGAGTACAAGCGTGAGTCTTCAAATAAGGATTGCTGGAAATGAGTCAGTTATTATAATTTTTTACATGAATAAATGTCTGAAAAATAAAATAGCGTGCGCACACACTCTCTCTCTATGTCTCTCAAAACATACTCAAATGAAAATGTTTCTCCACACTTCCTCAATGGGCTCGATCCTCAAAATTGCCCGCTTCCGGTTACTCCAAGTTGCGTTAGCCTCTGAAAAAATTGATCCAAGTCACATGGTCCCTCGTATGAAAAAACAAAAATAAATATTAGAGAGATATTCATAAAAATATTTATAGAAGTAAAAATAAATAAAAAACGTTGAGAAAATTAAATAAAGAAAAATATACACAAGAAACCGAGGGAAAGACTACATGGGGATGGAAAACCTAAAATCTAAATTGATTAAAAATCAATCATAAACTATATACCTCTACAGCAATGGCACCATTTTGATTTTGTACTCCCCACCACTCTTAATTATTGAGAAATAAGCCGATTGTAGCAGGTGATAGAGAGTATGCGATCAAAAATGACCACACCTAAAATTAATAAGAAAATTAACTTTAAAGCGATCAATTTTATTTATTTTACTTGTGAAAATCCCAAGGTCGAACTCAGGGAGGTAATATGAGGGTCTAAGGTTAATTTTCAAATAACTCAGTATAATAGATTTTCAAAGAAGAATTTTATGGTTTTGATTTTTGTAATTTTTTGTGGATTTTTTAAATAAGAGATGTAATTAATAAACAAATACGATGCATGAATTTTAACAATTAGTTTAATGCAAGAAAATAATACTATGCAATGTGTGAGGATAAAATAAATAAATTCATTTTTATGAGTTTACATGATTAAAAATGATGCAATGACTTATGAAAAAATGATAAATGCAGAAACAAGCAGGCCAATAAAGCACTCCAAATTAGCCCTCCCCTTTAATTGATTCCAGAGATAATTATTCACTTAATTCCAGGTTAGGTCCTCAATTAATTATCTCAATTTTTCACAATTTCTTGAGTAATAAAAATCATTGATGATGAGCAAATGTGCTCATAATTAACATAGTAATTCCTCAAATAATTAACGTCAATAATGACTCCAAATAATTAATTCATTGTTCAAAGTATAGAGAATTAAATAAGCTTTAAAACTACACCAAGAAAATAAATAAGCTTAAAAAACTATACCAATGTGCAGTTTATAAATAAAACAAGTCTAGGGGCATATATGTAATAATAATAAATAGATTGTTCTCAATTCAGACCTTCTAGGGGGCTTCTTTGTAATTTTGAGAATATGATTATGCTTCTGTGTAAATTGCTCGATAGAGGGGGTATACGTGTGATTCCCAGGGAGTCGTGAGGGTGCCAACGCATTTTATCTCAAAGCGTGTGCGAGGGGCAACGATCTGGTTGATCTGCTAATTCTTGGAAAGCAGTGGGCACGAGCGTAAATTACTAACGTCACATGCACGGGGCAAGCATGGTGTTGGCTCGAGCAGTGGTAGATTCAACCCCATGCCTCACATGGCATGTTCTCCTCGCTTCGCTCAAGGCTCGATCAGCTAGGCTCGGGGATGATCTAGTATGTCCATCTGATGAAGAACTACATGGAAAGGTCTCAACGAGAACTACATGATAGGATTTTTTCTTTTGTATAATGGATAAGGTATGAAACTTAGAATTAGTGATTTCTTATACTTAAAGGTCACATTATAAAAATCTCAAAGGAAGTCTCATCCCCGAGACTTAGGTGTATTCTCTAATCAAAACCTGATCCCCCCAACCTCTATCGATTGAATCCATACAAATCTCAAAAAGAACGAAACCCCTACAAATATCGAAAAAATTGAATTAGTGTTTCGAATGTTACCTGTGAAAATGAGGGTATTTCTCCCTCATATCATCCTCAAGCTCCCACGTCACCTCCTCGATGTCCTAACTATGCTATAGGACCTTGACTAAAGGTTTATATTTCCACCTGATTATCTTTACAACACAGTCTAATATCATAACCAGCTCCTTAGGAAAATATAGGTTGGCTTCCACTGTCAAGTCCTCGTAGTTGATGATATGTTTGGGATCTCGAACATACTTCTGTAAATTTGAAACATGAAACATGTTATATATGCCCTCCATATGTGGGGGAAGGGACACTCTTTAAGCCACCTTTCCAACTCTAGCCAAAATCTCAAATGGTCCCACGAACCATGGGACCAACTTGCCTCTAGCATCGAACCTATGCACTCCCTTCATCAGGGATACTCACAAGTACATAAAATCCCCAACTTGCAATGATGATGGATTCTTAGGCATATAAAGTTGGCTGTAAATTATGCTTAAGATATGTATGTAAAATACAATACATGAAACTCTAGGTCTCTATGCCTCTAGTCGGTGTAGCTTTTCTAACAGATCTGAGATGTCAACAACCTCTTCTTAGGAGTCTCTACTTCTCTAGTTGTATCCTCAATGATCTGCGGGGTGTACAAGGTGTTGTCACCCACATGTTTCTAACACAAGGGAGTTGTACATCTCCTCCCATACAAGGCTTCAAAAGATACCATGCTATTACTTGTGTGGTAGTTGTTGTTGTACTTGAACTCAACAAGAGGAAGGTGGTCCCTCTAGGATCCCTTCCAATCAATAACACAAGCCCACATCAAATCCTTCAATGTATGAATAGTCCTCTTGAACTGCCCATCTGTGGATGGTAAGCTGAACTAAGATGCTACTCTGTTCTCAAGGATGTCGTGAACGCTCCCTAGTAATATGAAGTAAATAGTAAGTCTATCAGATACTACCTCCTTGGGTATCCCATGCAAGCAGATGACATGTTGAATGTATAATCTACCTAACTTAACTAGAGTACATGTCATTTTGACCAGAACAAAATGAGTTGACTTAGTCAACTGATAAATGATCACCCATATCGTATCATGCCCTCTTGTGGTATATGGCATTGATGTGACAAAATCCATGGAAATTCTCTCCTATTTCCATACCAGAATGGGATGAGGTGGTAGCAAACCTGGTGGTCTCTGGTACTCTGCCTTCACCATCTGGCATGTGAGATACCTACTGATATGCTCTGCTACATCTCTCCTCATTTCCTCCCACCAGAAGTGTTGGTAGAGTTCCCTGTACATCTTGTTGCTACTTGGATGAATGAAAAGTCTCTAATTATGCACCTCATCTAGGATGTCTCTCCTTAGCTCCTTATCGTTAGGAATACAAATACGACCTCCTTTCCATAGAATAGACTCTATGACTCGAAAACGGTCAAACTCATCCTTTAGACAACGATGATACACATCCTGCAACTTCTGATCTACCTACTGTCCCTGGAAAATCCTGTCCCACAAGTTATTGTACTTTACCGTATAGTCACTAAGTCAAATGTACTATCAAATGGATGCCACTCACTAAGTGTAGTGAGGACATCCCAAATTTGCAACCAGGACATTTATCCTACTTTGTGTGGCCGCCTGCTCAAGGCATCTACTACCACATTTTCCTTACCAGGATGGCAAGAGATAGTGCAATCATAATCCTGCAGTAGCTCCAACCATCACCTTTTCCTCATGTTTAGCTCTCACTAGTCAAAGATGTACTTAAGGCTCTTATGATCCGTGAAAATCTCAAATGCCACCCCATAGATAGTGGAGCCATATCTTCAGTGCAAAGACTACATCCACCAACTTCAAGTCATGGGCAAGGTAGTTGTGCTCGTGGCTCTTCAGTTGTTGAGATGCATAAGTTATGACTTGTCTTCACTGCATAAGTACAACACCAAAATCTTCCTTGGAAGCATTAATATAAATCATGAAATCCAAAGTATCGAAAGGGATGGTAAGAAGGGAAGCAGTAGTCAACCTGTCCTTGAGCGTATGAAAGCTCATGTCACATTTGTTGCACTAGAAAAATGCCACATCCTTTTGTGTCAGTTGTGTGAGGGGTAATGTTGCTTGAGAGAATCCACCGATGAATCATATGTAACCGGATAGGCAAGGAAAACTGTGAATCTCTGTAACCATCTTGGGATGCTCTCTATATAAAATGGCATCTATCTTGGCAGGGTCAACTACCATCCCTGCCCCCAAAATCACGTAGCCCAGAAACGTCACCTCCAAAAGCTAGAACTTGCACTTGCTGAATTTCACATATAGTTGATACTCTCAAATTGTCTCTAGCATAGTGTAAAGACATGACTCGTTCTTGTGCTCATCATGGGAATAGACTAGAACATCATCAATTAACACAATCACGGACCTGTCCAAGTAAGGACGAAAGACTTGATCATCAAAAACATGAATGCATCATGTGCATTCATGAGTCCGAATGGCACCAACACGAACTTGTAGTGACCATATCTCATGCGAAATGCGAACTTCATCACATGTGAATATTTGATCCTCAACTGGTGATATATGGATCGTAGACTATCTTGGAGAAGACTGCTACTCTCTACAACTGATCAAAAAGATCATCAATCCGTGGGAGAGGATAAATGTTCTTGATCGTCCGCTTATTCAATTGCATGTAATCAAATGCAAACTCTCATGGATCGATCCTTCTTCTTGACGAAGAGAATGATGCTCCCCATGGTGATGTACTTGGGCAGATGAATCCCTTCTATAGCAGCTTATGCATCTGCACCTTGAGCTCTCTCAACTCGGTGGGTGCCATCCTATGTGGAGGGTTGGAGATAGGATGTGTATATGGTAGAGAGTGATCTCAAAATATACCTTTCTCGCTAGGGGTAGTCCAGATAAATTGTTTAGGAATACATTAGGAAACTCACGTACTAGCCAAACAACCTCGATCATCCTATTCTGAGTGGATGCATCAAGAATGTATGCAAGGTATCCCACACATCCTTGATTGAGGTACTCATATGCTCTCATAGTAGATACGTACTCAACCCATGTATCTGATGTACATCCATTGAACTGGAATGCTGGTACTCCTGGTAAGTGGAAGACTACTATCTTCTCAAAGTGGTCTAGGAATACATGGTGCCTCTCTAACCAGTTCATGCCTAAAATGATGCGAAGTCCTCTAATTGTATCAACAGTAGGAATGCATACATCTTATGCCAATCGATCTATACGACTACATCCTCGACTGCTTACCGGATGATGAATAGTTGTCCCCCTATGCCTTTGATGTAGTACGAGGTAGGTATACTTGCCATAGACTTTCCCAAAATGGGCAACATACGAAGTGCAAGAAAAGAATGCATAGCACATGAATCTAATAGTGCATGTAAAGGAACTCCAAGTACTAAAATCATACCTCGGACGAGTGATCTAGAGGCATATGCCTTCTCTTGTGTCATTCCATTCAGCTAACAGTGTAGGGGTGGTGAGCTGGATCCTATGGTGTTGAATGACTGTTATGGTAAACCTTGTGACTCTTGATATCCACGGTGGAACCCCTATCCTTGGGATTGTTAAGATGGTCTAACTTATCTCCCACTCTGCTACCGGGTACACGAATCACTAGCATGGTAAGAACACTTGGCCTTGAAGTGGCCCAACTATCTGTAATAGAAACAATCCCTACCTGATTGAGAATGTGTGCCTCTCGAAACCAATCTACCTCCACTAGATATGTGACTCTGAATAAGTGTCGGAGAGTGAGAGATTTCTACACCACGACTGGATAACCCTTGCCCCAAGGTAGGAGATAAGTAGATCCATCAGCTAGATGTGTCACTACCATATGTTGATTGCGATGCTTTCGATGGAAATGAGAGAAGTATCAGCGTACTGCTCGGCTAGGTGACAGAGGTGGTAAATTTGCTAGTCCTCATAGTTCTCAGCTATGCATAGCCTCCCATCTTGTCATATTGGCTATCACCTCCTTGATGGAGGTAAGATCCAAGGTAAAGAGCTTGTCATGCACTTTCTGACGCATACCATGAATGAACTTCTACAAGTTCTCTCGTGAATAGGCTGTAGTAGCTGGGGAATGGAGAGACAGTTCTATGTATTGTATCAAGTACACCTAGGCCATCATCGACCCTTGTGTCAGCTCGGCAAGTTGTCACCTACGCTCCTCTACCAGTGCTCAAGGTAGAACTCACTATGAAACTCCGTTGCAAAGAGATCCCAAGTGATGGCCTCTGTTAGATGTTCATGCATAGTCTGCCACCATCTCTTTGCATATCCAGCAAAAAAGAACTTAGCAGATGTCACCCACTCCTCCACTGGTGCATGAATCATCCCTAGAACTTTGGATACATGCTTGATCCAAAGCTTTGCCTCCTATGTTGCGTCGGTACAAAGAACTATGTCAATTGTGATCCCGATGTATTGTGTATGCGGTCTCATGCACATGTAATGCTTCGCATCCCTAAATGACTCTGGTCCTAATGAGACTGGCCCTTGTGCGTTGTCCTCCTCCTTTCGGGAAGGGCTCTAGGATGAGTCATCTTGCTACTGCAGACTCTGCTCGATCGCCTCTTAGCGATGCTGCATGTCCTGCATGGCATGGACAAGGAAAGCCAACTTGTTGTGCCATGTCAGGATTCATGCGAGGCGGCATGGTTTTGCGTACAAAACCATAACATTAGTACTTGTCTTTACTTATGAGAGATATATGGACATGTATACTAATGTTTTTATGTTATTTGTGTCGGGTCAAAATACTCTTAGACATAACCTTGTACTTCGAATACCTAAGGAATTACATACGTGGAATGGAAAGGGAGTATCACTGCTCTGATACAAACTATCACATTTGTCACCCTAGTACCCAGATACTCGACATTCCAATCCATGTGATGCAATCCCACATTCGAAGCACATAACCACAATAGAAGCATCACATAAAAAGATAGCAGAAAATGCAGTAAACTTTTTTCTATTAACACTCAACAAGTGACCATGTCCATAAAATACCACATACATGTATTACTATAATGTCCATACAGATATGATATACATCTCTCAAAAGGGTACAAGTAAAGATAGTAGAAACTACAAAAGTGTACATAACCCAAAAGTAACAACACCAATCAGTAGAAGAACTGAACCACCCAACTATGGCCGCTCCTGAGGACCTGTCAGATTCACAAAAGTAGGAACAACATGAGAGAATTTGCCCAATATGGTGCTAAACAATTAACCAAGAAAGAACCACTAGAAGCTAAAAAGTGTACAAAAGTAGGTAACTGTGTAAAACCCACACCACGTTGAAACTAACTAGTAAAACCCATATCCTTGATCCTTATCCTTATTATTTTGATACCGGTCTTGATCTAAATCATGTAGTCCCACACTTTACAATGTACTAAACCAATCCCCACAATTTACATTGTATCAAGTCAAACCCCTCACTTTACCGTGTGCCAACCCTCACCACTGGTTTGTAACCGACCCCTAGAAGTCCAGTCTTTAAAACCATCGTGAACATTCTCCTTCAGAAAACCATAACTTGTAGACTCTCCGCTTAAGACTAACACTCAAATACTAATCAATGTGGCCTACACCAACTAGTACATAAGTACCAAGCTTAAGTGAAAGAAGTGAAGCACATACGACCAATCATAACTACTTGGCACCACATATCTGAAAATCGAGTATGACATCTGGCAAAAATGGCAAACCGATGCATCAAGTAGTATGTGAGGAATCTTTGATTCATGGCATTAATTAACTAAAAATATAGCTTTATCTTGAGAAATTAGATGCATTCACATATTTATATCTCATAATTAACATCCATGCACTTGTAAATAATTTGCATAAATTAACATTTCCTTTAGCATCCATGATTCATTTGTAAGTATTCATCTAACTTCAACCATTTTAAATTAATTCATTCAAACTCTAATTGATCTAAAACTAATTTCATTGTGTACATATCACCGATATTAACCAACGAAATATCCTAAAAAATACTATCTTCTATATATTTGAAATAAACCAAAATCCTAATTCTAGGACAAAAAGTCATAAATACTGATATCTATCACATGCAATGTCTACTTTCACTCTACTCACTTTTTAATTAATGTACACTCAATTATCTACAAATCAAGATCAAATTTAAAAGAATCAGAGTTCATTTGTGAAATTTAGATTTTGGGGCCACATTGCATATTGTACATATTTCCTGATCTTTGGCTCGTTATTTCATGTACATATTTAACTCTTTTTTATTTGTTTGTTTCTCATTTCTTTATTTCATCTCATGTTTTAACTAATTACATAAAATAAAAAATAAAAAATTAGAAAAGCAAATAACAACACAATTTCTGACTTGAGCTCACTGACCTAACTCATCTATAAATGATTCACATCACTAATTTATTCTTATTTTTTCTTAACTCATAAAAATCTAAGGAAATGGTATTTGTGTCCATTGCATTATTCTACACCATGTTTGATTTTTGCATGCATTTATTGTCCAAATAAATTCAAATAAAAAATACAAAACTAAAAAATGGTATTTTATATACATAGAATATCACCAAAAAATCATAATTTGCTTAGTTGAGTCCATTTTCGTTTGAGTCCTTCATGAACATTGTAGAGTGCATATAGGGCGTCATTTTTCATTTTTTTATCATTTTTGCATTTGAGTTCATTTGTTATTTCTATTTATTTTTCTTTATTCCTTTACATTGGTCAATGATCAATCTCACACGTGGCATACTCCCACTAGTCCATGTTAGCATCCTGGTCAAACCACCCCTGCTCCAGGTCAAATCTCTTTATCCTCCATCACCATCTTTTTTTGCCATTGGATCAAGGTTGATCCAACGATAGAGCATTACCCTACCTAATACCTTTCCTCTTCACGTGCCACACATGTGATAACCTCCAACCGTTGGATTTGGAAAGATCCAACAGTCCTACCCTCTTCTTCCTCCTCTGACGAAACCCCCCATCTCTGCTAGCCTTCCACCAACCACCAAGCCTGATATCCTTCGACCGCCTGCAACCAGCTCGATCCCAATCTGAACGAAACCCCCCAACCATTCCTATCCCATCAGCCTCCTCATCCTCTGTTACCTCTTCCAACCGAAATCCTACTCCTAATCCTATCCCGCTCTCAACAGAGAAGAAACCCAACCACCTTAGCCCATGTATTAATTCTTATCTCATCTTCTTCAGCAGATCACCAAACTCCTCATCGATTAACCCCTGCAAATTTTGGCCCCCTACTAAACCCAATCCATATTCTAACCCAATGTCTCTCTTATCCATATAAGAGCCATCATTGAACGCCCACATAGATTATCCATTGTGATTTGAAATCAAGAGCAAGAGAGGGAGATAAAGGCAAGGTCGGTGACAACGATCCAGCCCCGGCGAGGACCCATCTTTAGGTGAGATCCAAAGGGGATTACCTCTTCTGCCGCTGCAACTTCCTCGGAAGTCAACGGAGCTTTGAAGGTCCCTGCAACCATCTGGAAGAGATGATCTGGAGTGGAGGACCATTACCTCCTCCAATCCACCAGCGAACCATCAGGTATACTTCTTTCCTATTTATTCTTCTTCCCTTTTGTTTCCCCCTCTCTTCTTTGCTCTTCTTCTTCTTTTGTTCTTCTTTTTTTCATCCCTAAACTCTGATCTTTTCATCTACATGCAACCCACTCTATCGCATCTCCTTGAAATCATCTCACCTTTGTTCTCCCTCTCCAGTTCCCGTTCTACCTCTACGCAACCCCTCCACCTCCGGCAAGTCCGTGCTGGAGCACTGTTCTCTCCTTCACCATCAAAAGAGCACCCTTCATCCTATCCATCCCTCTTGTGCTTCACGCTCGAGTCTTCATCTTATTTACAAGTATATGTCAGGAGAGACAACACTTGGAGCATCAATAGCCTCTGCCCCGAAATCCCTTGGTTGTGTGTCGGCCATCGGAGGTTTAGATCACAACAGCCATTCACCACACCTCGTCAATCAGCAGTAAGAGTCCAAAGAAGAAGAAGGATGGTCGAGGACTCTAGGAGCCACAGTTTCCATTTGATCAAGGCTTGGGCATTGATCATCACCATTCCCATGAGGAGAATATTAATACTTCGATCAATCATCCGTTTGATTAACCATCCGAGCCTCCTGGCCTAGGGTAGATCCAGAGCATCCAAAGCTAGTCGTATGGAGCCTCGGGGAGCCCGAACCACCTCCACCATCTGAATCTTGCCTTACGTGTTTTATGTATGTGGTCTTGGTTATTTTGTGACCATGCCCCTCATACTTCCAAAAATTTTCCAGAAGTCCTAGTGCATGTGAGCTTTACGTGTAACCTAGGGTAAATTACGCTACACCTCCGTACCTCCTGAAAATCACAAAGCCTCTCCTCTTGGATAATTGCATAAGAACCCACTCCAATTTGGTAAATTGCAAAGATACCCCGTAAAAGGTCAAAATTTCAAAGCATTTATTCATTTTCATGACACTTAGGCCTTTGAAATTTTCCATCCTTAATAACATCAACATTTATGGTCCTATATTCGAGTTCTTCATGTTGTTTTGACCCTTATTTAATTTTCTATAATTTATAGAAATGAAGTAATTATTTGGATACATTTTTGAACAGTAATTAATTGAGGAAGTTATTCAGTTACATTGAGCACATTTATCAATTTGTATTGCTCAATAAATTGTGAAATTAGGGGAATTAATTTAGGATTTAATTTAACATTAATTGAATAATTATTCGATGGAATTAATTAAGAGGATGGCTCATAGATTAAAGTGATTGGCCTGGTATGCTTGCTTGCTCCATCATCTTGCATTCATTTTTCATCATTTAAAATTCATAAAAATTTACATTATTTATTTCATTCTTACACATTGCATAACATTATTTTTCTTACATAAAATATTTATTTGTAAACTTCATGCATCATATTTCCTTTAATTGATTGCATCTATTTTGTTTAAAAACCTATAAAAATTGCAAAATTACAAAGAAACGTACAAATCCATCTCTTTGAAAGCCTAACTCCTAAATTATTTTAAAAATTGACTCTAGACCCTTATATTACCTCTCTGAGTTCGACCTTGGAACTTACCCAAGTAAAATAAATAAATTACCACATTGAGATTAATTTCATATTAATTTTAGTGGTATTTGATTGATGGCTAGATTTTTGTGCTATAATAAAAATGACTTATTAACAAGGGGATCTGAACGTCTTTTAGTATGTCCCCTGACCAACGACCAGTCGGGATCATGGTCAACTAAGCTTCTACCTGAGACCCCAAGGGTGCATGCCCTACCCTTGGTAGTGTTACTTCAAGATACCCCCATGACATTGAAAGTTAGACATCATGGCATGAAACCACAACTACAATGGGAATGACAATTACTAGTCCTATGAGGCGAAACTCATATCTAAAGGTGTACGTTCAACCAGGACCATTTCACTTGATTATCAATTATTTCCATAACACACACACACACACACACACACACACACACACACATATATATATATATATATATATTAATGTCATATATGGTCTACATAATTTTCAGAATCAAGATCCACAAATTTAAAGGTCTAAATGTGTTCACGGTACCAAAATGATCAATCATCCAACTTTAATGATAGATCAATAATGACCGATCATAAAGCCAACCATGATCTATCATTTTGGGTTAAATGACTAGGCAGCCTTAAGGCATGATTGACCAGTCATGATCGATCAAGTAAAAATTATGATCGATCATCCTGGACAGTAGTCGGAACCACTCTGATGATGTCTTGTGAAGTCGCTCTAATCGATGATCCGACTATACCATTGTGTTTTTGCTAACACCTGCATCAAGAATATCTACTCGAATCATGCATGCAAGCCATGGATTGATTGGAAAATCTAAAAATGCGATGTGATAAGTTACTTGTGGTGCCTAAAATTGTGACAAAATGTGATAAAAACTCCAACAATAGGTAGCTCATAACCCTCGTAACCCAAGGGTATAAAACATCATGAATTCGACAGCACGCGAGAGAAAACCTTACCTCGAGGACGTCTTCCACAGCACTCCCTCGCCTAGAACGGTTGTTCCATGACTTTTAACACATTTCTATGCCAACCATGTGACTTCATACTTTGAGATCTTCATATTGGTGCCCTCAGATCTTCGATCGACTGTCAAAAATATCTATGGTGGCGGAGCTCTAATGAGATTAAGTGGTCTGGCTAGCCACTGAAAAAAATGTGAAAGGAAGGCAAATTTGTTCTCAAGGAAAAATACTTGTTAGCAACTGAAAAAAATGTATTGTTGCTAATAACGGAAATGGAAATCTTTTTTAATAAACTTGAGAAGGAAATCAACTCCTTAATATTTAAAATCGATAGGGTTAATTGATAAACCAAAAAAGTTTACTAAATTTTCAAAAACTTAGAGAAATTTATTTTCACTTGGATCCCTAACATTACTCAACATGGAAGTATGGATCAAAAAAATAAGAGGTTATATAAAGAAAACTGAGCATGCATTTGCATATTTTACGGAGCCTAAGGAGGAAAGGGACCCAAGATGATAGAATCATTGAGATATAAAAACTAACCATCAAGGCCCCAAGAAGTTATGGATACCTAGAAAAATGTTAAACCAATGTTTTATATAATAAACTCAAGAATACGAAGTGGATCATAGACAATATATATTTGTATCACATGACGAGAAACTCTAGGCGCTTTATCCAATTGAAGGATATCAAAGGTATTGTTGCTAACTTACAAAAAAGGTTATCAAACGTATAATAATAAGCGGTGTAGAGCACAACCTTGTTAGTGTTATTCAAATATGTGGCAGAAGTCGCAAGGAAATGTTTATTAAAAATTTAGTAAAAATATTGAAAAAGAACCAGGTAAAGTTCTTATAAAGGAGATATAAGTAAATATATCTATGATTTAGATTTTAATAAAAAAAATTTCTTTAACTTGCTTACCTTTAACTAATGTAGAGATCACACTTTGGAACAAAGATTAGGATATGTAGATATCATATTAGTTTTTAAACTGAACAAGTTACAACTAGTTGTAGGTTTTTATATCTCAACTTTTAAAAAGTTTACTATTTTTTCTTCTTGTGAACTTTGGTAAAACATGTAGTTTCTCCCCTTTAAGCAAAAGATGTTAATATCGACTAAAGGACATCTCACGCTTTTGTATCTAGACTTTTTTGGTCATATCCAGAGCAAGACTATGCTACGATCGTACTTTTTTTTATAATCATCAACGAGTTATGGAGTTTTACTCGGTTGTTGTTTTTACGTTTATAAATATCTAGCTTTTGAAGAATTTAAGAATGCGTGTTTGTGTAAACGAGTTCAAGAGAAAATGGATGTTGTATCTCTATGATTTGTATTGTTTCCTTTGGTATTGTTTTGATAGAGTGGTTTATACAAGATGAATATTTTATGTGTTATTTACATATGTTTGTCAATGATTTTAGGTCAAATTTCAAGTAGAAAGTAGACAAATCATGGACTCATCAACTGGATGCCTACATCTTGATTGATTTCAAACAGTGACATTTCGGAGGGAACATATGGATGGAATCCAAATTGGGTCAGTTGAGTTGTCACAGGAAGCAAATGACTCTACCCTATTCTCCGCCAACTATGACAACTCAACTCCTCACGGGTAGATTGTGGGAGACCAATTTTAGGCTTTCCATGTAGATATTGCATCACATATCCTTGATAAACCAATGTTACGTATGTGAATATATTACCACAATTAACATGTTAATTTTAAGGTGGAAACTCAAGTGGGTAAATGCTAACTGAGTTTTTGCCAAAGTTTTGTCAATCCACAAGGCGGATCGACAATCATTGAAGCGACTTTAGACGAAACCCCAATCAATCAACAATTAACCCACAAATAAATCAAGCAATAAAATAAAAGTATGGAGTTAAATTTATGTTATTTAACTCTACAAAATGTGTGTATAGTGCAAGTATGTAGAGTGTCGAACACAGGGTGCAAAATTGGTAGATCGGGCAAGTAAACACAAAATTGATGTTTTCCTTGTCTATATGTTTTATGTGGGTTCTTAATTTTTTATATTTTGTTTTTATATCTTATATTTTCTTTTTATATTTTTTAAATTTTTAATTTTCTTTTTCTTTTAAATATATAATATAGGATATATAAGACTATATATACAATAATAAATAATACAATTATAAAAACAACTAAAAATATTTAAAATACAAGAAATAAAATCTTTGGGGGGTTTAAATATTTTTTTCCTATTTTTGTTATTTTTTAGTGAATTTTGCTAATTTTTTATATATTTTTAAAGAAAAATATCTTAAATCAGGGATTTAATAAATACCTAAAATTGAAATGAAGATTAAAAACAACAAAATAGGTGAAAAATTCTTCAAATCAATTATAATAGATAAATAATAATAATATAAATAAAATTCAGAGATAGAAAAATATATTTTTGGTATTTTTGGAAATTTTGTATATTTTTATAAAGATTTTGGGGTTTTTTAATTTTTAAGAGTCTTTTTTTATATTTTTAGTGATTTTTGGTTTGTAGGCCAAAAATGCTTACATAAAAATAATATATTTTTTTGGAAAATTTTCAAAATGATTTTGTATTTTTTTGGTATTTTCTAAGTCAAACAGGGGCTTTTTGTGCTCTTTTTGATTTTTATAAAATAGAAAAGATGGCTAAAATCAAAATACAAAAATGTGGCGTGAATCTATGACATATCAGTCATCTAATCTTATTTTGAGGATTTTTTAGAGCACAATTGATAATTTTAATAAATGAGAGACCACAAAAAGAAACTATAACCTGGCAAGGGTAGATATGTAATTAAATTAAAGTGTAGAGGCTAAGTTGCAAAATGTTCAAAAATATATTACTGCAAATGAAAGTTTCGTGACTAATTAGAAATACACAGAAATGCAAGGATATGGTCGCAAAATAGCCAAGCCCGCATGCACAGGCACGTGCGTTTCGCTGGCATGGGTCGAGATGTAATTAAAGATAATAACAGGGACCTTTATGCAAATGTAGCAAAAGCTTTAACCTAATAGAACATATTACAGGACCAAAAATTAAAGACAAAAACTAGGGTCTAAGATATGCAATTTTTACCCCCCACGCGTGCTTATCCAACGGTGTGGCGCAACTCACTTGCCACGCGTCGCCACCAAAATGAGCGATGATGGTTCGACCTTGAACGTTGAGGATCAGATTGACCAGGGAGATCGGATGGTTACGGCTGTGCCGGATCAGAATGATGACTCGCGCCTAGATGAACAGGAGCCGATCCAACGACTTGGAGTCCCTTGGATAAACTCGTGAAGAACTAGGCTATAATGGACTTCAATCGGCAGAATCAAGCGACTTCGACCTCCAAAGCTACCACTGAGGTGCTCGTGAGGATGCGAGAAGGCTTCCGTAGTGGCTGGAGGAGTTAAATGGTTCCAGGGTCCATCGATGGGACCCTGGAGCATGTAAGTACCTGGAGGTGCTTCCTGAAGTTGTTCGAGCCCTCAGATGGGCTCATCTCGACCTGCAAAGAGTGTCTATAGACTGGCGTTAGAAGGGTGAGCTGGTCGAGGCTTTTATTGGGCTGATTGGCGACGAGGTGAGGTGAAGTGGTTCATCTCCAGCGGACGGCGGAAGAAGGAGATGGGTGGACCGGATTAGGAGTTGGTCTGGGTGGTTGGCTGGTGGAGAAATGTGAAGAAGTGACGAGGAAAGGAATGGGATGGTCGGTGAGGTGAAACACTGTCGGAAACACACTGGGTGGTTCATCGGAGCAGAGCTCTAATGAACTACATGTTTGGAATTTACTGCTAATTAACACACTCAAAAGCTAAAATAAAGGCAGTAATTTAAACCTAAGATTGCAACTAATCTAAAAACGATAAAAGGTACCTCGAGTCGGCGGTGGGGCAACGAGATCGGACCTCACGACGGTGCTCTGTCGGAGGAGGGTGGAATGCCACCCTAGGCTGGTCCTCGATTAACCAAAGAGCTGGGTGAGGAGGTTGTCACCCTCCTCGAGCCCTTGAGAGCAAAATGGAGGATAAAACATGGCCTAAAGAAGGTTCAAATCGAAGAGGAAGGAGACGAGGTAGGTTATGTACAGATGGTGGAAGCCAACAAAAAATAGGGTCCAACGAGCGAAACAATGATCCATAGATTGAGGCAGTGATCTAGTGTGTAAGTTTAATGCTTGAGGAACAAAATTCGCTAAGAAACCAACCCAAATCGATGAATACATCTATCGGGGGAAAAGGTGGAATGTACGGTCTAATGCAGATCTGATAGAGTCATAAGTGTAGGCCAGTTAGTTGACCGAGGTGAACTAGCAGAGCCACGTGGTTGGTCCCCGTGGACCAACTAGGAAAGACCTACCCAAAATTATTTAGAAATTTGATAGTAATTATTAATTAATTTTATTAAAATAATTTTATAAAATAAAATTTGTTTCTTATTTTTTATATTATTTTATTATGATTTTTATTTATTTTTTCGAGGTTATTAATTACAAGTTAATTTTTAGGGTTTTATTTATAGGTATATTTTACCTATGTTTTGATCCTTTTATTTTTAAATTTTTTGATTTTATTATTTTATTTTTTTATTTTATAAAATTATGACTTATTTTTATATTCTTAAATATATTTTTATTGTATTTTTTTGATGTAATATATATACTTAAATAAATAGGTATATATAATATATATGTCTAAGTATAGATATTTTCATCTATTTTTTAGTATACATATTTTATTTTAATTTTTCTTTATGGTTTCATTTTAGTTTCAATACGTAATATGTTATAAATAATATTTACAAAATTGTAAAAATATATGATTATAAAAATAATAAAGAATAAATAAAATGATGTTTTATTCGGGTATGTTGTACACTAAGGGTCCAAAATCTAACTCTCACAAACGAAATCACCTTCATTAAATACCTTATTAAAAGATATATACAATTAAAGGTGGTTTTGATACATTTTGAGTTTTTACTTGGGGGATATTGGTCTAGGAAGTTGGGATGCTTTTTATCTAGAGTATAAAAAGTACACTGTATATTATTTTTGTATGAAATTAATTTTGTATTTATATATATTATTATCTACAACTTTCATGTACAAAGTTTCTTTATTTGATGTATAAAAAGTGGAAGATAAAATAGGTCCCAAAATGAATTAATGATGAATAAATAAATGGGATTTTTATTGCATTATTGGCCCTTATCTCCCCCTACTTTATTCCTTATCAACCTAGTCATCAAGATGCCTAGGTCTCGATGTTTAGGGTCATAAAATACCTTTGACATTTTATTCTTTTTCTTTTCTTTTTTTATTCTATAATTTTGACAGTAAAAATAATATTTTATACAGTATTTATGCAACAAAAAATGAATGTTAATTTTTGAAATTAGGGCTATTTACATGCATTAGCTAACTATTTTAAGGCCAAAACGATATAATAAATGTGATGAAATGGAGATTCATCAGTAAAAAGTGCAACCCATAATCTTTTTGTTGTAAGATTTTTCCTTCACTATATCGATGAAGCTTGATTCTACAATTCATTCTACTTGAGTCGTGTACTTGACAACCCGCGGACCTACCCTTTTAATGTTGTATAATTGACTATTTCGTTGCAGTCGGATAGATCCGCGTCGATCAAAAATTAACCGCACAACTCGATTAAATCGTCGAATGAAATTATGTGTGGTTTGATGTTTGTTTAGCCTGGGCAAGCCCCAGGGTCGACTCAAGGAGGCAAAGGAACAACTCAGGATCAAGTTAGACGGATCAGATCGCGGTTTTCCAAGTGGGATTCTTTTTGTAATTTTTTTATGTGATTTTTAAAAGAGAGAAAAATCAAAATAAAAATAGAGAAAATATAAAAAGAATATTTACAACTTAATCTAATTTTTTTGGATTTTTAATAATTAAGAAAATAAAAGAATAAAATACAGGGGTAAAATGGTCAATATGTACAATATACAAAAGGGGACTAAAACCCAAGTTTTGCATACGAGCTCCGATTTTAAAGAAATTGATCTTGTTTCGAAGGTCTCTGAATGTATATTACTTTAGAAGTGAGTAGACCTAATTTGGAGGCTGTATGAGAGAGATATGTGCATTTTAAGGCTCCTAGTCTCAAACTTGGATTGGGGTTTTATTGGTCAATTTTACAAGTTAGTATTTTTTTGATATTTTTCTTTTATTAGTGTTAGTAATATATACACTATAGAGTTGGTTTTATTGGATTCAGAGTTAGTAACAAATATATACAAATAGAGATATTTTAGCTAATATACAGGTGAATATTTGCAAGTGAATTTGGCTTCGTATTTTATGCAAATATGAATGCTAAAATGCAGATATTATGCTTGCATGCATTAATGCTAATTTTGCAAGATAAGTGGAAATATGCTGCTATTTACTCGGGAACAAAGCTCTATTTTCAACTTTTAGAGTGATGAATCACAGATTCATCAACCCCCTATACTTAAACCTTGCTCGTCCCCGAGCAACTAAAATGAAATGCAAGAGTGAAATGAGATTGGGTTCCATACCAAGGTCATGAACAAAAGTTGAAAATGGAGCTTGACTCGAACTTTGTATTAATTGTGTGGCGGAACCTTATTGGGATATGAATTTAAGACCTAACAGACTTCAAGTTCCACAAGTCTTCTATTCAAGACTCCCTAATAGTCAGGTCAGAACAAATCCTCAGACGCAAATTTCTGATGACTATGATTCTTACTTGTACTGTATAAGTGAGATGTAACTCTCCACATCAGAAATGGCTCAGAACCGGCCTCCTCTAACAAGGTAACTCAAATAACCCGGTCCAGTAACTCTTTCCTCGAGGAGCGAGGTATTCCCTTCTAATTTCAAGTGCGACCAGCTTAAGAGGAGTGGTGGAGAAAAGAATGGACGGTAGCCAGTATAGCTACCTATCACGGGATGTCTGACCAGTGTAGTCAAGTCATCAAGCTGCAGACTTCTTGCTAATATACTCCGACAGGTTTGTTTTCACTTGGACCTGTCTGATTTTTTTGGAGTTTTTGCATTTTTTCTTCTTTTTTTTCTTTTTTTGAACTATATACAAGGTGCAGCATGTACATCAGGAGTTTTTCCTCTTGAGCCAGTAGACTATCCCTCTTTTGAAGCATTATTGCATCCCACAGCATCCTGTCCTTGGATGTCAACACCACCAGACTAGGTTGAGATGCACTACCCTCCCTAGAGGAGGATGGATGTTTCCACCCGTGTGCTACTCCAAACTAAAGGATTCTACCTCTTCACCACCTCATCAATGAAGAGCTACGTGCATAGTGCTTTGTCCAAGTTAGGTCATTATCAAAAAGAATCATGCGTGTGTACGAGATATTCTACTTAGACTGATTAAGATGACATGTGAACATAGACTTGCAGACTCAAAGAATTAAGTCACTTGACCTAAGAAATCTTAACTCCATCTCCTATAAGGTTCCTTTGAAATTAGGTGGATTAAGGTCAAATCAAGTCCCTTCTCAATATCTACTCATAACTTGGTTCAGAACCCACTAGCTTTTCACTTTGCATATGCAAGATATGCAGATGAGATGCAGACGACATGCTTTGTAGATGAATGAAATGCAAGACTCTCTTTTTTTTTAATGCAAGGATGATATGCAAGAGTAAATAAGAATCCTATATTTTTTTGTTTTTTTTCAATACTTTGGTATACAACAATTTACAAGAGTTTATAAGTATTATACAAATTACACAAGTGTTATACAATATAGAAGTATACATTTTTTTTCAATTTTTACAAAAGTTATAAGTATTATTCAACAAAAAAATTTCAATTTTTACCCACCCTTAATTATTGCAAATTATATACAAAAAATAAGTGTAATTATTGCAAAATATATACAAAAAGTAAGCGAAAATACGTGAAAGTACGAGCTATGGGTAAAGTATATATGTAATATATACACGCCCCCTATACTTAGCGTGTGTTATTGATGATCGCTCCCGCACCCTTAGTTAATTCGGGCAAATTAATGGTCCAAATCAATTTTATGTGTTCGTTGCAGTCGGATACAGGAGGTTAATCAAAAACCACTTAAGACAGATTTCGGGTCAATTTTAAGCAGTGATATTTTTTTTACTTGGTGAAGTCCAAGGTCGATCTCAGGGAGGCAACTGTCTCCTTAGGTTGATTACAACAATTTACAAGTGTTTGATATTCGGGGAACAATGTTTTTGGTATTTTTAATTTTCAATGCAGACACATGCAAAAATCCAGCCAAGTTGAGATTTAATCAATTTAAGATATCAAATGAAGTCCAAAAATTATGAAACTTGGTCAGATTATGAAATGGAATGAAATTAAGCTACACTAATTTTTTTGGAATTTTTCGACTCAAAATAAATTTTCTGTGAATTAACTAAACAGACAGAGTGATTTTCAGTGTTTAATTTTTAATAAATATCAAACCACAATTTCTCCAAGAACTAAAATTATCCTAGGAAGGTCTAATGATTAGGGACCTAGGAAAATTAACAGAACCAAAATCCACTGTGAAATGAATTAATTAAAATTATTTAAAGGAAATCACTCAACTATTTATTCAGGCCTCGTTATGCGTGCAAATGACATGAAATTTTTATGGAGTGTCAAAAATAATGTCCTTAAGCTACTGTGAATTTTTGGTGATTTTTGAAGGCACTGATATTTAATTAAAAATCAAGAGGCATCACTGGGCAAAATATGTCACAAATGAACCAATTAATTTATTGAAAATTCAATGAAGCCAACAAAAATCAAACACGTGTACAGAAAGATAGAGGACAAGATTCTCAACAACTTGCAATTTTTAGAATGTCAAAATGATGAAAAATGCATGCTATGGACACGTGCAAACACAAGGGTATAAATGCAATACTGGAAAATAAAATTTCAATAAATAAACGTGCTGACAGGGACTAAAATGCAATTACCTATACTATGCAGGACTTCTATGCAATTTCGCCACGAATCACGTGCGCCTCACGTGATGTCTGCTTCACAGGGACCTTTCTGCAATTCTTGACACCTCCAGGGGTGTTGGTGCAATTAACCCAGGCCGCACATGCTCCTCACGTGGGGCGGCCTAGGTTCGGAGGGCTTCGGAGGCTCGGGTTTGCTTCGGATCAGCTTCGGAGTACCCGAGCCTAGGCTTGGATGCCGAGGCTCGGATAGGGCTACGTGGCGGCCTGAAGGCCCTTGGATCAAGATTGATCCAAGGGTGGTCGGTGAAGACGCGTGGCAGGACGAGGGCCGTTCGATCCGCGGTGAGATCGACGGTCGAGGACGATGGCGGTAATGGTACGCGTGGCGGGACGAGGGCCGTTCGATCTGAGGATCGAACGGCTGCTGCTCCTTCTCCTTCAACGGGCCTCCGCCGCCTGCGGAGGAGATGGCTGCGCTCCGGTGAGGGCTGCTGAGCTCCGCCTCGACTGCCAGGCTCCGGTGGTGAGCTTCGTCAGCTCCCACCTAGCTCGGAAGACTCGGAAGAGGACGGCGAAGCCTCCGGTGGTCTCTGGATGGCTGGAGGAGGGCTGGAGCTCCTGATCGATGAAGCTCGAGGAGAGCTCCGACGAGGCTCCGGCCAATGATGGATCGGGTACCTGCAGAGGTTAGAAGAATAGCCGAAGCTTGTGCGTGTGATTGTGGAGAAGGTGAAGTGAACTGTGAGGCCTGCGGAGAAGGGGGTGGTCGGGTGACAGAGCTCCGGCCAGGTGGCGGAGCTTGCAGGTCGATGGTGGTTGTTGTGGAGTGAACGGCGATGCGGAGGGGTCAGCGAGGATGAGAGCTCCGTCGCGGAGCTCGTCGGAGTGTCGAGGAGGCGAGGAGATGTCCGTGGACGGCGAATAAATGCGGAGAAGATCAAGGAAAACGAAGAAGATGATCGGAGAAGAAATGGAGGAGGTTACCTGGGGTTTGGGGCTCAGTCTTGAGCTCCAGGTCGTCGCTCCAGAGGTCGGTAAAGCCTCGAGCTCGTGCAGCTACTCGGAGGGCGGCTGCGACACGGCGGTGCACCGTGGATCTCGCCGGAGAAGAAGGGCCGTCTTCGCTCAAGGAATCCCTCAATTCCTGTCACCAATCGAGAGCTCCGAGCTCTAGGTTCCTCTCTGGAGTGGCGGATGGCGATGAAGGTGGCCGGAGGGCGAGTATTTATAGGAGGAAGGTGACGGCAGAGCTGGGTGAGTGGCGAAGTTCATGGCTGTCGTGGGGCGAGTGTGGCGGAGATGGTGGTGTGCGAGGGAGCTGGCGAGGGAGAGGGATGAGTGGGGATGATCGTGGGGTGGTCAGTGGCCGGCGAGGTTGGCTGGAGTGCGGCCAAGAATAGGAAGGGGCAGCCTCTCCCGCAAGGCGGAGATCGTGGGAGAGAGGGGGTGCCCGAGGTAGGGGACGAAGTCCTGGCCGTTGGATCTTGTGATCCGACGGCCAGATCGAAGCGCAAAGTGAGCGGGCGTGATTAGATCTGGTGATGCGATGGATGGAATCGGGGGAAGACACGTGGCGTAATGGGGGCGAGGCGCGGGCGAGCGGCTAGGATCCGGTCAAGGTGATGCGATCTAAGGGTTCAAGAGGTGACGCGTGGCGCACTGTGATGAGAGGATCGGAGGCGTGATCGAGCGGCGTAGATGCCGCCACGTGGCTCGCTGAGAGCGCGGCGCTAAGGGACGGTGGAGATGAGGAGCTGGTGGATCTGATGGCTGAGGGAGTGCGCGCACGTGGTCGGGTCTGGGCCGTTGGATCTGAAGCGCGATCCAACGGTGGGAATCGCAGGCGGACCAGACAAAGGTCAGCGGGCCGCGTGGCGCAATCAGAGGGCGCCACGTGGCCTGCTGTGAATGGTTGAAGGGGAAAACACGTGTAGAAAGAGGAGGAGGCCGAATTTGGAAAAACTCAAAACATGAAAGTTGTAGATCTTGATGAGATCTATAAGTTTCATGTTGACCAAAGACGGAGATGAGGTCAAACATGGTACATAAATACAAAGATACATAAATATACATAGGTAGTATACAAAATGACCCAAAAACCCAAGTTCCTCATACAAGCTCCAATTTCAATGAAATTAGTTTTATTTTGAAGGTCTTTTGATATGTAGTATTCTAATAGTGAGTAGACCTAAGTAGGAGTCTGTATGCGGGCTTTATGTGTGTTTTAATGTACAAGGGTGCTCAGGGTATTTAGGCTATTTTACAAGGGTGATTTGTGGCTTTCTTCCCTATATTATTAAGGAGTATATACATATATTATAGAGAAGAGTTTATTTGATGAAGGGATATTGTACAGGGGATTTTTGGCTTCTTATTTAAATGCAGATGAGCTACTAAAATGCATGAATTATGGATGTATGCATGAGTGTTATTTATGCAGGATAAAAGGAAATATGCCTCTATTTTCTCGGGAACAAGGCTCTATTTTTGACTTTTGATGTGATGAATCACAGATTCATCAGTTATGTCCTCAGAGCACGAAAAGCGAGGAAAAAGACATAGCTCGTGCTAAACGTAGGAGAGCAAGAAAAATAAAAAGTATAGAAGTCGTCCCGCCCCCTATACTTAGGCTCTAGCAGCCTAAGTGTAGAAGAAGATAAAAAATGGGGCAAACGAGGTCAAGAGGGGAAATGGATGTGTATACATAGTGGGCATCGGTCTCCCCTATACTTAGGCTCTGATCAGCCTAAGTATAAGACAGGAGTGAGTATGAGGATCGATGTGATTTGAAGGATGTACAATGAATAGTGAATAGACTCGGGTCACTCTCCCCCCTATACTTAGGATTTGGTTATCCTAAGTATAGTCATGAGATGATATGGAACCGGGGCGAGTGATTCGAATCACTGGGGAGGGAGGGAGAGAATGTATGTATAAGAAAGAGTGAGAATATACAAGGATTAAGAAGGTTTGTGACGAACCTTCTTGTGGACGCGAGGAGATGGATAATATACATATGTGTCGCTGTCGGAATTCTCCTCAGATGAATAATAGTGAGGTGTAGGGATCGTCCAACGAGGGTCGACACACGGTTGCTTGCTTAAATAAGGCTTGAGAATAGCCAAACTGAGGTCACTCATATAAATTACCTTATCCGGACCAGATGAGGACTCCTCAGAAAATTCCTTCTCCGGTGTGTTGAAGGAAACTTTCTTAGTCGGTTTTCTAGAACCTGAATCATTGAGAGGGAGATGAGAGCGACGCGTCTTGAGAGGTTGGGGGAACACCTCGAGGAATCAATTCTTGGCTTCCTCTCACTATATAGCCAACTAGAAGAGGGAGCAACCATGTTTTTAGGTGGAGTCAATTTAGTCTTGGTTGTTTCCTTTGAAGGTCCAGGATGTGGTGCGGTGCTGACCATGGGTTCCTCATCAGACGAGTCACCATATAGATTATCATATTCCTGAAGGGTCAGCATGCGTCTCGAGATGATACCAGTGATCTCAGTTGGCTTGAAATTATTGGGCTCTTGTGTCGGATCATCAAAATGGTCAAGACAATCAGCAAAAATCATGTCCAACTCAATGCCAGCTTCTGGTCGTGAGTCCTCCTTAGAAGCTATCACGGTGGTGGTGCAAGCAGTTGATAAAGTGGAGGTATGGGGAGTCTCTGATCCAATGGTCGTCCATATAGTCGGTCTCTTAGGTGTAGTAGCGAGGTGTGACTCATCTTCCTCTTGATGGTCACGACTGTCAACAGATGTGCGGGTCACCTTAGAGTAAAGTTTATTAAAGAATGGATGAGGTCGAAGCGCTCCCAATGTTGTAAAATCGATTTCCCGAGTCTCACAATCTATAGTCGCCTTATCCAAGGCTAAGAACGGCTTACCGAGAATAATCGGAGACTAGGAAAACTCTCCTCGGTGCTCAATGTCAATGATCGTGAAGTCCACCTGAAGTAGAGCACCTTGGAAAGTAACGATGACTGAAATATTTCCTATAGATCGTTTGATGGATCGATCAGCCAGCTGAACGATCTCTCTTGACTTTCTGATTGGCCTGAGTTTGAGCTTGTTAAACACAGAGGTCGGGAGGATATTTATCGGTGAGTCATCGTCGATTCTCGCATGGGTAAAGATGGTGTCTTTGATTTCACATTCAACCCTAGGCAACCACTTCACTCTGCGGCTCTTGGTCTTTCTCCCCATCACCAAGGAGGTGGCCATAGACACTATGTGTCTTTCAGTCCTTATTCTCTTAGTACCCGACATCTTGGGCATCAATGTACTCTTTACAAATCTCTTGAGGTCAGGGAAGTGATATATGGCCTTTATTAAGGGAAGTTTAAAGATCAGTTACTCATCGAGAGCTTCCCTTAGGACAGGATCCAATTTTTTTAGGTCTTTTCATTTTCAATTTTTATGTGATTTTTTGGTTTTTCACTTTTTTTGGTGTTTTGGATAGATGAATGATCAGACTCAAGATTGGAAGGTAAGTGGTTAGTAGAAGAGGGAGATAGAATGGACTCCAGCTGTATAGAAGATGTGGGTTCCCTAATGCTTGCTTGGTTTTCAACATCAAATCTACTTACATCCTTTTCCACTTTCATTCCCAAGCTGGCAGAAATTGAGTGCAATATTTCCATGACATCTCTCAGCTTGTTACCTAATGATTCATTTTTCTCAATAAGTCTGGAAATGTCATCCACCAGAATGTTCTCATGACAAATCATGGGAGAATTCTGCTCAATTGGAGGATACTGCTGAGATATTGGGGTCTCACACTCAACATACCTAGACTCTGGCATGTAATGTTGGGTCGAGTATGGGCTATCCAAATGGCAAATATTGTTTGGAGCCTCATATGATGAAACATGGACTGATAAGTCTAGCTCATGAGTCCAATCTTGTGAATGTATAGGCTCTCCAAATGAAAGCTGGTTAATGGAAGCTTGATCACTAAAGTCAAATCAAGTCTGGAAAATCATGATGTGCATGCCTCTCCGTTCGGGTTGTTCGATCGATCATGTTATGCTCTAAGGTCAAGTAAGAATGTGTATATATAAATTGTTGTCGGGTCCCTACTTGAGGTGATAATGAAGTATGTGGGGGCATATAATTTTGCCAATCATCGATCTCAGCAGTGGCTTGCTCTTCATTCAATTCTTTGATTCCAGCAAGCTCTCGAGAATAAGGACAGTCAGCCCAAGATGGAAGTGGATCTGGAGTGTTGGAATAAGGAGTAGGTGAGAAATGCGAAGAAGTGGAGAAGTCAGTCGAAGTTCTGACTTCATAATCGGGTTGAGGTGGAGCCGAGCACGGGTAAGGATCTCCCGTGGATGGCGAAGGGTACATAGAAGAATAAGAAGGTGAAGATGATCGGTATATGGTCGATGAGGAATGGCCAGAGGTTTCAGGGTATGGGGACCAATATCCCGACATCTTGAAGAGGAAAGGATGAATGTAAGATGATTGAGGTAGAAAATGTGCAATTACATAGGATAACACACACGGACAAACACACAGACAAACACAAGAGCAAACCCGAGTTCACACTCAACACGGTGAAGGACCCGAAACTGAGTCCAATTAATCTTGTTAATTTTAAGTGTGATTTTTCAAGCAAGATAGCAAGGATTACGTCGCCTAGAGGGAAGTCGGCTCAGAGCCGGATGCGTCTTCCCTGTTTAACCTATCGCCTAAGATATCGACGGTCCTTCCTTTCTTCGCTCCTATCCCAAGTTGATGGATTCAAAGACCTGCCCCTATCTACCTGCAAGCAGGCGGAGGCTGACAAGGCCGGAACTTCACCCTGGAGGGTTACTGGCAACTTATCGCGAAGTACCGCAATTTCTCCCCTATCTACCTGAGATAGGTGGAGGCTACTTGGTACTAGTCAATGAACCTGAATAATTCAACTTGTGATATTTGCTAAGATCAGTCGGAACGTGATATGGAAGGTGGGGATTTGGGCTCTGCCTTAAGGTGTTCACACACACACACACACTCAAGTACCCTCACTCAGCCTGAAAACAAAGTCGGGGATTAGTCTCCCGCAAACAGATTTTCCAATTTTATTTATTTTTTTGGTCAATAATGTTAGCAGTCTCGGGTGTTAAGTTAAGTGGTCACTTGTTAGTCCAACCACACAGCATGCCTAACGTCCAGTCCCACGTTTAATTTAAGTTTGTAAAACCAAGAGAGAGAAATCGAGAAAAGCCCGATGCACGAAAATCGATGATGCTTATGCAGAGTGAAGAATACTTACAGTGATCCCTTCGCTTTTATGCAGGATGCAAAACAGAATTGAAAGCTTTTATACTACATGCAAATGCAGACGATAAAATCTGCTCCTAGACAGGCAGTTCTATTAACGAGTGAAGAACCGATTATATTTGGCTAAGTCCCGCGGTCTAAGTGCATCTTTTATGTGAAGTGTGGTCGTAAATATTACGAGCACAAACAAACCCTAGAGTGGCTCGAGGAGCCGCTAGTGCAAGCCTATTCTAATAATTTAAACCACACAGCAGAGGGGGACACAGTTTCACTATGTTTACACTCGCGAGAACCCAAAAAGGGAACCGCTGTAAATGCAGACACTTTTTTTACAAATTAACAAAAATAAAATATTTTTGACGTCTCAACATCCGACTTGATCCAAGAATCGTCGGCCTCTGATGCACTTCGAGATGCGTCGACTTCAAGAAAGCCGCTCCAAGTCCACCGGGCCCTCGCACAAAAAGATAAAAATGTCAGTGAGAGAGAAAATAAAAAAAAATAATTGGGTAAAAAAATGGAATAATTACAAGGTGGTTCGGGGATCAGACTACCAGAGTGATTGGAAAACGTGAATCTGATTTTCTAAAATGATCCTAAGCCGTTTGCCTCCCCGGCAACGGCGCCATTTGACAACCTGCGGACCTACCCTTTTAATGTCGTATAATTAACTATTTCGTTGCAGTCGGATAGATCCGCATCGATCAAAAATTAACCGCACAACTCGATTAAATCGTTGAATGAAATTATGTGCGGTTTGATGTTTGTTTAGCCTGGGCAAGCCCCAAGGTCGACTCAAGGAGGCAAAGGAACAACTCGGGATCAAGTTAGACGGATCAGATCGCGGTTTTCCAAGTGGGATTCTTTTTATAATTTTTTATGTGATTTTTAAAAGAGAGAAAAATCAAAATAAAAATAGAGAAAATATAAAAAGAAAATTTACAACTTAATCTATTTTTTTTGGATTTTTAATAATTAAGAAAATAAAAGAATAAAATACAGGGGTAAAATGGTTAATATGTACAATATACAAAAGGGGCCCAAAACCCAAGTTTTGCATACGAGCTCCAATTTTAATGAAATTGATCTTGTTTCGAAGGTCTCTAAATGTATATTACTTTAAAAGTGAGTAGACCTAATTCGGAGGCTGTATGAGAGAGATATGTGCATTTTAAGGCTCCTAGTCTCAAACTTGGATTGGGGTTTTATTGGTCAATTTTACAAGTTAGTATTTTTTTGATATTTTTTTGTTAGTGTTAGCAATATATACACTATAGAGTTGGTTTTATTGGATTCAGAGTTAGTAAAAAATATATACAAATAGGGATATTTTAGCTAATATACAAGTGAATATTTACAAGTGAATTTGACTTCGTATTTTATGCAAATATGAATGCTAAAATGCAGATTTTATGCTTGCATGCATGGATGCTAATTTTGCAAGATAAGTGGAAATATGCTGCTATTTACTCAGGAACAAAGCTCTATTTTCAACTTTTAGAGTGATGAATCACAGATTCATCAGTACTACAACCTCATGTACAACCCTTACCCTTTCCTGGAAAACCTCCAAAGAATACATTATCTTTCGTGGAGAAAACAACCCACAACCCCAATACCTATATTCAAATTAGAAAATAAAAAATGCCATGTTAGTCTATGATGTAAATACACAAACATACTTGCATCTTGTGAAGTACGAACAAGGCGAATGATTCTCGATAGAGATGAATGAAAGCTTTGAGAGCATAAGAGCACTAGAGAGCTTGACCACTTGAATATATGCACAACAATGGAAAGTAGAATATCTCACAACTCATTTGAGGTAGATGAATGATGAACATGCCAGACTTGCTGCCTAAAAGGAAAGATCATCGTTGATTTGTTGATCAGGCAAGTCAAGTAGAAAAAGATTTGTGTTTATTATTTAGACTCCTAAACTTATGTGTAAGTGGTAAGTATAAGAGTGTCGAACTCAGGGAGGCAAACTGTGGAACTTGAGTGTATAGTAGAGTTGGCTAAGATATTTCAAGGATTTTATAAGTGTTGTAATATTTTTATTTTGTTTTATGTTTTTAATTCATTTTGGAGTTTTATATACCTATATGTAAAGAAGTATAGGTATGTGTTTTATATTTTGGTATTTTATTTTATTTTATAATGTTTTTATGTTTTTATTTGTTTTAATAATTTTAGTGATTTTTAAGGGTTTTTAGAATTTATTTGATTTTTAATTTGGATTTTAGAATTGAAAACAATGTTATTATGTAAAACTGTGAACTTTTTTGGATTTTTAAGAGACTAAAAAATAATAAATATTTTTATTTTTTTCACCATATAAGGAATACCTTTAAAACAAGGTATTATAGATATTTTCGTAATTTTTTGTGAACTAGTTAAAACTTTTAATAAGATTTTGTTTATATTTGAATTTTATGGGTTTTAATATATGATTTTAATTACGTTTTGGTTTAATGGTTAGAATTAAGTAAAAGATCTGTGATATATTTTTAATGGAATTTTTGGAAAATATTTGTATTTTTTAAGTATTTTGTAAGTTTGTATGCATTTTGTATTTTATTTTGGATTTATAAAATATAGAAAATGAGTATATTTTTCAAAACAATTATAGTAATGTATATAGTATTATATTAAGTATTTTTGGGTTTATTATATTTTTAGATTTTATATTTTATTTTATACCGATTTTAATAAGGAATTATTTAGTATATTGTATATAAGGTTATAAGCATAATAAACTGGAAGTATTTGGGCGTGTGAATAGATGGAGCTGGTGGGGTTTTTGGCGTCAAAAGTCCCAGAATGTACCCATCCTTACTCCTGCTGCCCTGCAGGTGTTTGTACATGCTTGTGAACAGAAATAATATCGAGGGAATTTCAAGCAAATATTCCCAACACTCACTTGCAAACTATGTGCGAAGGAGGTTTCATTGTTGAAAAACACGGGAGGGCGACGTGGGGAGGATGAGCGGCGTGGGGAGTCGGAGAGGGAAGGAGGGCGACGTGGGGAGGAAGATCGAGTTATGTGAACGGAGGGCCACCGACAAATTGAATGTTGAAGTAGATGGTCGGCAAGAGGAAGGGGAGATGCGGGTCGATGCAGAGATGGAAGAGTTGGCGGGGGAGGGACCCTGGAGCGTTCCGAAGGGGCGAAGTCGACCACCGAGAACTAGCGCGATCGGAGCGTGGTGTTATCGATGCGGAGCAAAGGACCACCTGTCAAAGAAGTGCACGGCCCCTGCTCCGCTTTGTTTTCGGTGTGGAAGCCCAGGTCATCGACGGAGAGAATGCATGGCAAGGCGCACGTGGTCAATGAAAAAGGGGTCTAGCAATGCTGAGGCAACTTGCGTGAATGAAGCTGCACATGCGGCTGAGGTGCACAAAAGTCCTCAAGGTCTTCTATCAGAGGTAGAGATGGGAAGGTTGTTGCGGCGTCTATCAAAAGATGCCAGCTTAGAGGAGTCGCTGGATGGGTTCGTTGTTGGAGATGGACCGGAGGAGGAGCTGTGGAGTTTCAGAGAAAGGCTGGTCTTGGCGAAGGATTCCGGAGCGGCAGTTGATGCTATTTGGTTGCCGGGTGGGTTGCTTGGCGTAAGAGGCTTGTCGTCCCAAGGAGTGAAGGAGGTGATCGGAGGGGCGTTGGAGCGTGGTTTAACGCCGGAGATGAGGGGAAGGATCACATGGCGCAGACCTCGGTTCATGGACGGGAGCTCAGGGAACGAGGGGCCGGTCTGGCGAATGAAGGTGGCGGGCGTCCCCTTGAGGTGTCGAAAAGTGGAGATTCTTCGCAAAGTGATAGAACACATTGGTGAAGTAATGGAGATGGAGTGCTCTGGATTGCGACCCGAGGAGGGAGCTCAAGTGGTGGTAATCATTCGAGGAAACAAGCCATCCTCTTCACAACGTGCGATGATGAAGATAGGAAAAAGAGTGGTGGCACTGTGGTTGGAGGTGTTGGAGGAGCTTTCTGCGAGCGGTGACCACCGTGCAAGCGGCGGCGCTACGGAAGGCGTTCGGGAAAATCAAGCGACGGATGTGGCTGCGGGAATCACGGAGACTGTGTTGGTAATGGATTCGAAAGGAGAAATGGGCGGCTTAATTGATGAGAATTCAAACGGTGCACAATTGGTGGAGCGGTTTCCAAATATCTCAAAAGGTGCATGGGGTTCGGACCCAACAGAAAACCAAAGTCCGAATTTGGTTAGTCTAGCAACACTCCCTGTTTCATCGCAGTGCAACACGGAGGCAGTCAAGTGACCATTAGGTTCAGGGGATGGAGATGCTATGGTGTCTTCTGGGTCCACTTTTTTAAATGGACATTATTGCATGGGAATGGAATTCACGTTAACATCTTCGATGGAGAGGTTGGTGCATAAATCTGAAGGTTCTTTATGGCGCACAACCCGGTTTTCGATCCCAGTTTCTTCTCGTATCCTGGAACCTCCTCATAACACCATTACAGCTTCTGATGGTAGCAAATCTTTGCAGACCGACTTGCTTCGGGTTGGGGAGCAACATGCAATAGGGAAGACGATCATTGCGGGTAAAAATGGGGGAGGCTTGAGGGGATCAGAGTCTGGTAGGGGAGGGGTTCTCGTGAGAAAGGGAGCGGCAACGTGTCGGCGCACAAGGATGAAGGGTTCACGTGAGCTTAGCTTTGGGGATTGTGCAGCACAAAAGCTGGGAAGTCTTGGGGACAAACAACACGTGCCTTTCTTCCCGCGTAAGCGGTTTCGTGCAGATTCGCAAGGCTGGGAGATGAGGGAATTAGAGCGAGAAGGTGAAGCAGAAGTTGCGGCGAATGCTCAGTCGTGTGAGGGAGAATTAATTAACGGCCAAGAGTTGGTGGTTTCCAATGGAGGGATGGAGTTGGAAAGTTATGAAAATATTGCGGTTGGCGGGTCGGAGCATGAGGAGGAAGGGAGGATCTTCGAGTTGGCGGTAGCAAAAGCTGTAGGAGTTCAGGTGGCGGGGTTGAACCCCTCTGTTTCTCAATGAAGTTATTAACCTGGAACGTGAGGGGATTGGGTCAACCAGATAAGAGGTTGGTGATTGGCACACTTTTGGCGGCTTGGAAGGTTGATATAGCGTGTCTGCAGGAAACTAAGATTAATTCGTGGGAGTCAGTGAGATGGAGCTCTACTTCTGGACCTCATCTCAATGAATTTAGTGCTGTATTGGCGAACGGTAGCTCGGGGGGTATTGTTGTGGCTTGGAATGGAGACCTTTTTGATATGGTGGAGGAGGTTATTTTGGACCATTCGGTGAAAGTTGTTTTGGTTAGCAGGATGGACCAATCGAGGACTGTGGTTTCTTCGATTTACGGTGTTGCAGGGTCTTCTACCAATAAGGCGCTCTGGACTGAGTTACGGGCCATTAGACTGAGGTTTCCAGCAATGGTGTGGCTAGTGGGTGGTGATTTTAATGTAACATTGTATGCTAAAGATAGACCTGGTGGGAGAGGAGCGCAGGATCTCGGATCTTGGTTATTTGCTGATATGGTGGAGGAACTAGCTTTGGAGGTGCTTGATGCGGCAAATTGCAAGTATACTTGGAGAAACTCTTCTTCACAATCTAGAATTGATAGGTTTTTATTGTCTGTTGAGGCACAGGAGCGGTTCAATTTGGCATGTGTTACATCCCTTCCAAGGTCGAGATCGGATCATACGCCGATATGTTTCAACTCTTGCAGTGGGAGGGGATATTCGTCTTACTTCAGATTCGAGCGTTGTTGGCTTTTGGAGGAGGGATTCCGTGAGATGGTAACCACTTTTTGGTCAGATCTTGAAGTTGATGGGTCAGCGACTATTCGGATCGCTTTGAAGTTGGCTACATTGAGGAAAAGGTTAATGACCTTCAGAAGAGACTCTCGGGCTGAACGTGAGCGGAGGCGTACTCAAGCTCAGGAGGAAGTGGTGAGATTAGACCTATTGGAGGATAGTAGATATTTAGATGAGGAGGAGCTAGCTAGCAAAAGAGTGGTGCAGAAGATCCTTGAGGAGGAGGATAGGAAGTACGAGCTTGAGTAGAGGCAGAGGTCCCGACAGAAGTGGTTAAAGGAGGGGGATGCGAATACTAAATTTTTTCATGCGGTGGCAAATGGGAGAAGGAGGAGGAACTTGATCCACTCAATTGAAGTTGGTAGCGAGGAGTCTCATGGGGAGGAGGCAGTTGCAAGAGAGGTCACAGAATATTTCAAAAGCATGAGCAGAAGACTACCACACAGTGGATCGAGGTGGTTGGGCATGGGGATGGAGAGCATATCCGACAGTGAGGCGGTTTTGTTGACGAGGCCATTCGAGCTACAAGAGATTTGCGAGGCAGTATTTGATTTGAATTCTGATGGATGTCCAGGACCAGATGGGTTTCCTGTATTCTTTTTTAGGGAATTTTGGGAGCTAGTCTCTGAGGAGGTGCTGGCGATGATGGTGGAGTTCACAGATGGAAATTACGGTTTTGATCGGCTTAATAGATCTTTTATTTTCTTACTATCTAAAAAGGAAGTGGCGACAAGGATGGAGGACTTCAGACCGATTGCTTTATCCAATGCAATTTATTTAATTGTGGCAAAGGTTGTGGCCAATCGTTTGAGGAGAGTTCTAGGCAGAATCATCTCACCTTCCCAGAGTGCTTTCTTGCCTGGTAGACAACTCATGGACAGCGTTGTCATGGCTTCAGAAATCATTGCGGATTGGCGTAGGAGGAACACAAAGGGAGTATTGTGGAAGGTTGATTTTTCGAAAGCGTATGACTGCGTAAATTGGCGTTTCATATGGGTTTCTCTGTTCAGACGGGGCTTCCCAGACAAATGGATCTCGTGGATGAAGAGGTGTGTAACTATTGTTTCGTGCGCCGTCCTTGTCAATGGTCAACCCAAGGGTGGATATTTCCAGCTGCAGCGTGGAGTTCGTCTGGGTTGCCCCCTGGCTCCACTACTCTTTGTTCTTGCGACGGATGCCCTATCTGTTATGATTGATCGAGCAGTGACTGGTGGATTTTGCAAGGGTTTTGTTAAGGAAGAGCTGCCGATACCTCTACTTCAGTATGCAGATGATACAATCCTTTTTGCGGAAGGAGGAGCGGAGAGCAGTAGGGCATTATCGGTGGTTCTCGACATCTTTGGTGATGTCTCTGGTTTAAGACTTAATAGAGCCAAATCGGAGTTTGTCCCTTTCAACTTGGAGGATGCGGAGATTGAGACTTGTGCTGGTTGGTTGCGTTCCCCTCGTAGGAACTTACCACTGCGATACCTTGGGGTACCGTTGGTAAGTGGGAAGATGTTCTTGGCAGACTGGTTACCATTGGTTGAGAAGATGGAGAAGAAGTTGGCTGGATGGAAATCTATTTGTTTATCCAGAGGCGATAGATTAGTGCTATTGCGTTTGGTCCTTTCTGCAATTCCTATCTTCTTTCTGTCATCCAGACTCTTGCCTGTTGGGATTAGAAAAAGACTTGAGAGCATCATGAGACGCTTCTTCTGGTCGTCGTCAGGACGATCGAGTGGATTGCCTTTAGTGGATTGGGAAGCTGTTTCATGTTCGAGGGATGATGGTGGCTTGGGAGCTCGTAGTTTGGAGGAGATGAACAAGGCGATGATCAACAAGTGGATTACTCGGATTTGGGGTGATTGCAACAGCTTGGTATGTACTATGATAAGGAAGATCTATGGTAACGGGTCATCACTTCCCGAGGATGGGGTCATTGGGAATGCTCCCTCGTATTTCTGGCGAGGAATATGTTGTGTTGTGCAGGATATTCGTCCCTTTCTGAGACTAATACTTGGGGACGACACTGGATTGAAGTTCTGGAAGGACGACTGGAGTGAAAGTGGGTCGTTGAGCGTGAGGTTTCCGCAGTTGATGGCATTAGCGATGGATCCGGATTATTCTGTGGCAAATGTGTGGGATGGGCAATCTTTTTTCCCTAGATTTAGATACAAGCTTTCTGATCAGAGACTAGAAGAGTTATTGGTGATGTTGGCAGAGTTAGATAATATTTCTGGACCCTCTGAGGGGCGAGATTGCTGGACGTGGTGTGATGGGGTGTTCTCAGTTGGCAAGGCATACAAGGCTTTGAAGGGGTCGGTGGTTTTTGACCCTGGAGGATGCGTGTCAGATTGTAGAAGAATCTGGAAATGGAAGGTTCCGACGCGTGTGAAGGTATTCTTATGGTTGCATAGAAGAGGAAGACTCCTAACCGGGGACAGACTCGCGCGCTTTGTTCAGTCAGCTGATCCTGCATGCATGCGGTGTTTGGGTGAGGTGGAAGATGCGGATCACCTTTTCTTCAGGTGTGAGAGCTCAAAGAAGGCTTGGGAGTGTTTTGGGAATCAGATGATTTGTGTAGATGGTGCATCTGAGTTCTGGAAATCCATTGGCACAGATTGGAATGGCACGGAGACAGAGAGATCAGGCGTCTTGTCTATGATTTGGGCGATATGGCTTGCCAGGAATGGTGTGATATTCCGTCAGGAGAGGTGCTACGGAGAGAACATTGTTACGCATGCTCGAGCGTTAGCAGAGTGTTGGAACTTGTAGTTTCATTTTTTGACCTGTTTACAGGGGTGTATTTTATTGGTGATTAATGGTGAAGTTTTTGGGCACTCATCGATACGATGAAGGCCCTTTTTTCTTTCAAAAAAAAAAACTATGTGCGGAGGACCTGTTCGTGATATGTAGAGTTTGGGGTCTTAACCGGAAAACGCCCCAAAATATCTTTCCAGCGCACGCCTCGTACGTGAGGTATTAAGCGGTGGGAGGCGAGCAACTATGATCCAAAGACGCAGATCAGGTAGTGCGGCTAGGATGTGATGTTCCCGCACGATCGGACGGCTTTGGATACTCTCCTCAACTTCGATCGGACGACCTATAACAAATCTGGGGCAGAGCTTTTTTCTTCCCCAAGTCGACGAGTTGCTTTTAGGAGGCTGGTCTCGATTCGATTATCCGACTGCACGAATTTATGATGATGCTCGATTCTAAGGTTCTCCAGGCGATCACGATGACACTCGATCAACTGTGCATTGATGCTTAGTGGTTGTGGCTTCGTCTTCATGTATGCTCCTTAGGGCCCGTTCGGTTCGGGAATAAGCAGGAATAAGGATTGGGAATAAGGAGAATAAGGGCCTATTCTTTGTTCGGTTGGAGGATAGGAATAAGGAGAATAAGGTGAAATAAAGGTAGGTAAGGTGGGATAAAGATAGGAATAAGAGTGAAATAAGATGAAATAATGAGGAATAGTCGTACCACGAGGAACCGTGTTGGGAAGAAAATAGGGCCTTATTCTCCTTATTCCATTCCCCTTATTCACTAAACGAACAGGGCCTTAGTGGAATCAGATTGGGTTGCAGGCGATGGTTATCAACTCTGAAGCTCCATGCGGATTGTCCTCCAATGATTGCAGATGGGAGTGGATACTGTTTTGATCCAATCGAATCATTTGATATGTGTCAAATGAATTAGGTTATTGGATTCTCGGGTCTGGGTAGACCTAAATCGTTTCATTTATATGGATACTGGATTGATTAATGGGTTTGATAGTGTCCACATGATCCACTCAATCAACCTGAACAATTAATATAGGTGACATATTATTTAGAAGCACTCGATCAAAAATTCATATGCATGTATTTATATATACAAACACATGTGTGTGTACACATATATACACAATATATATATCATACTATATGATATGTAAATGGGGAAAATGGGGCTGCCCCTCTGCCCCCACATCATTTTTCGCAATTTTTTTTATTTTTTGGAAAAATATCACTATGTATATTCATCCATATATCCCTCTTATATGCCATTCGAATTTAATCAGAAACAGAGACTCTTGCGGCCTCCATCCAGACGTCATTTTTTTACGATCATATGATTTTTGAAATCAACCATGTAAGGATGGAGGCTGTAGGAGTCTCTGTTTCTGACGAAATTCGAATAGCATATAGAAGAGATATATGGATGAATATACATGATGATATTTTTTCAAAAAAATAAAAAATTTGCCAAAAATTGAGACGAAGCAGCCATGTTGGCTGCCCTAGGAGGCAGCCCCATCAACCCTTATGTAAATTCTATGTATTCACTTGTTAATAAATAATAATAATAATGTTCGGAATAGGTTTCGTTGCATATGTGAATTGAATGTGTATTGGAAATTGGAATCTAATTGAAGAACGCCAATCGTTATTAGCGGTCTCCAGACTCTCCACTCTTTCCGAGAATCCGAGATTATGTTAAACATGTCCATCGATGTATTGATTTTGATTTGGAATGTGAGACACATCATTTCCTTTTCTACTTTAATATTTTCATTCCATCCATCATCCAGTGACAAACTCTGGTGGTCATCCATGTTCTAACCTTCCAACTTCCGTGGTTTTGTCCTTTTCCCTTCAACGCTCACAAATCACAATCCAGTGATTCCAGTCTTCTCCGCAAGTCCACAGCAGCAGCACAGTACCTTTGGTTTCTAAATTAGGTGTCATTAGATAATGTAATTTATTCTTAATTTACAAATAAAAAGGTCATCAAAACTCCCATTAAACCACATGCATTAGTAGACTTGTAATCTTAAAGCTAATATAGGAAAGGTGATTTGCGTAATTATAAAGTGGCAACTTTCACGTTTAGTCAATTTGATTAATTTGATTTTAACCCACCCAATCGACATATACTAGTAACCCGAATAGCTCAAGCCGGAGTATTTTCGACTGGGTGATGGGCTCTTTTTTTTCCAACCCTAACAGAATTTAACCTGAACAGAATAACCCAAACCCTTCCAAACCGACCGAATACCCACACCTAATTCAAATGCAAGTGTCTCACTTCGAGTTCTGATGACTCCACTTGTTGCTCCAGACGCCTGATAATCATGTGACTTGTAAGGGATGAAATAGTTCGAAGATGACGACCTCGTCTGGAAGTTATGGATAGATGTGAAAAAGGGATGGGGATCCTCAACAGAATTGAAGGAGAAGGATCGGATCTGAGTTGAACATGTCGTGAGAGGGAGGAAGAAGAACTGGATCATAGTGAAATGGAGATGTTCGAATTGGATTTGACTCGAAGAGGAAATGACGAAGAAGAGGAGGATCTGAGAGATTGAGAAGAGAAATGAAGAGGATTAACTAGGAGAAGGAAAAAGGAAATGGAACTACACCAACCTAATGGATGAACAATGCCGCCTTTGGGATCAGAGCTCGAAAGTGCTCTGAGGATTGCAGCCTCGACTCACGATGATAGAGGAGGCTAGAATGCATCAAAGATAAACCTCACGCCGGCAATGATCTTGTCGGATCCTTACCCTCGACCTTGTTGCAATGACAAGTGGGGAGATCCTGTCACGAGATCGACCCTTTCTAACTAGAGCACACTGGAGTACAATGTAAAACGGCGATCAAAGCTCTGATGGTGGAGATGAAGTGCTTTTATAATTTTGGGGAAAAGGGTCCAGATTCATTGAACCTGGGCGAAGTTTTGAAGGAGAAGAAGGTCGACGAGGATGGCTTTGAGGCCAAGAAAACTTAGGGAGCAAGTTGGGTTGTTGGAGGAAGAGGAAGGAAGAAGAAAAAAGAAGGGGAAGGAAGAAGAAGAAGAAGAGGGGGAGAAGGAGATTGGTCAAAGGACCTGTCGTAGCCAATAGAAGGTTGCCACGTGGTAGGGAGGAAGTAGAAGAAGAAGAAAAGAGGAAATAGGAAGAAGACAAACAAAAGAATTATATATAGTTGTACAGATATTGTGGTATCCTAAAAAGCTGATTCTGCATATTAACTTTTTAATGAAACTACTTTCATTTAAAAAATATATTTATTCTAAATAAATGAAACTGAATCTGATGAATTTTGTATTCAGAGAGAATATATTTACCTTTGAATGTTCATTTTACGTCTTTTTGGTTTCTTTGTATCATGTTATTTATATATTAAGTACTTTTTATAATGTTTCTATAATTAATATATTAATTATAAATAACTTTGAAGAAGAAAATATTTTTATTTGAAATGATTGAATGACAAATAGATGAATATATGTTCAAGGTGAATATTTGCATATGTGTACATTTGTAATCTATATTTTCTGATATTTTTATAAGTTAAAATACTTATCTCCCCCTACTTATTTATCTTATTGACCACGTCAATATTGACTCGGTCTCAAGATTAGGATGCATATGTATGTACATATTTGCATCCTTCTTTTTTTATTTTTCTCTTATTCTTTTATTTTAGATTAAGTGTTAAATATACAATATTAACAATTGGAGTTAGTATGTTAATAATGAGGATTAATTGATATTTACATTACTTTGCCAAGGATTTTAGACAAAATGAAAGAATAAAGGAGATGAATCATGGAGTCATCATTCCCATATACTTTACTTTTGTTAATCTCTTAGATAACACTGATTCTAAGAATAAGTGAAACACAAAAAGAGAAAAGAAAAAGGAAAGAACTTAGAACAAATTTGTTTCTTTAAATCGAACTTTGCTTAGCTAAATTCAAGAACCTAAAAGGGACATTTGGATTAACAGTTTGCCGAGACCTTGTTAGAATTAGGATTCAAGTCTCAACAATCCTCAAGTTCCACGAATCCCTATTCAGGTTCACTTCAACAGTCAGCTCAGATCCACACATCCATCATGTGAACTCTTCAACCCTGAAGTCAACTTGTACTATATGTGAAAGATGTTAGCTCTTCTTGCTTAAGGAGACGAAAAGCCAACCACTCTAGTAATAAACTCCATTGGTCCCTCATCAAGAATATACAAAAAAATATAAAATAACTGTTAAATTTAGAAAAACTATGCATATCGTCAAACATATCAATTTTTACAAAAATCATTCTTGCTTGATCTCCCCTTGTTCTCCATCTTTCAATACTTTAAATCTTCATTCTATAGGTCTTGAGCTTTTGACATGTTCTTAAAGTTTTAATATTCATCTTCACAAATTGCGCTTCTTTGCTTTGACTGGCTACAAGCTTCATTGCGTTCTTCTAAGTTTTGTTCTTCCATCACCAAGTTTCCTCTATCGGCAATGTTAATCTTTCTTCGTGAACAAACATACAAACACTCTCTGTTATTATCAAAATCTTAGTCACTAACAACCTATGTCAAACAAGTCCAAACTGGTTGAGCATCTCTTTTGTGGTTACCAGTTCACGAATACTATATTTTTTAGCTGAGAAATATTCAACCTATGTCCCCACATTCAAAACTTCTTTATTATGGACGAAAGCCATAAAAAAGCAACTCATACTGACAGATAAAAAGCGTTGCAGCATCAACTAAGTAGTTGATCAGGAAGAATCGTTGCGAGCAGCATTCACATCAACATTACTCAGGTTGTTAGGGAGATATATTCTTAATTTCAATCCGCTGATCTAAGGAGTTCCAAAATAAGTTTCCTGACTACATTGCTTCGTCTAAACATGGTGCATGTTTTTTTCGGCTTTCATCTTCTGTTCGATCATTGCAGGTTTGGAACATAATATGACTGAATAAAGCTCAAAACAAACTGATGATAGAATTTTCTCTCTTTTAAAGAGAAAACGAGGTTATTAACAGAATCATTATTTAAAGATGCAGTTATTGTGCCCATGTAAACAAATCAACTCCCGCTTCTCAACAAAAAGCTGAGGCCGCTCTCTCCACACCGTCGATTCCGACTCTCTCAGCTCGAATCCTGATTCGTCCCTTCGTCTTCCATCTTCCACATCGGAACCAAACAGCCACCAGCAACCGCCTATTAAGAACACGCAGCAGATCCAGCAATTCCCCTTCCCAAGCTCGGATTTTGACTGGTACTTCTCAGCATCCGCGCCATTCTGGCAATCAGGTTCCATTCAAATTTCCTGCTTGAATCGATTCGTCGCATCTTTTCTCTTGTTGGGTTCTTCTTGCTTTGTGGGTTACCTTGCAGTTCGTCGGATTTCTTCTTTATGTATGAGGTGTTCCTATGACTTGGGCATCCTTGAGAACAACCCCATATGTGAAGTAGTTACCATTTTTCTGTCGACGTGTTTCTTTCTCGTGGAAGTATGGTGAACGGTTCCTCTCGATGGTAGTTGACTGGCATGAGTTACTTTGGATTGGTTGTACCTTCCCCCCCACCCTGCATCTAATTATCTTATCCGTTTCTTTAGTTTTCCTGTACGATAATCAGTGTTTTTTATAGTTTATTACTATTATTAAATCTATATAATTCCATCATGCGTGAGTATGGAGGCTTCGTTGAAACGGTATTATGATGTGGGTGCTTTTTTATGTAGTACGGAGGTCGAGCAGTTCGTTGTTAGATCAAAACAAAGGGGCTCCTACAGCATGTCTGCGGATCTTGTCGACGCCAGGCACCGATCTTATGGAACAACGTGAGTTGATTTGATCTCGCAGTTGTCATTCTGTTGATCAGTAGTTACCAGAACAATTGACTGATTTGTGAAATTGCCTCTCTTTTCGATTCTTGTCTGGTTTTCGAGTTTTCTGCGTGCTTGCTGGTTGATCCCGGCCTCTTAATCTGATAACCACTAATCTGTTGAATCACATTCTCTTGCTGAAAACTGCTCTGAGCTGTGCATAATCAATCAGCCCTTCTTTTTGCGATACTTTTCACTTGTAAATTTAGTTATGAAGTTTTCCTGGAAGTCGCATCTCCTGCTGCATTCTTCTTTTTAGATCAAAGATTTCCTATGGCTTTTCTCCAATACCTCTCGTGTGATAGTTGTATAATTTTACATGATAAAGAATATGGTGGTGCTCACCACCTGTTATTTCTGTCTTGGATGTTTCATATGGTTTCCGGGGCTGATGGATCAAATATGAGAATGGAACAGAAGGAAGAGTATCCTCTGCTGCATAGAGGATTGCAGCATAGTTGCTGTAATTCTTTCTATCTTTTTGATTTCGATTTCAAAATCTAATCATGTAGAATTAATCATAGACTAATGCTCTACAAATGCTCTAAATTTCGCTCAAATCCAAGCTTATTTGCTATTTTATTTTAATGGTTTAAGAGTCGGTTTTTTAAAATGGAATTTAATTTGCTTAGATCTTGACCGAATGCTTGACCACTAAGACAAAATAGCTAACAAGGTCATGAGCGGAATATGGAGGATACGTAGAGCATTAATCTGCGATTCAATCTATAAGGTTAGATTTCGAAATCAAAATCAAATAAAGCACCACTATTGTAATCCTCTATACAGCAGCGCTACACCATCTTTAAAAAATGGATTTTTACACCTTGACCCCTATAAGATTTGCCAATTATGCAACAATTCCTGTATTCTTCATATTTACCTCACAATCCCTGCTGTATTGGTATGCCCAAAATATAAAATATTCTTTAGTGCTTACTCTTTTTCTGCTGTCAGTGAAGGTTCCTGCAGAAGGAAGTCCATCAAACGTAGCGGTTTTACGGAATTCGGCACTGCTTTTGTCCAGGAGAGGGCTCGAATATGCAAACTTCATCCGCTGCACTGCATTCTTCTTCTTATAATTTGCTTCACCTTCTTGGTGATCAGACAGTCTCCCGGCAGCACTGTGAATGAGCCACTCCACACGCAACGCTCTCGGTAAGCTTCGTTTCTTCCAAGTTCTCCCATTTTTACAGGCTTCCTTAACTGGAATTTGCATAAATTGATGCTAGTAATACGAGTAGTAGTTGTTGTTTAACTGGATAATTAAATGGCAAATCAAGGCTATGGGACCAAGAAGCGGTCGATTCACCGTATTCGTCACAGCAAAATGTCGAATGGACACAATTGACAGCCGCTTTCGATAGACTCAGAGGAAGAGCCAACTTACATAGAATTGCTCTGCTGAACTTCAACAACAGTGAGGTAAATAACTGGAAATCAGTCGTCCACGATGCGGTTATCTCGACAGTATATCTCGAACCAGCATCGAAAAATATCACTTGGGAGGTTCTCTACCCAGAATGGATCGACGAAGGAGAAGAGCACGAAGTACCAACTTGTCCATCTCTTCCTGAGCCCAAGCTCTCGATAAGTTCGCAATTCGACATGATAGCTGTCAAGCTCCCTTGTAACAAACCCACGAACTCAGCCCGGGATGTCGCACGCCTGCATCTGCAGATCTCGGCAGCCAAACTAGCCGCTTCCTTGCCGGAAGCTCGTGGTCCTGTGTACGTCCTCTTCATAACCGATTGCATCCCCATTCCGAACCTGTTCCGGTGCAAGGACCTCATTGTGCGCGAAGCAAACATGTGGCTGTACCAACCTGATATAAGAAAACTGAGGCAGAAGACCAGGCTGCCAATTGGATCGTGTGAACTTGCAGTCCCACTCAAAGCCGCAGGTTTGTCGATTCAGCAACCTACTATAGATTTCCTTCATGAAGATTGTTCTAAGATCTGTAGTTATTTAAAATTTATACAGCACGCCTGTACTCTCATAACGCTCATCGGGAGGCATACGCGACGATCCTACACTCCGCCCATATCTACGTCTGCGGTGCGATAGCAGCTGCGCAGAGCATCCGAATGTCGGGATCCACAAGAGACCTCGTCATACTAGTCGACGAGTCGATCGACGATCAGCACAAGAAAGGTCTTGAGGCTGCTGGCTGGAAGGTCAGGACCATCCAGAGAATCAGGAATCCGAAGGCCGAGCGCGATGCCTACAACGAATGGAATTACAGCAAATTTCGTCTGTGGCAGCTCACCGATTACGACAAGATCATATTCATCGATGCCGACTTGCTTGTCCTGAGGAACATCGATTTCTTGTTTGCAATGCCAGAGATCACGGCCACTGCTAACAACGCGACGTTGTTCAACTCCGGTGTCATGGTGATTGAGCCGTCCAACTGCACGTTCCGATTGCTGATGGATCACATCGACGAGATCGATTCCTACAACGGAGGTGACCAGGGTTACCTTAACGAGATCTTCACTTGGTGGCACCGCATCCCGCGCCACATGAACTTCCTGAAACATTTCTGGATGGGGGACTCTGAAGCAGAGAAGCATTCAAAAAACCGTTTGTTTGGCGCCAGACCTCCCGTCCTATACGTCCTGCACTACTTGGGCGTGAAGCCGTGGCTGTGCTTCCGCGACTACGATTGCAACTGGAACGTGGACGTTCTTTGGGAGTTTGCGAGCGATGTGGCGCACGCTACTTGGTGGAAGGTGCACGATGCGATGCCGAGGAAATTGCAGCAGCACTGCCTGCTGACATCGAAGCAGAAGGCGGCGTTGGAGTGGGACAGGAGGCAGGCGGCGAAGGCGAACTTCTCCGACGGGCACTGGAAGCGCAGGATCCGGGACAAGCGACTGAAGATATGTTTCGAGAAGTTCTGCTACTGGGAGAGAATGCTGCGGCATTGGGGACAGACCGGCTCTGCCGGCGGCAATTCGACCGATTCTGCGGCTGCGACAAGGCCTGGAAGTCCCCTGAGATTGTAGAGATGATTTAGATTTTGTTACCATTGATAGAGATCATTTTTACTGGATGCGTTTTTGTTTCTTAAAAGAAGATTTGATCATATTGATTGAAGTTTCCCATCTATTGCAAACTATGCCTTCCAACATTCTGCTCAAAATGTCAGCTGTCCTTATATTGCAAAATAGGTAAAATCCGATTGTCATATCAATCTCGTAGAGCTGACAAGATCAATTTCAAAACAAACCGAAACCTGTCGCAAGTTTCAACGAGCTCTTCTCGACAACTAATTTAGTTACATTATGTAAGACAAAGCACACAGTTATAGTTTAATTATGGAAGTTTATAGGAATAAACATGTAAATTTTCCAAAAATAACGCATATGAAAATGCCTACAAGTCATGCTCTTATTTAAATAACATACTAAACTATGTAATTGTGGAAAGATTTCAAAAACATACCATATATACGCAGAGGAGACATACTCTCATCTTACTGGGGTAGATTCTGAAAAAAAAAGAAAAAGACCATCAGCAGATTTTCTGTCGAATTAACAGAAAAATAAACATTATATTATTATAACTAAAAAATCCAAACTAAGAGGAATTTTTTATTACTAGAAAACAATTCCCTAGACAATGTAGAAAAAAAGAATTCTCTCCGAAGCTTCTTCACAAGAACTAATTTGTAAATCTGTAAACAATATTTTTGCATAACTACTCTCGACTTTACAGTCTTCCACGTTCGGTTCAGCGATTCCGAGAACAATAAAGTGGTATTCTCCTCGTAGGACGTCACCCGGCGATTGAGATGATCTGGTGGAGGCAGATTGTGTTGGGTATACTTGCAAAGTTTCCAGCCTCAACTTGGGGGTTTGTAATTTGGCCCCTTTCCAGGGGTATCACTGCAATAGTTCCAGCACTTTGAGAAGCCCCATTTCAGGGAACATCGTGCTGTGCGAGACCAATATCCAGTGAGCATCGGATACTCCATTCCAGGAGCAGCGGGCAACCCCAGTTCGTGCCCTTTCTCCCCAGCGATTCCAGCGGCCAGCAGCGGGGTTCTTGGAACCCATCCTCTTCGTCTTCCTCCACACGAGCGGGAGAGCGCGAGAGAGAGACCGTGCTCGAGGGCAGCGCAGCTCGAGCTTTGGGACAGCGGCTAGGGCTTGGAGTTGGGTGTGGGAGCACCGTTTGGGCGAACTCAAGAGGGAGCAGCGGGAGGTCGTTGCGGACGACCTCAAGAAGCCGTGTTTGGGACTCCATCCGGGAGCCCACAAGGGGAGTTACTTTGTCCTCCTTGTTTTAGAGCACAATATTGGTATTTTGGATACCTAGGAATAGTTTGTTCCTTGTTGAAGAACTATCCATTGTGTGTGGTTGTACCTCGGTTTTGTGGGCAACAAAACCGGCAAGAACATTTGGCTCCATTTGACCGTAGTGGCTTGGTTGCCGGTCTTGCCCCGTGGTTTTTCCCTTGCTCACATTGAGAAGGGTTTCCACGTAAAAAAATCTTGTCTCGTGTGGTTGCTTGTTGTGGTTGCTTGTGGTTGCTTGTCATTGTTGCATTTGACTTCCCGTGTGGGGAACATATATTTGTTGTGCCATCTTTGCTGCAGGACAGTTTTAGGGGATACAGATCCTGGGTTGTTGATTGTTCCGCATCATTATCCATATATCACCAACAAGTGGTATCAGAGCTCTAGTTGAGCAATGGGCAAAGATGATGAGGGCACTATGATCAAGCTCACAAGCAGCAACTGGCAGATTTGGAAGGCTAAGATGGAAGATATCTAGTATTGCAAGGACCTCCACGATCCCGTGGAGGGTGAGAGCGCCAAGTCAGAGAACATGTCCACGGGCGAGTGGACAAAGTTGAACCGAAAGGACATTGGCACCATTCAAAGTGGCTTGACATGTCGGTGTTCCATCATGTTGCCGAGGAGACAAATGCCAAGGAGCTATGGGACAAGCTGTCCAAGCTCTATGACCAGAAGACCGCTACCAACAAGGCTTTCTTGATTAGAAAGCTTGTCAACGTGAAGTACAAGGATGGATGCAAGGTGGCAGAGCATTTGAATGACTTCCAGAGCATTATCAACCAGTTGACATCCATGGCTTTGACACTTGACGACGAGCTGCAGTCACTTCTTCTTTTGGGTTCACTGCCAGATAGTTGGGAGACTCTAGTAGTAACCGTGAGCAACTCTGCGAAGGATAGCAAGCTGACCATGGCTATGGTCAAGGGAAGTCTCCTCAATGAGGAGATTAGACGCCGCTCTTCGGGAGAGGCATCCTCCTCTTCACATGTGTATGCAGTTGAGAGGAGAGGAAGATCCAGCAGCAGAGGAGCGTCACAGGAGAGGCAGAAATCCAGAGACAAGTCCAAGGGCAGAGGAAAGTGTCACCATTGCAAAAGCCAGGTCACTGGAACTGAGATTGCAGAGTTTGGAAGAGAGAGCAAGCTGAAGCCAAGAAAGATCAGAAAAAGGAAGATGGCAATGTAGCTGCAGTTGTGGCAGATGAGAGTGCAGATGAGGTAATTCTCACCATCCAGGACCAGTGCTTGCACGCAGGGAGCGATTTGGAGTGGGTCGTTGACACGGCCGCCTCCTATCATGTGACTCCAGGGAGTTTTTCACCACCTACACTAGGGGTGACTATGGGAGAGTCTTGATGGGTAACGAGAGTTACTCTAAGATCATTGGCATGGGCACCATCTCGATCCAGACGGATGTTGGGTGCTCAATGATACTCCAGAATGTGAGGCATGTTCCTGATGTGCGGCTTAGCCTTATATCTGGCTCACAGCTAGATAGTGAAGGCTACCATCTGAAGTTCGGCGACAACAGATGCAAGATTAGCAAGGGTTCTCTCATCATGGCTAGAGGCAGCTTGTGTCACACACTTTACATGACTAGAGTGAAGGTCATGGATGGCAGTTTGCATGGTAGTGAAGCAGATAACTCAGATTTGTGGCACCGTCGGCTTGGCCACATGAGCCAGAAGGGCTTACAGCTTCTTAGCAAGAGAGAGTTGATCCCCTACCATAATGACATCACTTTGTCTCCTTGTGATACATGTGAGGTTGGGAAGAGCAGGAGTGCACCGTACAGAGCGAGATCCAAGGTGAAGGGAGACCTTCTACAGCTGGTTCACTCGGATGTTTGTGGTCCTATGGACACAGCCTCTTTGGGAGGCAACAGGTATTTTGTCACCTTCATTGATGATTCATCCAGGAAGGTGTGGGTGTATGTGCTGAGGACAAAGGATCAAGTGTTTGATTACTTCAAGAAGTTCCATGCCATGGTTGAGCGTGAGACAGGAAAATTGTTGAAGTGTCTACGCACAGACAATGGGGGAGAGTACACCTCCCATAGCTTTCAGAGCTATTGTGCAGAGCACGGCATCAGGCATGAGAGGACAGAGCCAGGCACACCCCAGCACAATGGTCTAGCTGAGAGGATGAACAGGACCATTGTTGAGAGAGTCCGCTGTATGCTGAAGACAGCGAAGTTGCCCAAGACCTTTTGGGCTGAGGCGGTTCGCACCGCATGTTACTTGGTGAACCGATCTCCATCAGTTCCTTTGGGCTTTCAGATTCCAGAGCGTGTTTGGACATGGAAAGACCCCTCATATGCTCATTTGAGGGTGTTTGGATGCAAAGCTTATGCATTGGTACCCAAGGAGCAGCGAAAGAAGTTGGATGACAAGGCAGTGCCTTGTATTTTTCTTGGCTATGGAGATCAAGAGTTTGTGCCTTGTATTTTTCTTTGGGATCCATGAAAGAAGACAGTCACCAGACACAGGGATGTGATTTTCTATGAGAATCAGACGTTGGCTGAGGACACCACTGAGAGTGGTGATGGAGATGAGATCTCCATGGATGATGACAGTGATGAGGACACGGAGCCCGTTACCCCACTTCTAGGTATGTGATGCTCACAGATGCTGGTGAGCCATACACTTTTGAGGAGGCACAGGTGCACAAGGACAAGGGTCATTGGCAGAATGCAATGAATGAAGAGATGCTATCTCTCAAGAAGAATCACACTTTTGACCTTGTTGAGCTTCCTAAAGGGAAGAGGGCCTTGAAGAACAAGTGGGTGTACAAGCTGAAGTCAGATGACAGCGGCAAGCATGTGAAGTATAAGGCCAGATTGGTGGTTAAAGGATTCAGCCAGAAGGAAGGAGTGGACTATGATGAGATCTCCTCCCAGTGGTGAAGATGAACTCAGTCAGAATGGTGCTAGGACTTGTTGCTAGCATGGACCTTGAGCTGGAGCAGATGGATGTGAAGACGACGTTTCTTCACGGTGATTTGAAGGAAGAGATCTACATGGAGCAGCCACAGGGATTTCAAGAGAGAGGGAAAGAGCATATGGTATGCAGGTTGAGAAAGAGTCTCTATGGCTTGAAGCAAGCCCCGAGACAGTGGTACTTGAAGTTTGATGCTTTCATGGGAAAGCAAGGCTTCAAGAGGACAGCAGCCGACCCATGCGTATATGTTCGTCGTCTTCCCAATGACAGGTTCGTCATTCTTTTGATCTACGTGGATGACATGTTGATTGTAGGTCATGATTCCAATCTCATTGCAAAGCTCAAGAGGGAACTCTCCAAAGAGTTTGAGATGAAAGATTTGGGCAAGACAAGTCACATCTTAGGGATGCAGATTACAATGGACAGGAAGAAGCGCATGTTGTGGTTGTCACAAGAGAGCTATGTTGAACGTGTGTTGGAGCGGTTCAACATGAAGAATGCAAAGCCTGTCAGTACGCCTTTAGCCTCTCATTTCAAGCTGAACAAAGAGTCGTGTCCTTCTACTTCTGAGGAGAAAGCAGAGATGTCCAAGATCCCATACCAGTCAGCAGTTGGGAGCCTCATGTACGCCATGGTTTGCACTAGACCAGACATAGCCCATGCAGTGGGCGTGGTGAGCAGATTCATGTCCAACCCAGACAAGGATCATTGGGAGGCCGTGAAATGGATCCTGAGATACTTGAGAGGGACCTCAAGTATGTGTCTTGCTTTTGGGAGGTCAGATCCCAAACTTTATGGCTACACTGATGCAGATATGGCAGGACATATGGACCAGAGAAAGTCCACCTCAGGCTACATTTTCACTTTTGCAGGGGGAGCTATATCATGGCAATCCAAACTATAGAAATGTGTTGCTCTCTCAACTACTGAGGCAGAATACATTGCAGCAGCAGAGGCTGGGAAAGAAGTGTTGTGGCTACAACGCTTTCTTGGTGAGTTTGGATTGGATGGCAGTGAGCCGGTTGTGTTTTGTGATAGCCAGAGCGCTATAGATTTGAGCAAGAGTACCATGCACTATGCTCGCACAAAGCACATTGATGTGAGATATCATTGGCTGAGGGATGCAATTGAGCAGAAGCAGCTCATGTTGAAGAAGATTCACACCGATGAGAACCCCTCAGACATGTTGACCAAGGCAGTCACTCGTGACAAGCTTCAGCCCTGTAGAGAGCTGAGCGGTGTCACCTCTTGTTGATCTCCATCACAGGACAATGCCTTCCCGTTGGGGCTGGAGGGGGAGGTTGTTGGGTATACTTGTAAAGTTTCCAGCCCCAACTTGGGGGCTTGTAATTTGGCCCCTTTCCAGGGGTATCACTGCAATAGTTCCAACACTTTGAGAAGCCCCATTACAGGGAACATCGTGCTGTGCGAGACCAATATCCAGTGAGCATCGGATACTCCATTCCAGGAGCAGCGGGCAGCCCCAGTTCGTGCCCTTTCTCCCCAGCGATTCCAGCGGCCAGCAGCGGGGTTCTTGGAACCCATCCTCTTCGTCTTCCTCCACACGAGCGGGAGAGCGCGAGAGAGAGACCGTGCTCGAGGGCAGCGCAGCTCGAGCTTTGGGACAGCGGCTAGGGCTTGGAGTTGGGTGTGGGAGCACCGTTTGGGCGAACTCAAGAGGGAGCAGCGGGAGGTCGTTGCGGACGACCTCAAGAAGCCGTGTTTGGGACTCCATCCTGGAGCCCACAAGGGGAGTTACTTTGTCCTCCTTGTTTTAGAGCACAATATTGTTATTTTGGATACGTAGGGATAGTTTGTTCCTTGTTGAAGAACTATCCATTGTGTGTGGTTGTAACTCGGTTTTGTGGGCAACAAAACCGGGAAGAACATTTGGCTTCATTTGACCGTAGTGGCTTGGTTGCCGGTCTTGCCCCGTGGTTTTTCCCTTGCTCACATTGAAAAGGGTTTCCACGTAAAAAAATCTTGTCTCGTGTGGTTGCTTGTTGTGGTTGCTTGTGGTTGCTTGTCATTGTTGCATTTGAGTTCCCGTGTGGGGAACATATATTTGTTGTGTCATCTTTGCTGCAGGACAGTTTTAGGGGATACAGATCCTGGGTTGTTGATTGTTCCGCATCATTATCCATATATCCCCAACAGATTGGGCATTGCTGCTGATGCGGCGAAGTACCACCTGATCCCGCGGCGGCACAGCGGGCAATGGTGCTGCCGGTGGAACCACCTCTCCAAGCACATCCCGTGAAGAATATGCGAGCACGTCAGCCTGATCACCTCATCCCTTTCCCCGAACTCCGCTAGACATACAGCACATGCCGTGCTGCTCCCCTTGTCGTGGCCATCCTTGCCGTACCACATCTTTCTCACACCCTTCTCTACGAAGGCCAACTGCCGATCGAGGCTCAGTTCGATGGTCTCGGCCTCCACCGTCACGTAAGTGGTCATCGTGAAAGAGAGCCGGACATCTGCTCCATCCGCGGATCCGGCAATTTGGGTGACCCGATCCGCAGCCTCAGCAAAGTACTTGTGATGCTCGGATGAGGAGGGATACCTGTTCTGGAAATCACGCAGAGGCTTCACGGCCTCTTCAGGGTCGGAGACGGGGCGATGTAAGGTGACGATGCTCTTGCTGATGAAGTGTGCGCGGTCCCACAGCGGTATCGATGCCGCAGCTTGCCCGGAGGAACTAGAGCGGACTACGAGGGTTGGGATCTCCAAGGTGTAGTGGTAGATGTCGAGCACCGGAGGGCTGGACGTCGGAGTACCCACAGAGGTCCGAAGGAAAGTGAAGGATTTCCTCATGGCGCTCGTGGGGATTCGATTAACAACGTTATATATATAGTTGGATTTCCTCACATTTCTTTGAGGAATAGGAGGCATCCTCTTATTAGGATTCGGACCTTGCATCACCCTGTAAATATTACGATTGTGCTCCTATCTTCTTCTTCGCATTAACGGGGACGTCCATATAAATTTAATATATCCAGACGGTGGAAGGCAATTAATTTGTTTGGGAATCATTTGCCTTCTTCGTTATTCTCTATTTTAGTTAACAATATATTTTCTGTTAACTTGATATCGTCCACGTAATTTAAGGTTTCGGTAATTGGTATTTTATTAACAATATATGTCGATATTTCTGTTATTACATTTGATTTTTATCAGTTGTATTCTGTGAGTTGTTCTAATATCAGTTATACCCATTCTTTTTTTGGAATATCAGTTGTTCCCCCCACCTTCTTGTATTAACAATATATCGTTGATATTTTTGTTATTATATTTGGTTTTATCATTTATGCCCCTATGAGATATTGTAATATCAGTTATACCTCTTCTTTTTTTGGAATATCAGTTGTTCCCTCAACTTCTTGTTGTTTTATCACTTGTGTCTCCCGTGTTAGTTGCCGTCCACTCCCAACATTAGCAGACGTTAACTTTGAAGGCACAAGAGCAATTAAATTTAAAAAAAGGGCTGAAATGAACACCTCCACCTCCCCCTCCCTCCTCCCCTCCCCCATGATCCTCCTCCTCCCTTCTCCTTGATGCCCATCCCCTTCCCCCTTGCTCCTCCCTCGCACCCCCCTCCGCCTCCCGCTCCTCCCCAACCTGTTCTGCATGCTGCTCCTCCCTTGCGCCCCTCCTCCTCTGCCCGCTGCCCCTCCCCAACCTCCTCCGCCCACTACAAGGTAAGATGGGGGTCAAATGAAGGGTGGTTCGATTTATTATTAAGCTTTGGCAAGGAGTCATGCAAAGGAAGGACTTCAAGTTGTTTCCATACTCTTTAGTCGATGGGTAGTTCCTTTCTCTCGAGCCAATGCAATGTAACCTTCTGACAATAATAGTATTCACTTGTGGGTAACCATGATGATGTCAAAAGGATGAGATCTCCATGTAGATTCTAACCTACTCAACATCGAGGTAGATGTCGAATTTGCTAAGAACAAGCTCAACAATTGATGTTGACATCAAGAGCCACAATTTGATTTAAATGTAATTTGAGGATGGGGATCTTTGAATGCCAACATTTAAAAGAAAAATTGGTTGATTTTGAGGTTAATTAGATTGTCATGTTTCTACTATTCAAGGAGGGGTTTGATTATGCTCACATATAATAAATAAAACTAACTAGAGCCCCATGTAAAGCACACTAGTTTGATCCTCCTCCCCGACCCCTTGGCAAAATACTCAAAATTTAGTTAGGGTACTAGATAAAACTAGAATCCTACAAGTATCAAACATAAACCCTATATGCTACACCTCTACCTAAATCCTAAATCTTTAACTAAACCAAAACCCTAGCTCTGCCATCAAGACCCAAAAATTTACCTATGCTTTATCTTTTAATAGCACCGTAACAAAATCCACAATCAATTATCCTTCAGAGGATGGGTGTCCGTGATAAACAAGATAAGTTATAATTCGACTTGTAGGAGTAGGGGGGATTGATAAATGGTAGGGATCGATTTATCGACTGAACAAGCTAAGCCGACAATTACCGTGTTGGCCAATCTCTAGTTCAATGAACAATCAAAGCCATAATGTGAATAATAGATCAATCAATATAAAAGATGTGAGCTAAAAATTTATTATATTTACCTCTACAAAATATGTGTATAGAATAAGTATGTAGAGCGTCAAATCATATAGACAACATGAAGCAGAGTGTAAAAATACTATTAATTGCTTAATAATATTTTTGGTGTTTCTATTTTTGTATTTTTATGGCTTTTCTTTTTGCCATTTTTATGGTTTTTAATATTTAACTTTTATGGATTTCAAATTATATATTATGTTTTAATTTTACAAATTTTAAATTTTTATTTTTGAAGATAAAATATATAAAATATAGATTATATATTATATAGATGAAATAAAGAATAGAGGTGTTTTGAGGATTTTAAATAGGCAAATAATGTAAAAATACAAGGAATGAAATATTTTTGAGTTTTATATAATTTTCTCTTTTTTTGTGATTTTTGGAGGAGATTTTACAATTTTTACATGGTTTTAAATATAATAATAAACTAAAAAAGTAAATATGCAAAATCAATAGCTTGGTTTAGGGATAATAAATATGAATAAGTTATAAAATAACCCTAACCTAATTTTAATATATACTATATATAATAAAAAAAATCAAAAATAGAAAAGCATATTTTTGCATTTTCTAGTTTTTTTGCAAAATCTAGTAATGTTTTTAGGGCTTTGCAAATTTTAAGAATTTTTTGTATGTTTTGCAAAAAATATTTGACTATTAGATGAAATATGCCTCAATAAGCACCTAGGATTTTTTGGAATTTTCCAAAAATATTTTGTAACTTTAAAGGTTTTTAAATATTAAACATGAGAAAATGAAATACTCTTCTATTTTTATAAATAAGAAAATATATTAAATACCTTGCAAAAATTACATGTGATAAATGTGGGTTCTTGGTACTTAATATTATTTTCCTACAAATTTCAATACGAAATGATGTTTAGAATGATTAAAATGTAAGAAATAAAATGAGTAAACTATTGGGAATAAGTGTAATTTCTAGAGAGTTACATAGCATTTAATAGCATATTCATAAAGTTAATGGACGTACATGCAATTCATGAATAAAAATACATCCACATGGTAGGGGTATAAATGTAAATAAAATCCAACATAGTTCCAAGCATGTAATTTAACCAAAACTATCACATGATTCTTCAAAGTTTTAAGACCAAGTTAAAATATCCAAAACCGAAGGAGGTTATATGCTAAATGACCAAGAGCCTCACCTGGACAGCCACATGAGGTGACTTGGCATTGGTTCTATCTGTAATAAAAATAAGTGCAAGATTTGAAGTGCAAATATTACAAAAAACTTTATAACTACCAATGGAAGTTTACATATTAAAATTAAAAATACAAAAAGGTAAGGGGTTTAAGGTGCAAACTACCCAATACCACACATGAGTGGATGGCCTGGAACTCACTCATCCATGTGGCGAGCTGAGACGTGTCGATGGCAGTTCATAAATGGAGGGTCGAGATTAGATCTTAGTCTAGATCAGACAGCTGTGGATCTCTTCATCGTGCGACTGTTGCTTTGCCTGGCCTCGTTCTTGATCCAATGGCAGCGAGAGGCTCTGGAAGAACAGTCGAAGACCTCATCCGAGATGAACTTTGATTAGCCTTAGCTCCTCGCTCCGATGGTCTCTCTTACTGTTGAAATGCTCTGGAGATTCCTGGAAGGGTTCTACAACCATTGTAGGAGTTAAAATGGTCCATGCCTCATCGATGGAGGCTTGAAGGCTCACGAAAGAACATGTTCCTAGACCTTGCAGTTGCCCTGTTGTGCTCTAGATGAAGACTTGAAGCTCCTAAACCTGCTCAAAACAATCCAGGGTTCGAGAGTCTCCCTCTCGACCCACACAAATGGGGCAAAACACAAGAAGAATGCGTGGGGAATGGGTCTCCAACGATGGTGGAGTATGGAGACTTGATTCGCCAATTTGTGCAATATTGGGTTGGATTGATGAAGGGATTAGATTTAGAAGAGGACATGGAGGCAATGAGGTGAACAGGTGGGTCGAAAACAGTTGAGAACGCTAGGGACAGAGGCTAGAGCCTAGAGCTCTAGCGTACTAAAATTTTTGTTTTTTAAGCTAAAAGGGATCAAATCAAACAAAACTAACACCTAATCTATGCTACCGATTATCCTAAGAACTAAAAATACTGAGGTAGATATATCACCTGGAGGGATAACCTGGGAGAAGAGTATCCACCAGAGGCTTACCAGTGATGGTTGAATCAACCTGAACTACCTTTTCCATGCCTTGAATTGACGGAAGAGATTCTCCTGTCACTAAAGCTCAACTCCAGAGCACAACCCAAGGGGTTACAGGGGGCCAAAGAGATTTAAAATTCAAAAATAGGAGGAGGAAAGAATATATACAAGTTGAGTGGAGAGATCTCTTCACCTAGGGTTTTCACGCTAATCGAAGGTTGACCATGAGGAAGCTTAGATCCACATGAAACTAGATCATGTGGTGAAGAGATTTCATGAAGAAGTCAGGGGCAGAAGGGGTTAGGAGCTATGCTAAAAAATTGGTGAAGATGGGGAAATAACAAGGCTCAGACCGGTCCATAGAGGGGCAGGGCAGTTGACCTACGTCAACAGTTGTCGCACTCCTTCTTGGTCCACGTCGGCCATTAGAAGACAAAAGAGGGCAAAAATAATAATAAATGGAAAATGGAAAATAAAATAGAAAATAATTTTATTAAATAATTCTTAAAACATGAAAGTTGTTTATTATTTTATGTATTATTTTAGGTTATTTTTATTTATTTATATGTACTTATTCATTATGTATTAATTTTCTAAGTGTAATTATAAGTATATTTACCTATGCTATATATATTACATTTTATTTTGTAATTTATGCACATATTGTTATATTTATATATTTTATATATTTACGGTATCATTTATTATGTATTTATATATTTTTATCTTATTTTTATTATTTTATTTATGCAAGTAACTAATTATATGTATACATATTATAGGTATAGTATATTTATGTATTATACTTTATTATTTATTTTTAATTTCTTTTAGATATTTTAATTTTTATTTTAATTTTTAATATATTTTACATAATATACACTTATTTAAAATTATAAAAAGAGTAAAAATACAAAGGTTAAAATAATATAATATTATATGCATATGCTCTTATACAATGATACTCCAGAAAACCAACTTTTTTATATTAACTATGTTTAAATGAAACCACCTTCATTAGATAGATAATTTAAAGATACAATGAATGTGAGTTTGATGAATTTTGAGTTCATATGGAGGGGATAACGATCAATGAAGTTCTGTTTACGGCTTTTTCATCTGTGTGTACCATGTGCACTATGCATAATTTTATTAGATATTATTTTGTATTTTTCTATACATTGTTATGTACATGTTTCATGTTGGAAATGCCTTTATTTGATGTGTGTATGAGTGTTAATAAAATAGTGCAAAAATATGGTATAGACAATATGCTGAACACTTAAGGTTTCTAAGGTTCAGTGTATTTGTCTATGTTATTTTGCCCTTATCTCTCCCAACTTTATTCCTTGTCGATCTAGTCAATATTGACTTGGTCTCGGTGTATAGGGTCAGTCATTATTTACAATGCTTCCTTTATTTTTATTTTCTTTATTCTTTTATTTTAGATTTAAATACACATATTTAAGTACTATATATATATAAAAGTTAGTGTGTTAATTTGCAGAAATTAGATGTATTTACGTGTATTTATTTAGGGATTTAAATATAAAATAAAAGAATAAAAGTGAATGAATAGGTATTCATCATAGACGTGGTGGCTTCTTCTTACCTTCAAGAACATGCTACTTCATATTCAGTTAGAGGTCATAGAGGGCCTATGTTCGAGTGTTTATAAAGGCAACTTGCTCATTGGAAAACTATACGGTACTAGCTTCTACCTCAATTGGTTGGTGATACTCTCTCTCCTTTTGGAAGTGCACAAGGGTGGGGAAAATACCGAGGAGAGTTCATGGGCCAAAGGATCGATTGTTGAGGACATATACGATATATTTTTTATTATAAAACCAATCAGTGTCAGATAGATGGTCCATGTCCAATTGAGTCGACACAAAACCATGGAAGGAAGGTGTAGGAAATAGTAGGAATGCGCCAAATTGGGGTCTTTAATGTGGTGAAGGTGGTGAATTTAACATCATCAAGGCACAAACTTGTCATTATTACAACTGATTTGACCTTAGTGATACAAAGTATAGAGGGATTATGGAAGAGAATGTGGTCGCGGACAAGGACGACATTAGCCTGCTCAGACTGCTAGATCAGGCTCAGAGGGATGCTAAGTTGAATGCCGTGTCAGCTAAGGATGCACATGCATCCATCTCGGTTGTTACAAATACTCCTGATAATTGGTTTTTCAGTGCATGTTCTGTTTGATACGGGAGCAACAAATTCTTTTATCTTTATTGAGTTTTCTCGTACTTTGGATTGAGGCCCGACAATTATATTTTAATTTCTGTATTAAGGGGCTGGGGATCAGGTGTTTTGTTATCTAAGATTCATCTAGATGCAAAATCCTGATTGGAAGACATGAAATTCCAGCAGATAATTTTGATGCGATATTAGGCATGTTATCCTTTGGGGACATTATGTTGAAGTGGTGGAGGATGTGAGCAATTAGGTCACTAACGGAGAGTGGTTGTAGGTGTAGAAATTAAGGTGGGGAGAAGGAAATGGCTCTAATTAAAAAGATGGCCAATAAGAAAAAAGTGGATAAAGTCAAGTATCTCACGATTGACATAAGATGGGGGTGGGGTGGGGGGAATCTTGTTACAAAAATTTTCACGAGAAGTCTCGATTTAGGGAATAATTGAGGGGAATGAAATAGTGAGATTATGATGGTTTAATAGCTTGGATTGAAGAACCAGCGACAACCAAGATTTTAAAATTTGGACCAGACATTGAACCCGTCAGCCTTCGGTTCGGGGTCGCACTGGGTCGGATCGTAGGTACAAATAGGTTACCGGTGATGATGTCAGCATGACATCATCATTCTTATCGACAGGGAAAAAACGGACATGGCTTAATTTACTGATCTGATTGGTCGAACCGGTTTTTGAACTGATAAAACCGATTACATATATGTAAGTATGTATTCATATATCAATGAAATAATAGTTTAAAATGTCAAATATTTCAATAAACTAATATGATTGCCTATTTCAAGTAAAACTCTACAAAAGTTAGTCACATTTTCTAGCATTACATATGGATACAATATTGCAATCATTTATTTATAGTTACTTGTTGAAAAATACTTTAAGAAAGTAGTGTCACAACTTATATTCCAACTGATATTTTAGAAGTTAAAAAGGGAACAAGTGATAAAAACCCTATTCATCATTTACACATTTATTTTTTTTGAAAATTTATCAAACCATCAAAACTGGATCAATCTGGGTCAACCCGATCTGACCACTCGGTGGTCGGACCCAGTTTTTATTTTCTTATTTTTTTGAAAGTAATTACATAAAATCGGCCGAACCAATCATGTCGGGGTCGGTCCAACTGGTCCGATCTGATTTTTTAAATCCCAAAGAATGAATTTAGGACAAATTTTACATGAGACTAAACAAACAAGATATTCAAGTTTGGATTTCAATTTTAGACATATAGTAATTATTTTGACGATAGAGGCATACAGAATAAAAGTTTGATTTGTAAAGGTGGTTTAAAGGCAACAAAATTGTTTGTTATTAAATTCTTAAAGTTAGCTCAGAATTGAGCGGTTGCAAGAGGTGAGATGTTTACATGGTGGATGGAGAGAGCTCAGTAGAAAAATGGGTTGAAAAAGGTTTGCATGTGTCGGGTCAAGAAATTGTTGTTGGGATTCATCTTGTGAAGGTTGATTGATTGAGAACTTGTGGAGGGAATTGCTAATATGGTTGATCTTCCTCATATCTTTTGATTGGAAGAGAACTGATAGGATTTTGATTGCTTGAGAGCTATTTTTTGGGAGGGGGGGGCTAAGATTGATGATCATCCTCCTACAACTTGATTAGGTGAGTGCTAATGATATATTGTTGAGAATCATTGGTATTTTTTATTGCAGTATTAAAGGGATCCTTGAGTCAATACATTTTGTACTTCAAAATGATCCAAGAAAAAATAGAGAGTCTGATGTGGGCAAGTAGACATAAACACATTGTTGAACCACTATAAATCTTTATCTTATGCAATTGTGCATGTTTTCTTCTATGATCGTGGTTCCATTTGTGTGGTTCTTGATTAGAGATATCCCCAACAACTGGTATCAGAGCCATACTTCGAATATCAACCTCTATATAGATGTGGTGCTCAATAGATCAAAATTAATATTCTAGAATATGCAGATCAAAGATGTTTCATACTAGAGGAATCTCTTTCTTCTAATCGAAAGGAATAGGCTCCAAATCATGAAGGATGAGGAGCAAAAGGTCCTAGATCAAATAACTTTAAGAACGGTAAGGCTCAACCTTGCTCGATCAGTGGCATCATATATTGTGAAGGAGAAGATGGAAAACTTCCCCCCAAAGTCCTTAAATAGATATATCAGAAGCCATCTGCATCAATAAGCTATATTTGACGAAGAAACTTTTCAATCTAAAGGTGAGTAAGTACTCCCCTGATAGCTAAACACAAGAGTAATCTAAACATTATCATTAACCAATTCAAGTCTTTGAAGATCATCTTTGATGCTGAAGTAAAATCTCTTTTACTTCTTTCTAGTTTTCCTGACAACTGGAGTACATAATTTATAGCAGTTAGCAACTCTTCTAATCTATGAAGCTAAAGTTGGACTATGTGCAAGTCTTCTTGTGGGAAAAGAGGCACAATGGAAGATGTCTGGAGAAGATCAGTTGTCATGTCCTACCCTAACTATAGATGGAAAGGTAGGAAGAGTCACAAAAAGTAAAAGCACTATAGGAGAAGTCATAGAAAAGGAGATCCGAACATAGAGATTTGAAGTCCGTGGTCTTATGGAATTATAATAAAAAGGGAAATTAAAGAATAGAGTGCAAGGCTCTAAGAAAGTTGAAAGAGAAAATGATAAAGATAAGAATTATGTAAATCTTACTGATGATGAGGGTATTGATGCCTTAATGTGTGTTGTAGTTGCTTGAAATGAGTCATGGATTGTGGACTCGAGTTCTTTGATTCTTATCACCACTACAAGAAAAGACGTGATTGGTGTACACATAGTGGTTCGCAATGTGCATGCCTATGGCACACTAGGTGAACTCTAGGAGATTAGGCGAGCACATGTGCTGGCCCAGCCTGTGTTCATTGATCACCAAGTCACAAGGTCATGAAGCGAGCACATGTGACCACAATGTTCTTGCCCACACCTCGGGCGTTGTAACTACCAAGTACTATCTTGTGGTCCACACAAGGCGAGACTACTAAGTCGTTGTGATGACAACCCACGAAGACCAAGGCTAAATTCAACAATCAAACCACACTATATAGTCAAGCAAGAATAAACAGATGTGAATCAAAATTTATTACAAACCCTATTAATAAATGTGTATAGCGACATGTAGAGTAGGGCGTCGAATACATGGAACAAAATGGTGTAGCACTCACTATTAGTTATAAATAAATAAAGAAAAATTACATGTGATAAATGTATATAGTCATGCACACTATTAATCAAAGAATGTGGGTTTAAATGATTTTTTTTAATTAATAATAAAAACATTTTTATACTATTTTATTTTAAAAGAATTATAAAATGTTATTATATAAATAGTATTATAACTTATATATTAATATATAGATATATAATACACTATAGGGGTAACTAACGTATAAATATGAGTAAAAATAATCAAAAATATCATAGTCAAATATTTTGGGTTTTTTTAATATTTTTTACTATTTTGTATTTTTTAAGTCATTTTGCTAATTTTTGATATTTTTATAGTAAAAAAATATCCCAAAACAAGGATTAAATAAAGATGATGAGTTAATTTGGGATGTAAAAATAGCAAGAAGCCTTAAAATTTTTCCAAATTCAAATTAATATATACTAATATATATATATAAATATAGTTACAAAACAAGAAGAAATATTTTTGGCATTTTTAAAATTTTTTATATTTTTATAAGATTATGGAGCTTTTTAATTTTTTTCTCATTTCCTTTTCTATTTTTTAGGATTTTTTATCTAGGGTACTAGATACTGTAATAAACACATACTATTATTTTAGGAATTTTTAAACATGATTTTATTTTTTTAGGATTTTTGAAAGCAAACAGGAACAATCGTGCAATATATGATTTTTTAATAAATAGGAGACATGCGTGAAATTCAAAACAAAAATTATGCATGTAAATACACTACATCAAGCACATTACCCAATTTTTATATAATTTTTGGAGCACAGGAGATATTTATAAAAATTGAAGAAATATGCACAAAAATACTTGAACCGACGAGGGTATATTTACGACTAAAAATAAATACAAGGGGTACAATGCAAATAACTCAAAGGTTTCTAACTAATATTTGAATTTTTATATTAAAACTTAATTACAAAAGGTATAGGGGTATACATGCAATTCCCCCAGCACATGGCAACCACGTGAGGTGACACGACGGAGGACTAAAGTACAATATGTGAAATGTTCGAGGGCCTACATGGAAATTATCCCTTACTTTTAAATGTTACTTAATATTTACAGAACTAAATATTAAATACAATAACTATGAAGGGGTTCTTTGAAATATACCCACTTAAATGCCTGGATCGGACGGTCTCTGATGAATACCCATTCATCACTCTTTATTCTTCTATTTTAGCTACAAAAACCTTTGCAAATACATGTAGATATGTGTAAATACAAATAAATACCAAAAGCATGCATTGTGTAAAAACCTATAATTAGCATGTTTTTGTGCACAAAATAAAAGAATAAAGAGCAAAAAGAAAAAGAGGGAAATATTTAGAATAAATATTGAGCAACCTAACCCAAGGGAGGGCTCAGCATGGGCCTGACCGCATAAAAGCCAAAGTAGAGGGAGATAGGGGCTCACACATGTATATATTTGTAAATACATAAAACTATATATTTTCCTCAACCAAAAATATGCTTGAACATATTGTGTATATTCTATTAAAAACAAAATAAAAAGATAAAAAAATCAAAAAGCCAAAAATACCCTTCCTTCACCTTGTGTATAAACCACACTCCTTGTATTTATTCAACCCTATAAATAAATTCATTTATTTTCTAAACTTTTTGTAAATATTCTATGGCATATTTTGTAAATAAAATAAATAAAAAGAAACAAAACAAAAATCAAATAAAAATCACAAAATTGAAAATACAAAAAAATACATTGTATTAATACCATGTATATAAAGGTATTCAATTATTTATTTTACACTTGTATATATGTAATAAAAATAAAATAAAAATATTCTTTTATTCCATATTTTATGTTGTAAATAAATAAAATACAAAATTGGCATAAAAACACATAAAAATAACAAATAAAAAAATCAAAAATAAAAATCCAATATAGTGTACATATACCTATATATAGAGCTAACCTATTTTTATTTCCAAAAATTAATTAAAAATCACCAAAAAATAGAAAAAAATAAAAGAAAAATATTTCATGTTTTAAGTTTTCTTTAATTCGACCTATTTTTGCCCTAAAATAAAGAGTCAAAATTCGGGCACACGTGGCCGCCGCTGATTGGGCCACGGGGGAATGTTGACCCCGGTCAACTCCCCCGCGCCTCCTTCCTTTTCTGGCCGTCGCGCGCCGCGCCTCCTTCGCCAATTTTTCCCACGCGACTCCAGCTGTCGCCCATTCAACCCTCGCGCCCGGATTCTTCGCCGCACATCCCTCTCCCTCGCCGGATCTTCAGCCATCAAATCGACACCTTCCTTTGCTGTCCTCACGCAACCCTAATCGCCCGGTCACGCTATATAACCACCATCTCCGCCGCCCTCGCGCCGCATCTTTGGCCCATCTCTTCCTCCCCCGTGACCTCCATTGGCTCCGCCTGAGTGACAGCGAGTGTTTGCCCGTGTTGCAGTGAGGCGAGGGAGTGAATCCATTGATCCGGCGAACCTCGCCGTACTTGCTCCGCCGCCAGCGTCGAGCACCGAGCTTCAGGCCTTGACGCCCTTCGAAGCTACGACCCGGAGATAGTCCATCTCCAGCCCAGTCTACTTCAGCCATCAGGTACCCTTAATTCCTTCTAGTTTAGCTTAATTTTAGATTACGCCCAATTCCGACCTCCGACGCATACCTCCGATTCCGGCCACTCCGATCACCCATTTTCCAATCCGACTCGATCAGCACCTTCACGACCTCCTCACGCACCTTCTTCACCCCTCCACACAACCCAGATCGCACAGGATCTGGGAGTCGAGCTCCACCGCCGTCGCCTCGCCGGAGCTCCTTCGCCACGCCGCACCATCCACCTTCACGTCACCTAACCGGGTCGAGGCACTTTGCCCTCGACCCGCGAAGCTCCTTGAATACTTTGCAGGTCCAAAAGGAGGCGTCTGAGGCCCCCCCCGACATCTTCCCAGGAGCTTCTTCTTCGTTGACCTCGCCGGAGCTTTCCAGGGCTCGGCCGAGGCCTTGGCCATCACCATCAGCTGCGGGCAGTCACCAGGAAGCTTCTCCGACCTTCAGGCGCAGCTGAGGAGGGGTGTAGCGCACACAGGAGACCGGCGAAGTTCGCCGGTGACGAGTTCCTCCTCCACCTTCCAGAGCCGTCCGATGAAGCCCTCGCTCCAGATCCAATCCTGAGCGTCCATTCCTCGAGGAGCAGCAGCCGTCGATTCATTTGAGGAGTTCATCCGGACCCTTGATCGCAGAGGAGAGAGGCCAAGAGCCCAGCACCGTTAGATCAGCCACGTGGACCTCTCTCCGCCGTCGATCGAGCCCAAGCGCCGAAGGAGTAAGGGCGCGTTTGATCTCCACCGTCCGATCATCCACGCGTCACCATCGGGCCGTCGATATTAATAAAGGGGTAAATTTCATAGAGCCCCCTCTGTTTGTCTTATTTCAGTTTAGTCCTGTAATTTTAAATTCTAGTTGTTTATTTTCTGGGTCATTTGCATTCTGGACCTCGCACTTTATTTTAATTGCAATAATACCCCTGCCAGTAGAGACCCACGTGCGTCAGCACGTGTATTTTGGGATTTTTGCATTATATGCCCTGTTGTTCTGGATGTTATTCAATGAATGAAAAGTTTTGTTTAATTGCAAATATACCCCTGTGAACACTGATTTGACGCATGTGCGAATTATTTTGGGAATTTTGCAACCATACCCCTGGGCTTTTGATACGAGTTATCAAATAGCCCTCGGACTTGGTTTTTCTTACATTTAGGTCCCTGTGTGCCCCAGACACGTGCTTGGCGCGTGACTTCTTGGGTAAATTGCACCAGGACCCCAGAACTTTTGGGTATTTGCACTTAGGTCCCTGTGCACAGTGCCCCCTTGTTCTTTTTGAATAAAATATCAAACGAACTCCAAATCCAATGAAATTTTGACACATGGCTCCTGTCATGGTGTAGGAATTTCTATGATTTTTGGGGACATTTTTGATTTCATTTATTATTTTTAAAAATTCAAAAACCACTAATTTTTGCTACTGTTTGACTTTAAAAATACCAAAAAAATATAAAATCACCTTTAAAAATTCCAAAAAAATTAGGCATTGTTGTTTACTGGTTGCTTGATTTTCTAGCCAAGTTTGGCTATTTTTCATCACATAAAAACACTAAAAATTGAAAAACCCCTAAAAATTCATAAAAATTGTAGTAAATAAATTAAAAATCCAAAAATAATAATTAGGGTGCCTAGATTTTCCTTATTCTTTCTAGAATATAGGAAAAATACCTTTAGGGCTTTTTGAGATCCAAAATTATTTTATTTTGTGGTCTTAAGCCTTGCTGGACAGTACCCTATTTTTCTTGCATTGTTTGATTTTTAATAATTATTTTGTCCATTAGAAAAATTCCAAAAATTCACCAAAAACAGTAAAAAACATAAAAAACATAAAAACCATTTTTCCATAATTTTTGCATCATTTGTGTGTCTTGTATAAATTGTTGAAGTCCCCTTGCATTTGCATTCCTTCATTTTCTCATCTTTTAAAAATCTAAAAAAAAAATTCCAAAACAAATAAAAACTAAAAAAAAAGACTCTTTGGGATACTTGACTACATCGTAGGCCGCAAGGCCAATCTGTGCTCCTTGTGTTCGACCCTGGGAGCTATACCAGGTTAAATCTTATAGCAGACCGCTCTTTCTTGTGCTTGCTTGATCTATTTTGTGAGTGGTTTATTTTCTTGATTTACACATTTCGAGTGACTGAGGACAACGACATTGTGATTTATTTTCCACTTCAGTTGCTCCTTGATTTTTGTGCGATCAGAATGGCGCCGTTGCCGGGGAGCACGGCTTTGTAGTCAATTATTCATTCTGCTATTTTTGTCTCTCTCTATATTATTGTTGTTTTCTGACCATTCTCTCTCTTTGATTTTTTTTGTGCGAGGTACTGCTTGGAATTTGAAGCATACTTTTTTTTGAGGACCCGCACGGGAAGAAGAGCAGGAAGAGAGAGAGAGGAGAAGAGATTTTATTTTAGAGAGAGAGAGAGAGAGAACATTTCTTGTGTAATAATTTAGGACTTGAACTCTGGACATTCTTGGACACTTGTAAACTTTGCGGGTCTGTTTCGCTGAGCACCGGTGTGCTCGGGGGACCCATTTGGATTTTCGCGGCTTTTATCGTGGTTTTCATAGCTAGCTGCCTTTTCCGGTGTTTACGCGGTTTTCTCGAGCCCCTAGACATAGGAATTTTGATTGATTGTGACGTAGATTCTTAAGGCCCAACACTTAATAGAATATCTGTTCCCATAGAACGTAATTGGACCTTAATAAAATTCATTGAAAAAGTTAGTGAAATTGGATTTGAGACCACGTGCCGTGAGGAGTCACATACAGCGCTGGCAGGACCCGTTGTGGCGGGCACCGAGTGACTCCCAAGATCGGACTCCGGACTCAATTCGATTAGCTAACTATTGTTCTTCACGATCAATAGAAGTTGCTCATCTAGGACTCGGTTTTTCCCGTTGCATCATTTAGGTAGTTTTATTTCTGTCTTTAAATTCTGCGCGGATCACTTGCATGTAGAGTGCTGGAGACAAGGTACGCATTTCTTTCTCTGCATGCATCATTGATTTCTCCGTGCATCGGCTTTTTCGTCTTCTCCCTCTGTTTTTGGATTAATAATCATCAGGAGAATCGGAAAAAAACCGTTAGGCCGCTTGTATTTATTTTTGAAAAATATTTAAAAAGAAAAACAAAAAAAATTGGGACTGGATAACATTATTGACCCTAAAAGACACTCACCATAAAAATTTGTCTTGGGGAGAGCAACCCCCTCATTGTATGGTTTGGATGCGCGAGAGAGTGACTCGAACCCTAGGTAGAGCCCTCCGGTGTTATTTCTAGCTGACTACCGACTCTTCCGTGCGGGCCAGTCGGTTGGAGTAGCATCGGGTATCCTAACAGGTCACACGTAAGCGTTCTGATATCTTGTATGTTCACCAAATAAAATTGACAAGATAAATTGACCGATCTTTCACGGTCTTCAGATTGTGTTGTGTTGGTGAACCGGGGGTTTGCTTTGCTATCATATTTTCTCCAGATCCCATCCGCCCAACTCGCCAAGATCAAGATGATGGGTAGACGATCTCTTAGGCAGCCTCTGGCTGCACCGCTTTCAGGCAAGTCTACTTCATCATCTAGGTTGGCCCGTGAGAGTCGAGACCAGCTCTCCGGGCCCGAGTTCGATTCCACCCTGTTCCCCCTCGATCCCCTTTCTTCTGTTCCTGAGAGACATGAGCCCGAGGAGAGACGAATTCATTTGACAGAACCTGAGTTGGGCTCTTCTGATTTTGCAGACATCCCTATGGCTGGAGCCGGTAGTTCAGACGATCGCCAGCCCGAACACTTTGTCTTAGACCAGGGAGCGATCAACTCTACCCTGATCGCGTCATTAGAGACAGTTCAGAACCAGTTACGCGATCAGGGGGCTTTCATGATCGAGATGAGGAGGGAGTTGGAGAGACTCCGAAGAGAGCGAGACGAGCCGAGCGAGCCGGAGGACATCCCTGATGCTGATGCAGAGGCAGCAGCCGCAGCAGCAGCCGCCGCAGCAGCGGCAGCCGCCGCCGCAGCGAGACCGATGCGGGAGCTTCACAACCCAGGATCTACACTGATGCACCAGTGGGTAGTGATTCCTGCTATCGTGGGGGATTTCAAGTTCCCTCCGAACACCCTGCAGATGCTTCCTCACTTTCATGGACTCGCAACTGAGGAACCACACCTCCATCTCCAGGAGTTTCTGATGATCTGCAGCACTGTCCACGACCGTCGTGTGGACCAAGATACGATTCGAATGATGGCCTTCCCTTTTTCACTGGCAGATAGAGCAGCCTCCTGGCTGAAACATCTAGGGAAGTTTGTTTACACCTGGGATCAGCTCCGCACCGAGTACTTGAACAAGTACTATCCACTCGGGCGGACGAATGCAGCGAGGGCCCTGATCAACAACTTCTCCATGCAACCTAACGAGCAATTTCACGAGGCATGGGAGAGGTTCAGAGAGCTTCTGGATAGATGCCCCCACCATGACATTTCGAAGCCGAACCTAGTTCAGAGCTTCTTCAGTGGGCTAACGCCAGAGCTTCAGGGTCTGGTGAATGCTTCTTGCGGCGGGTCCTACTTTGCCAAGGACCACAACCAAGTCTGGGCCATCTATGAGGAGATGTCCGAGAATTACATGGTGATGTCCCAGACTCGGTTGTACACTCAGAGAGTTCAGCCGCCAGGACCCGTGCAGTATCAGCGGATAGCACGGGTAGATGCAGGTCCTTCCAGCTCGTCCACAGTTGCAGCCGCACAGGCAGAGTCGGCCGCTGCGGACATGGGGATTATCAGTGAGAAGTTGGACCGCATGGAAATCATTGAGAAGAAGCAGTGCCAGGGCATAACTCAGATGGAGGAAATGGCACAGACTCTGAGCGACATGAAGACCCAGCTCTTGTGTCTTCAGGAGGCACAGACGGCTCCTCAGCCCCGTCTTCTGTCGCGAGGCGATTCCGGTGGCAGCCGCAGCTCGTCCCAGCGCTCCAGCTCCTTGCAGCAGCCTAGACAAGTTCACCTTGTACAGGCGGAGCCGTACCAGCAGCAGCAGCCCTCTTACCAGGCACCACCATCTCCAGACTTACAGATGGTGGTATATCAGCCGGATCAGCCTCTGGATGTACTCCCACCCGCCCCATACGATGCAGAGCCGTTGATGGATGTCAACGGAATTTGGTATGACCGTCCTCAACCTGGAATCCGACGAGACCATCCCGGATTCAGGTGGGGGAATGGGGGTAACCAGCCCCAGCAGCAGCCAGCCGGTCAGGGAGGGCAGTACTCCGCCCAGAGAGATCACCAGCAGCACCCAGCATCCCAGCCATCATCATTCGTATCTCGTCCCTATCAGCAGCAGGGACAGAATTGGAGACGTGAGCAGCAGGCTCACCCGCAGCAGCATCCATCCTCTTACCCCTCTCAGCCACAGCAGCACCATGTCCAGCAGCCTCATTACCAGAGAGGCAACCCGTCGGGCTCCCATGAGAGCCCCGCCATGGATGATATAGCCCGCCTCTTCACAGAGCAGCAGGCTACATTTAGACGGGAGATGGACGAGTTCCGCCAGGAGATGCGGGACCTGATGAGAGGGAAGGCCGCCATCCCTGCACAGATCGAGCCTAATCCGAATAACTTGAAGAGGAAATCTGAGCAGGTAGTTCACACTGAGCCTACCACTTCTAGTGACTCATTTGATGTTATCTCGTCGGATTTATTTGATGCTGATTTTGTCACACTTAGGAGCGGTAGAAGACCAGCAGGCGGCGCCTCATCTGAGCGACCTCACGAGGATCCATCTAGAGCGCCAGATGAGGGAAAGGAGAGCGGTACTGAAGCCGCACATCCTGATGACGGTGGTACTGATGCCACCCGAGATGCTGATTCACCCGGCGGTACTGAAGCCGCCATTTCACCACATAGAGGAGGTGGTACTGACGCCACCAGGAGAGCCGAGCCAGCCAGCGGTACTGAGGCCGCAAGACGTTTAGTTGCAGAGCCAGCCAGAGGTGGTACTGAGGCCACCAATATTCATTTTGATAGAGATGTTGTCTTTCCTCGAATAAATGTATCTCGGAACTCTGAATTGAATAAAGGAAAAGGTTTAGTTTATTCTGATCCCACTGTGATGAATGATGTTTGTAAGGATCCAGTCATTGAACCGACTAGACCTATTCCTAGTCCTTCATCTGAGAAGGACCCTGTGATCCCCTTTCCTAGAGCCCTTGAGTTAGGGAAGGGGAAGAAAAAAGAAAAAGACCCAAAAAAAGAGAGAGCAGGAGGAGTTCAGCCAGAGCATGATAGACCGATTTCACATCCAGCTGACCCTCAATGAGGCTTTGCAGCACATCCCTCTTCTTCAGCGAACATTGAGAGATAGGACCACAGTCAGGAGGAAGAAGAGGAACAAGACCGCAGAAATTCATGTGCTAACAAAAGCCACGTGTTACGCGATCCAGAACCATCTGCCGACTAAGAGGCCAGATTTAGGGGCCCCGTATGTCAGATGTCAGATTAGTGAGCAGAGGTTCGACCGCACTCTATTAGATAGCGGATCATCGATCAACCTTCTACCAGCAGCCCTTCTCGACCACTTAGAGTTGGGCACTCTTGTACAGAGCAGGACATACCTTCAGTTTGCTGATAGGTCTGTCAAGAGGCCAAAGGGGTTGTTACGAGACGTTGTCGTCACGATTCAGGGTTTGCAATTCCCCGTGGACTTCGTAGTGCTGGACATGGAGACCCCTGACTCGTTGACCGATTCCCCCATCATTCTCGGTCGCCCATTCTTGGCCACAGCCAAGGCAGTGACTGACCATGACAGTGGGAAGGTATACTTTCGCGTCCAGGGCGAAAGTATACAAATAGAGACGGTTAAGGACCACAGAGCCAGATCCAGATCCCGCTCACATGGCAGTACAGATTCGGAGCAGCTGACAGACGCAGAGCCCGACATCCACCAGGACTGTGATTTTGTGATCACAGATGATGAGGCAGCTTGGGCAGACCCTGCAGCACAGACCATCCTCTCATATTCAGATACAGCTGATGCAGAGATGATGGAAGAGGAGAGTCTGGAGAGCACGGCTCTGGTTCAGGATACTATTGAGTCAGCAGAGTCGGATCTTGATCGCGACACGATTTCCAGTGATGGTGGTACTGAGGCCACCCTGCTCTATGGTGGTGCTGATGCCACCTTATTCTCCAGTGGTACTGATGCCACTGAGTCTGATATAGATCCCTCGGATTCAGAGTCTGATTGGGCAGATTGTAATGATCAGATGCCAGATCTGGATCCACTTGAGCCTACAGAGGAGGAGGTAGAGGCAGAGCATATCAGAGACAATGCAGAGGACCCGCCTTCTCCAGATCCAGTTTGTGAGAGTTCATTATCATTCTCCCAGGCAAATTTGGCAGAATTGCCTGCATACACACATCTTCTTCAGAAGCCAGATTCGCCAGCACCCAGCTGTCCAGAGCTAAAGCCGCTCCCTACTTCGCTGAAGTATAGGTTCCTTGCGGGAGAGTCTGAGATGTACCCAGTCATTATCTCTGCAGATCTGACTGGAGAACAAGAATCCCGTCTGATGGAGGTTCTTGAAAAGAACCGCAAGGCAATTGGATGGAGCGTAGCAGATCTCCATGGGATCAGTCCCTCGTTGTGCTCTCACCATATCTATCTTGAGGAAGGGGCAAAGCCGTCGCGTGAGTTCCAGCGGCGACTGAACCCTAACCTAAGAGAGGTTGTTATGAAGGAAATATCAAAATGGTGGAGTGCAGATTTTATTTACCCCATTTCCGACTCCAAGTGGGTTAGCCCCTTGCATGTGGTGCCCAAGAAGACGGGCATCACGACCGTGATCAGTGAGTCGGGAGAGGAGATTGCTACACGAGTACCCACCTCTTGGCGGGTCTGTGTTGACTACAGGAGACTCAACCAGGCCACCAAGAAGGACCATTTTCCCCTGCCTTTTATTGATCAGATCATAGAGAGACTGGCAGGGAAGAGCCATTACTGCTTCCTAGATGGGTACTCGGGCTACAACCAAGTGGCCATCGCTCCTGAGGATCAGGAGAAGACCACCTTTACCTGTCCCTTCGGTACTTACGCCTTTCGACGCATGCCATTTGGGCTATGTAACGCCCCTGCGACTTTTCAGAGATGCATGCTGTCAATCTTTTCGGACATGGTAGGGGAGTGCTTGGAGGTCTTCATGGACGACTTCTCGGTTTACGGCGACGATTTCGATTCCTGTCTTGACTGCCTAGACCGAGTTCTCCAGCGATGTATTGACACCCGCCTAGTTCTGTCTTGGGAGAAGAGTCACTTCATGGTGACTCAAGGGACGGTGCTTGGCCACATCATCTCCAACAGAGGCATGGAGGTTGATCCGGCCAAGGTCGATGTCATTAGGAAACTCACACCGCCGTCCAATCTGAAGCAGCTACGGTCATTTCTGGGGCACGTTGGTTTTTATAGGAGATTCATTCATGATTTCAGCAAGATTGCCCGACCGTTGACTGACCTCTTGACGAAAGACACCGAGTTCCTTGTTGATGACAAGTGTCTTTCGTCCTTTGAGACTCTCCAGCAGTGTGTAATTGAGGCTCCTGTCCTTCAGCCACCCGATTGGTCTCTTCCATTCGAGATCATGACGGACGCCTCTGATTTTGCCGTAGGGGCCGTGCTAGGACAGAGGAGGGATGGAGTACCATTTGCGATACACTATGCTAGCCGCACATTGGATTCCGCCCAGCGGAATTATACAGTCACAGAGAAGGAGATGCTAGCAGTAGTGTTTGCCCTAGATAAATTCAGATCATATATCATTGGATCCCGAGTGACCTTGTACACAGATCACACCGCCATCAGGTACCTCATGTCAAAGAAGGATGCCAAGGCCAGACTTACTAGATGGATCCTTCTACTCCAGGAGTTCGACATTGAGATCAAGGATAAGCCTGGAGTCAAGAATGTGGTGGCGGACCATTTATCCCGATTAGAGCAGCCTGAGGATACAGAGCAGATTGATCCCATTTGTGATACCTTCCCAGATGAGGCGATCCTTGCTATCGCCTCACTCCCGTGGTATGCCGATATTGTGAACTTCCTCGTTGCTGGGAAAGTCCCACAAGATTGGCCCAAGCAGAGAATTGAGACCTTCCTTGCGAAGGCTAAGTCCTACCACTGGGAGGATCCCATCCTTTACCACGAAGGAGGGGATAGCATCTGGCGTCGGTGTATTCCTCAGGAGGAGCATCATAGTGTCCTCACTTACTGCCACAAGCTTGAGGCAGGAGGACATCATTCTGGGAGGAGAACGGCACAGAAAGTGCTCCAATCCGGCTTGTGGTGGCCTACCCTCTTCAAGGACTCTGAAGAGGTGTACTGACTGTCAGAGGATGGGCACTTGTGGACAGCGTGATATGATGCCGATGCAGCCCATTCACTTCTGTGAGGTTTTTGACGCATGGGGCATCGATTTCATGGGTCCATTCCCTAAGAGTCAGGGATTCGAGTACATTCTGTTGGCCGTAGATTATGTGAGTCGTTGGGTTGAGGCTATCCCCGCCCGAGCCGCAGATGCAAAGACAGTTTGCAAATTTTTGAAGAGGAACATCATCATGCGGTTCGGGGTTCCACGAGTTCTGATTTCTGATGGGGGATCTCATTTCATCAACGACCAGGTGAAGGCACTTGCTAGAGAGTTCAGCATAGACCATCGTGTTGCTACACCGTATCATCCACAGACAAATGGTCTAGCTGAAGTGTCGAATAGGGAGATCAAGAATATTTTGCAGAAAGTCGTCCGCCCTGACCGAAAGAATTGGTCACAACTTTTGGACTCGGTCTTGTGGGCATATCGGACGTCTTTCAAGACTCCATTGGGTACATCTCCCTTTCGCCTCGTTTATGGCAAGCCTTGTCATCTACCTGTGGAGCTGAGGCACAAGTCACTCTGGGCAGTTACAGACATTCTTATGGATCCAAATGGTATAGGAGACCAGAGGAGGGCAGAGTTAGCCGCCTTGGAAGAGCTTAGAGATGCAGCTTTCTCAAACAGCCTACATTATAAGGAGAAAGTCAAAGAGTGGCATGATTCTCATATCAGCCACAAGCATTTTAAGATTGGACAGAAAGTATGGCTGTTTGATGCAAGGCTCAGATTATTTCCAGGGAAGCTACAGAGCAAATGGAAAGGACCCTATTTGGTCAGGAAGGTACACGATAACGGTAGCATTGATATATCTGAGTTATCTTCTGAGAGTACCTTCCGAGTGAACGGCCAGCGGCTCAAACCATTTCTAGATCATGAGCCGCGGGACGTTATTATTGCCGCTATTCATTTTGCGTGAGATGTGGTCTTTTGACTCACATCTTTTACATCTCACGCCTGATTTTCACTGTTCCTCCGCCTGTATAGATCCAGTTGTCCATATCATTCTATTCTTTAGTCCCACATCCCATCTCTCATCTTGTGATTATGCTATACTTAGGGTGTACTTTACCCTAAGTATAGGGGGGATGTAGGACCTGCGAGTATTCTTTTCATTCTTTCTGCTCTTGTTTTTGCTGCCTATACTTAGGGCTATTTTACCCTAAGTATAGGGGGGGCAGATTCTGTATATTCTTCACTCGGCTTTCCCTTCATGTACAGCTTTCTATACTTAGGATTAGTTAATCCTAAGTATAGGGGGAAACCACCGAGTTCCTCTTATTCTATTCATTTATTCGTCGTTGTAGTATACCATTCCTTTTCACTTCCCTTTTACTAAGCACGAGTTATGTCTTTTTCATCGCTCTTGATCACTCTGAGGACATCGTTCGAGCTAAGTATAGGGGGGTGTGTATATATTTCATATATACTTTAGCCATAACTCGTACTTTGTGTGAGCGTGTTAATAAATAAAATGGCTAAAAATCACGAAAATTAAAAAAAAAAAAAAAAAAAAAAATTTTCATGTACATAAACCTCTTTTATTCTTGCACATACATAGCTAGTGTATAAAGTATTTTTGTAAAAATGATTTCAAAAATCTTTTGTGTAAAACTTGTGTAAATATTTTGTATCAAAATTATGTATATAGTACAAATTTTTTTCAAAATGTTTTGAAAATCAAAAGTTTGCAAAAATCTTGTGTAAATGTGTGTAAATATCATTTTGCAAAACTTGCACTTCATGCATCATTCATTCATGATTTCAAAACATTTTTCAAAAATTTTGCATGATTGTAAAATATTTGTAAATAGCATCTTTTGTACATATATGTATATAATTTTTCCTGGATGAGAGTTGACAGTTAAATTAAGCCTGGAATTAAATTGAGAAATGGAGCTTGAAAGGATCTTAATTCACTTAACTTCAAGAGGAACCTTGTAGGACTTAGGGTTAAGGCTTTTCAGGTCCATAAGGACTTAATTCTTTGAGTCCACTAGGCTATGAGCATATGTCATCTTGATGAGCCTAAGTAGAGCACTTAACAACACACGCATGACTCTCAGAGACAATGGCTTAACTTGCACCTGCACTTTACACATGGCTCTCCATGGATGAGGTGGTGAGGAGGCAGTTTCCTTTGGCTTGGGGTAGCATATGAGGGTAGTACTTCTAGGCGGAACCTCTCTTCTTCTTATAGTGAAGGAAGTGCACCTCAACTTGGTCTAGTGGTGTTGAAAGCTAAAGACAGAAGCTGTGGGTTGCAATAAAGCTTCAAAAGAGGGATAGTCTACTGGCTCAAGGGGAAATTTCTTATATATGCTGCACCATGTAGATATGTTGTACAGAAGTTGTTAAAAAAAAAAAAAAAAAAAAAAAAAAAAAAAAAAAAAAAATGCAAAAATGCAAAAAGAACTCCAAAAAAATGGTGGGTCGGATTGAAAATTTAATAACCCCACCGGAGTGTAAAGATCTCATGAAGCTTGCAGCGGGAGACTTAGCTACACTGGCTAAGCTTCCAAAACTCTATACTTCTACCCCCTCTCCTTGAGCCGGTCGCACTTGAACTTAGAAGGGAATACCCCGCTTCTCGAGGAAAGAGTTGCTAGACCGAGGCATTAGAGTTACCAGGTTGAGGGAGGTTGTTTCTTTGTCACTTCTGAGGTGGGGAGCCACAATCACTTACACCGCAAGGAAAAGATTCATGGTCATTAGAGTTTGTGTATGTAGACTTGTTCTGATCTGGTTTATTGAGGAGTCTTGCCCATAGATTGGTGGAACTTGGAGACTGTTGAGTTTTAGGCTTAAGTCCAAATAAGGTTCCGACACATTAATAATCCAAAGATCTGATCGAGCTCCATATTTCAAGTTAATGAAGGAAAAATTTAATAAGTCAACCTTGATCCATGTACATCCTCTTTTTCTTTTTCTTTTTCTTTCTTTTTCACTTCTTTTTCAAATAAGTGTTTGCTAAGGGACTAGCAAAGTTAAGCATAGGGGGGTGATGAATACCCATTCATCACTCTTTATTCTTCTATTTTAGCTACAAAAACCTTTGCAAATACATGTAGATATGTGTAAATACAAATAAATACCAAAAGCATGCATTGTGTAAAAACCTATAATTAGCATGTTTTTGTGCACAAAATAAAAGAATAAAGAGCAAAAAGAAAAAGAGGGAAATATTTAGAATAAATATTGAGCAACCTAACCCAAGGGAGGGCTCAGCATGGGCCTGACCGCATAAAAGCCAAAGTAGAGGGAGATAGGGGCTCACACATGTATATATTTGTAAATACATAAAACTATATATTTTCCTCAACCAAAAATATGCTTGAACATATTGTGTATATTCTATTAAAAACAAAATAAAAAGATAAAAAAATCAAAAAGCCAAAAATACCCTTCCTTCACCTTGTGTATAAACCACACTCCTTGTATTTATTCAACCCTATAAATAAATTCATTTATTTTCTAAACTTTTTGTAAATATTCTATGGCATATTTTGTAAATAAAATAAATAAAAAGAAACAAAACAAAAATCAAATAAAAATCACAAAATTGAAAATACAAAAAAATACATTGTATTAATACCATGTATATAAAGGTATTCAATTATTTATTTTACACTTGTATATATGTAATAAAAATAAAATAAAAATATTCTTTTATTCCATATTTTATGTTGTAAATAAATAAAATACAAAATTGGCATAAAAACACATAAAAATAACAAATAAAAAAATCAAAAATAAAAATCCAATATAGTGTACATATACCTATATATAGAGCTAACCTATTTTTATTTCCAAAAATTAATTAAAAATCACCAAAAAATAGAAAAAAATAAAAGAAAAATATTTCATGTTTTAAGTTTTCTTTAATTCGACCTATTTTTGCCCTAAAATAAAGAGTCAAAATTCGGGCACACGTGGCCGCCGCTGATTGGGCCACGGGGGAATGTTGACCCCGGTCAACTCCCCCGCGCCTCCTTCCTTTTCTGGCCGTCGCGCGCCGCGCCTCCTTCGCCAATTTTTCCCACGCGACTCCAGCTGTCGCCCATTCAACCCTCGCGCCCGGATTCTTCGCCGCACATCCCTCTCCCTCGCCGGATCTTCAGCCATCAAATCGACACCTTCCTTTGCTGTCCTCACGCAACCCTAATCGCCCGGTCACGCTATATAACCACCATCTCCGCCGCCCTCGCGCCGCATCTTTGGCCCATCTCTTCCTCCCCCGTGACCTCCATTGGCTCCGCCTGAGTGACAGCGAGTGTTTGCCCGTGTTGCAGTGAGGCGAGGGAGTGAATCCATTGATCCGGCGAACCTCGCCGTACTTGCTCCGCCGCCAGCGTCGAGCACCGAGCTTCAGGCCTTGACGCCCTTCGAAGCTACGACCCGGAGATAGTCCATCTCCAGCCCAGTCTACTTCAGCCATCAGGTACCCTTAATTCCTTCTAGTTTAGCTTAATTTTAGATTACGCCCAATTCCGACCTCCGACGCATACCTCCGATTCCGGCCACTCCGATCACCCATTTTCCAATCCGACTCGATCAGCACCTTCACGACCTCCTCACGCACCTTCTTCACCCCTCCACACAACCCAGATCGCACAGGATCTGGGAGTCGAGCTCCACCGCCGTCGCCTCGCCGGAGCTCCTTCGCCACGCCGCACCATCCACCTTCACGTCACCTAACCGGGTCGAGGCACTTTGCCCTCGACCCGCGAAGCTCCTTGAATACTTTGCAGGTCCAAAAGGAGGCGTCTGAGGCCCCCCCCGACATCTTCCCAGGAGCTTCTTCTTCGTTGACCTCGCCGGAGCTTTCCAGGGCTCGGCCGAGGCCTTGGCCATCACCATCAGCTGCGGGCAGTCACCAGGAAGCTTCTCCGACCTTCAGGCGCAGCTGAGGAGGGGTGTAGCGCACACAGGAGACCGGCGAAGTTCGCCGGTGACGAGTTCCTCCTCCACCTTCCAGAGCCGTCCGATGAAGCCCTCGCTCCAGATCCAATCCTGAGCGTCCATTCCTCGAGGAGCAGCAGCCGTCGATTCATTTGAGGAGTTCATCCGGACCCTTGATCGCAGAGGAGAGAGGCCAAGAGCCCAGCACCGTTAGATCAGCCACGTGGACCTCTCTCCGCCGTCGATCGAGCCCAAGCGCCGAAGGAGTAAGGGCGCGTTTGATCTCCACCGTCCGATCATCCACGCGTCACCATCGGGCCGTCGATATTAATAAAGGGGTAAATTTCATAGAGCCCCCTCTGTTTGTCTTATTTCAGTTTAGTCCTGTAATTTTAAATTCTAGTTGTTTATTTTCTGGGTCATTTGCATTCTGGACCTCGCACTTTATTTTAATTGCAATAATACCCCTGCCAGTAGAGACCCACGTGCGTCAGCACGTGTATTTTGGGATTTTTGCATTATATGCCCTGTTGTTCTGGATGTTATTCAATGAATGAAAAGTTTTGTTTAATTGCAAATATACCCCTGTGAACACTGATTTGACGCATGTGCGAATTATTTTGGGAATTTTGCAACCATACCCCTGGGCTTTTGATACGAGTTATCAAATAGCCCTCGGACTTGGTTTTTCTTACATTTAGGTCCCTGTGTGCCCCAGACACGTGCTTGGCGCGTGACTTCTTGGGTAAATTGCACCAGGACCCCAGAACTTTTGGGTATTTGCACTTAGGTCCCTGTGCACAGTGCCCCCTTGTTCTTTTTGAATAAAATATCAAACGAACTCCAAATCCAATGAAATTTTGACACATGGCTCCTGTCATGGTGTAGGAATTTCTATGATTTTTGGGGACATTTTTGATTTCATTTATTATTTTTAAAAATTCAAAAACCACTAATTTTTGCTACTGTTTGACTTTAAAAATACCAAAAAAATATAAAATCACCTTTAAAAATTCCAAAAAAATTAGGCATTGTTGTTTACTGGTTGCTTGATTTTCTAGCCAAGTTTGGCTATTTTTCATCACATAAAAACACTAAAAATTGAAAAACCCCTAAAAATTCATAAAAATTGTAGTAAATAAATTAAAAATCCAAAAATAATAATTAGGGTGCCTAGATTTTCCTTATTCTTTCTAGAATATAGGAAAAATACCTTTAGGGCTTTTTGAGATCCAAAATTATTTTATTTTGTGGTCTTAAGCCTTGCTGGACAGTACCCTATTTTTCTTGCATTGTTTGATTTTTAATAATTATTTTGTCCATTAGAAAAATTCCAAAAATTCACCAAAAACAGTAAAAAACATAAAAAACATAAAAACCATTTTTCCATAATTTTTGCATCATTTGTGTGTCTTGTATAAATTGTTGAAGTCCCCTTGCATTTGCATTCCTTCATTTTCTCATCTTTTAAAAATCTAAAAAAAAAATTCCAAAACAAATAAAAACTAAAAAAAAAGACTCTTTGGGATACTTGACTACATCGTAGGCCGCAAGGCCAATCTGTGCTCCTTGTGTTCGACCCTGGGAGCTATACCAGGTTAAATCTTATAGCAGACCGCTCTTTCTTGTGCTTGCTTGATCTATTTTGTGAGTGGTTTATTTTCTTGATTTACACATTTCGAGTGACTGAGGACAACGACATTGTGATTTATTTTCCACTTCAGTTGCTCCTTGATTTTTGTGCGATCAGTCTCCTACGTGACGAGTGTGGCAGATCTGATGGCTCAGATCGGGCTTGCGATTAAACCTGGCGGGGGTTCTTGATCTAACAATGTTCGAGGGTGTTGGAAGAATACCCAAGAACACTGCCTTGAGGTTGCATCGATCGACGAATCCGGGTGCCCTCGGGCTCCATTCTCCTCGCCGACGAATGAGGAAGGTTGGTGATACACCTCCACAGATGCATGGGACTTCATATGGCATTGATGTGGTTTGAATCGCTCGAGCAGCTCCTAACCACCTGGAGCATCTCCAGGTGCTCTAGAAGGGATTGAAGAGGCCATCGTGTGCTGTATCCTTCACCAAAAAGTTGGAGGGCACATGGGCTACTCCCTCGGCCAAGTTATGAAGCTGCAACAACAAAGGTAGATGAAGTGCGAAGAGCTCCGGTAATGTGGTCGAAGAGGAGCTCTGCTTTCTTGATTAGAAGCATAAATCAACGAAGGAAATGGGGTGTGCTTGCGGAAAAGGCGTTGAGGAACGAAGAGGGGATGAAAATGGGTTGGATAACATGGTAGATCACGATGACTCAAACCTGGAGCTTGAGCTCCAGGTCAACGGAGGGATTCGATTTTTACCACCTAAAACTAAGGATTGGAATCAAAAAAGGATAATACCTACAATTGCAGGAAAGATGCCTTGACTGAGCTAGGGACTCAAGTGGCTGAACCTTGATGACGTCTTGCCAGAGATGCTAGATTTGCTCTGCCTTCAATCCTCCACACTGCAAATCGACAGCTACACGAAGCTGTTACCTCCACGAACGCTATGGGGCCCATCTAAGGGTCTAAAAGTGATTGAAGAGGGATCAATAACTTAAAAGATGATTTGGGGTTATATTTATAGATGTGTTTTTGGTTATTTTCGAGGAGGGCTTGCGTGATCAAAGGTTGTGGTTAGTAGAGGGTTGCTCGTGACTTTGACATGAGTCAAAGGGTGGTGGGGTACAGTTGACCTAGATCAACAAAGGGAAGGCACTGGTTAGTCTACGTGGACCAACCTAGAAAAGGATGGTAAAAAATTATTTGTAAATTCAATAACCAATATTAAATTAATTAATTAATCTCTGATTAAAAATAAAAAAATGTTTTTAATTTTATTTAATATTTAATATGCATTTTTATATATTTTTATGACTTAATTTTTTATATGTTACTATTTACAAGTGTACATATAGGTATATTTATCTAATTTTTATGTATTTTATTTTTATTTGGTTTTTTTAATTTTGTTATTTTATTCACATATTTATATAATAAAGACTTATTTAAATACACTTAAATATATATTTTTTGTATTTTTTTGATATAATATGTATATATAAACAAATTAGGGTACTTATTATATAGGTATATGCACAGTATATTCATTTAAGTATTTTCATTTATCATTTTATTTTGTTGTTTTATTTATAGTTTTAGTCTATTATAAATATGTGCATAAACTAGAAATAATATATACAAAATTATAAAAATATAAATTCTAAAAATAATAAAGAATAAATAAAATGAATATTTTATCAGGTATATTATACAATAGGGATCCAAAATCTAACTTTTGCATCTTGATTCCAAATTAAATGAAACTACCTTTATTAAATAGCTTACTAAAAATTTTATACAATTAAAGATGCTTTTGACACATTTTGAGTTCTGTTGAGAAGATACGAGCCTGAGAAGTTTGGCTTTTGACTTTTTTATTTTGAGTCTATATTGTACACTGTGTATCATTTTTAGGTGAAATAGCTTTCGTAAATTTCCATGTATTTATATCGACAACTTACATATTCAAAGTTTATTGATTTAATGCATAAATAGTAAAGAATAGAATAGATCTGAAAAGGTAATTATTGACCTATAATTGTTGGGTTTTTAGACTGTGTTTTGTGTATAATTTGCCGCCCTATCTCCCCCTACTTTATTTCTTGTCAACTAAGTCATCATATGTCTGAGCCTGGGGGCTAGGGTCATTCAGTGTCCTCAAAAACTTCACTCTTTTTCTTTTATTTTATTTATGCTTTTATTTTGGCAATACATATAATATTTATACATGTTTTTATATTGTGTTTTGTACAACTTATATAATATTTAATTTGGCATTTTAGTGCTATATACATGCATTTAGCTAGGGTTTGAAGGCCAAAATCAAAGAATAAAGGTGATGAAATGAGGATTCATCACCCCCTTATACTTGCCTTTGCTAGTTCCTAGCAAACACTTATGCCTATAAGTGCAAAAAAGAAAAAAAGAAAAAGAAATAACTTGGAATAATTTTCAACTTTTAAACTTGTCTTAATAAAGTCAAAGTTTGGAGCTTGGAAAAGGCCTTCAGACTAATGATGTGTTTGGATCCATAAAGAAGTTAGGAGGTGTGTCATAACAACCCTTAGGTTCCATACTCCTATGATCCAGTCCAATTCACATCCAAGTCAAAACCATCCTCTTAGTCGCATACTCTTGCTACATTGATATGATAGAACCATGTGTGTGAAATTGTTCAGCTCTTCCTAGACAAAACCACTTAACAATCAAGGTGTCCGCTCTTTTGGTAACTCATCCTCGTGGAGATAGATATCCCCTTCTAAGGTCAGGTGCTCCCGGTCTTTACTACCGAATGGGGAAAGAAGTTAGAAGAATGGGAAGAGAAGTGAGAATGGACCAGTGTAGTCTTCATTCCCTTGTGAAGTCAGTTAGTGTAACCGATTTTTCACCAAGAAGCTGTTTTTTCTGAAGCTCAAATTTTTGTGGAATTTTTGGGTGTAGGCTTCTTTGGATATTTTCTTTGACTCGTACAGCTTATACTTTCTTGCTTATGCCCCGATGGATATAACATCTTTTATTTCATCCATTTTTTGGGGTCTAAGAGAAAGTTGCGCCGGTAGACCATTCCTCATCCGAAGCATTGTTTCAATCCATCTCCAGTTTTAGATATCATTGTTACCAAAAGAAGTGGGTTAGAGAATCAGTGTCAGCAATCCCCAAGAATGGTTCTTGAGCCACCCTTGATGAAGAGGCCTTGCATCGTCCCTACTTAGACTCCAAAATTTTTCAACAGTCCGTATGAGTTAAGGTACGTGCTAAGTGAGAGGCTTCTAGTCAAGTCATTGTCTCAAAAGTCTTACAGATGATATGAAGGGTTCAATGTAGGCAAATTGAATTGACTCATGAACAAAGTCTTATGGAACCTAAAGAGTTAAGCCAAGATGACCTGAAATTTCTCGACTTCCAATCCTCAATGGGTTCCTATGAAAATAAGTGAATTGAGGTCTATTCTAAGCTCCACTCTTCGAACTTTATTTGGACTTGTTCAATTGTCTAGTTTGTTCCGAAAAAATATGAATGCTATGTGCAATGCATTTTCTAAAGCAATTTTCTGTTTTTGAACTTTTTATGGATTTTTGAAATTTTTTTGCAATTTTTGTGCAGTTTTTGAAAAAGATTTTGTAAATATTTTTGTTATTTTTTGGGAAAAGAAATAGGTACAGATTATTTACACGAAAGTGCATTATAGTAATTTATGAGAATTAGGATTTAGGAAGTTACATGAGGTATTTACATGCATATAATTATTATTTACATGTTATTGTGTTAAGTTTGTAAAATACTTTTATTTGCTTGAATTGTGTACATAGTTCTCAAAAAAATTTGAACAGATTTTTGCAAACATTTTGAAAACTTTATGTTACAGACTAATTTGACAAGTAATTTTTGTAAACATTTACAAAATTTGAAAATCATTTTAAAGATTTTTTAAACAATATATATATATATATATGTATGTTCAAACTATTTTGCCACCAATTTTCAAACCATTTGCAAATAGATTTTCAAAACCTTTTATTTCAGACAAAGAAAAGAACTTTTTACAAACAAAATATTTTTATAAAGGTTGAAAAGGTTTTAAAAAATATTTTTCAAATAGTTTTCAAAGGATTTTTAAAGAAGATTTTCAAACCATTTTTAAAACAATTTGCAAAATATTTTTACCTGATTTATTAAATGGTATATATAAAGAATTTTAATGTGTTTTGTGCATGTGTTTTCTATACACTTATTAAAAGGATTTTAGCCATACTTATTGAAAATATGAAAGTACGAGTTTTGGCTAATATATATGCAGAGTATATATTGATCCCTTGACGAATCTTCATTTTATTACCTTTATTCTATCATTTTGGCCTTAAAAGCCCTAGCTAATACACACACATAACATTAATTTGTGCAAAATAACATTCATTATTTATTGCATTCATTATGTAAATAATACTGTTTTTAATGGCAAATTATAGAATAAAGAAAAGAAAAAGAATAAAATACCAAATGTATTTTATGATTCTAAACCTTGAGACCAAGTCAAGAATGGAATTGGCCGACAATGAATAAAGTAGGGGAGATAAGCGCCAATAAACCCATTTAAACCCAATTCTTTCATTCATTCAATAAAGCATTTTTGGGACCCATTTTATTCTTTATTATTTATTCATCAAATAAAGAAACTTTGTACATAAAATGGTAGATAATAATGTATAGAAGAATACAAAATTGATTTCATTTAAAAATAATGTACAATGTACATTTTTATACACAGAATAAAATGCCCAAACCCAAACTTCCTAGACCCATATCTCTCAAATAAAAACGCAAAATGTAGCAAAATCACTGTAATTGTATATAATTTTTAATAAGCTATTTAATTAAGGTGGTTTCATATTTTTTAGAGTTAAGTTGTGAAAGTTAGGTTTTGGGCCCCTATTGTATAGTATACCTGAATAAAATATTCAACTTATTTAGTCTTTATTATTTCTACAATTTTATATTTTTATATTTTTTTAAATATTATTTATAATATATGTACATATTTATAATAAAATAAATCCATAAAGAAAACACAAAATAAAATAAACATATATAAATATATAGGTAAAATACATATCATAATACCTGTAAATAAATAAAGGTGAAAAGTATTCTTTCATTCTTTATTCTTTTATATTTTTATAGTATTGTAAATATTATTTATATTCTATTAAAAATATAAAGTTAAAATAAAATGAAAGAAAATACTTTAAAATAAATAATATAGCCAAATACATAGATGAAATACCTATACTTCTGCCAATATAATTTATACCCCTATTTATTTAAGTGTACAAATAACATCATAAAAATATAATAAAAATATATTTAAAATAAAAAAATAAGTTATAAATATATAAAATAAGATAATAAATAATAAAAATAAAAATAAAAAAATAAAAATAATCAAAACATAGATGAATAGACCTATAAATATACTCTTAAAAATTAACTTGTAATAAATAACCCCCCAAAAAAATTATATCTTATTACTACACAAAGTAATAAATAATTTTTATTTCATAACCAAAAATCAATAAAATCATTTACTATATTTAATTAATTATTTTCTAATAAACCATGCTATTTTGTCCTCATGCGGCTGATCTGGACAATTCCGGGCCCAAGGTTTGTTAACCTCCGGTCAACTACCCCTAGCGCCTCTGACTTTAAGAACTGTCGAATCCCCCATTTTCTTCCCTTTTTCAAGGGTGTTTCATCAACCATCAACCTCGATCTCTTCATAAGAAATCATCACTGATATTCCATAATTCACACCGAGTATTTAGATCTCCTGTACATAACTTATGTCTTCACTGATTCATCAGTTAATAAGGGTGCACATACATGGCTATAAATAAAAACCTCCTGCTTCCCTTCTCATTTTGGTTATCGACCGAGTCTCTAAAGTCCCTGCCTCTGGCCTAGCATGTCTCTACGTGACAGGTGGAGTACCCTTCGAGGGCCCGAGCCTGTTGAGGGAGGATGATGGTGCATCCACGGTAGCTCACCGACCACCTATGCTCCCTGCCTTCGCCGGTAGATACGAGCTGCAGTTTTACGTTTTCTAGATAGATTTTAATATCGTCTTTTATTTCATGCAATTTATTTTGTGTTTTAGCTAGTTAATTAGCCTAGGTCAACAAGGTTCCCTCGCTGGAGCTCTAAAGCTCCGGCCGTCCCTTCATCATCGTATCCACTATCTTTGATCTGCCTTTCCATCCCACTTCGGTCCCCTTCCAGTTCTCCACAATCAGCCACCCTTTAGTCACACAGATTACCCTGTGATCTAGAGAATCATGCTTCTTCCACCACCCTTGCAAGAGCACAACCTCATTCATCCCATTTCTGACTTATTCCACGCCTATCCGAGTCGAGGCACTTTGCCGTCGACCTGCGAGTTTGTTGATGCATGAACTACACGTGAAGGGCCCCATCTGGGACAACTTTGAGGGTCCTGAGGTCCTCCAGGATCTTCGGACAGTGCTTGATCAGCGAGCCTTCGACACTTTCGAGCCATCCTCTTAACACAGAACTATGTGGCGAACATGGAGACCATCTCAGCATGCCGGGAAGGAGGCTGGAGGAGGCTGCTAGGTCCGATCGAAGGAGCTCCTGGGGCCGTTCTTCCAGGATAGCAGCGAACGTCGAATAAAGTCGAGCCTTAGCTGTTGTATCGCCTCCTGCAATCTAATCACAAACGTTAATCTCGAACCGGTATCAACCGCGCGGATGGTGACACGTGTCTAAGTGAACTTCATCCTACCATCAATCTCCATGCAATAAGGGTAAATTGCATATCCTGCCCCAACCATTTTTGTATTTACTAATTAACCCTATAGATAAAATATGTAGTTTAAATAAATGTGGAAATTTTGCATGCCGACCCCTATTCTTCCTGCATATTGCACTTAGGTCCATGCTATGTCACCTCACATGTCATCCCACATGAGGTGGCCAAATTGCAAGGATTCACTTGCGCCTTTTTGTATCTACATTTGGTCCAATAAAATTTAATATACGTTGTATATTTTGGGAAAATTACACTTGAGTCCATGATGTTTATTTTATTTACAGTTATGCCCTTTCTAGTTTATGAATTTTGCTGCTTGGATTTCATCTATTAAAAATAGCACCCATGCTATAAAAATATGCAAAAATATGGTTATATGCCTGCTAGCATGTATTTTTACGCTACTTTTTATTTTAGCAATTTTTGCTTTTTGACCATTTATTAAAATTAAAATGAGCATGTTTTTGTCCTTGTCTAACTTATAAAATACCAAAAAAATAGAAAAACATTTTTAAAAATCCCAAAAAATATATATTGTGTGCTTTAGTATTTATTAACTCCAGACCAAAAATCCCTAAAAATTTAAAAAGAAAACACAAAAAATTTAAAAGCTCCAAAATCCTTTATAACAATCTAAAAAATCACAAAAAATCCAAAAATATGTTTTTATGTTTCTTAATTTTCTTTATTAAATTATCAATATATAAAAATGATTTGGATGATTTTGGATCTTATTTGCTATTTAATATTCTATATTTAATTTTGGCTTATTATTAAATCCTTTATTTGGGATATTTTTTGAATTTAAAAATCCATAAAAATTAGTAAAAATTCCAGGAAAATTACGAGAACATTATAAAAATATATAAAATCTCAAAAACAATTTAGTTTCTGTATTTTATTAATTTCTACTAGTATGTTTATAATCATATTACTCTATATGGTATATATGGCCTTATATTCTATCATCTATTAAAAAGAAAAAGAAATATAAAATATAAAAAGTAATTACAAAATATAAAAGTGTTTTTATCAGTTGTGCCCTTCTGAGATATTGCAATTTCAGTTATGCCCCTTCTTTTTTTGAAATATCAGTTGTGCCCCTACCTTCTTGCAAAATTCACAGTTCTGCCCTTTCATAACATCAGTTATGCCCCTACTTTACCTTAATAGAAGGGCAGAACTGTGAATTTTGCAAGAAGGTAGGAGCACAACTGATATTTCAAAAAAGAGAGGGGCATAACTGAAATTGCAATATCTCATAGGGACACAACTGATATAAACCCAATATAAAAAAATAAAAACAAAAATATAAAAAATATATAAAATTAAAACCCTACAAAAACAATAAAATGGACAAGAGAAAAGGCCAAGTTTTTGCGCTTAATTGCCCTGATCTACCGTTTGCTCCCTGTGTTCGACCTCTCCACACGCTAACACCTATATACATTTGTTGTAGAGTTATAGTAAATTTTAACTCCATATTTTTGATATTAATTGCTTGATATATATTACAGGTTAATTGTTGATTGATTGAGGTTTATTGAGCGGTCAATACACCGACTGCGGTTTCACCTTGTGAAACCGTAAGACCCTAGACTTATCTCTCTCATCAAATGGCGCCGTTGCCAGGGGGAAATGCCACATAGATTGGGTTAGTTGTTTGTTTCTCTACTTTTGTCTATACATGATGATTTGTATATTTATTTTCATACTTATTTGATATTAATTGTGAATTGTTTGACACCTCTCCTTGTTTGATTTTGTTGCGAGGGACCGTTGCACAAGGGAGAACTTCTTAGGTGTACTTGTGCACCCAAGAAAGATGGAGATGGCTTTCTACCTTAGTCGGCAGGAGAAATCACCAAATGAAGTCTTGGAGGGATTTTTGGAGACATCCTCTTTCCATATTTTATTTATTTTATTCTGCACTCATTATTATGTAAATTCATGTGTGTGAGAGAGAGAGACACTTAATATGTAATAATTTGGACTCCCATAGACACTTCTACTTCACGAGGTCCATCGCCCGATGGATTGTTCTCTTGGAGGCCTCGTCATGTTTTTCCGCATTTTCATCGCTTTCTTTTTATTTTGTTTTTTCGATTTTTGTTTTATTTAATTTGTGTGAATGAGCCCTAGCTTAGGATTCGCTTGCTTGATAGATTAACGTCTAAACCCTAATATATTTTCATGTACCTACAGATTCATTTTTGAACTTAGTCAAATCATAATTGTTAATTATTTAGATTTGAGATCGCATGCCGAGAGAGGTCACGTACGGTGCTGGCAGGACTCGTTGTGGCAGGCACCGAGTGGCATCAAAGACCAGACCTTGGTCTCTATTCTAAATAATTAACATCTAGTGCTTCATGCTAATAGTATATTCTGATCTAGGGCAATTTCATCAGTTAGCATTTGCATATAGTGTATGTTTCAATTATGTTCTGCATCCCACATAGAGAGAGCTGGGAAGCACTATAAGTCTCCTCACTTTGCATGCACCATCGATTTCCGACTTGCATTGCTTTTTCCGACCTTCTCCCTTTGATTTTGATCACCTAGGTTGCTAAATGGAATTGGAAACTCGTTAGGGACGTGTATTGAAAAATAACAAAAAAAGTGATAACCTAAAATAAAAGCGGGACTGCTAACTCTATTGGACTTTTAAAATAAATGTAATGGATTCATTGCTTTGGGGAGAGCAACCCAACATTATTTGCGCATTTTATTCTCACATACACACTAAGGATTAGTGCCCTAATCCTAGGCCTATCTTCGTGTTTGTACAACTTTGTTGTAAATCACCTAACTCTAAAAATGAAAAGATAAAAGACCACCATCCCGGTCTTCACCAAGTTGAGTAGGTGAAAAGGGGGTTTCCTTTGTACATTGATTGTGACTTTGGGTCCAGCCACGTTCATCATTCTTTGAGTTAGTGCATCCATGAGTGTTGAATTTTTCATTTTATTTGAGTCCTCTCCCTTTCTTAATCTTCTTTATTTACGGCGTGATATTGAGTCTTGATCCTCACTCTAGCAGCCAAATTTCACGGTTGCCTCCTTTCCCATATCACACCATCTTTGGTCTAACTCAATGAAACTTTCTCCTTGAGCCACAATTTTGTCCATGTTCTGCCTACATCTCACCCTCCCTCCTTGTCCCCTCTAGTATCATCTCTTCTTTCACTCGGGATTGCTGCGCTAGTAGATAAAGCCTACATTGAGGTTTATGGATTACACTGATTATTCGAGTAAGACAAGCAGGTTTGAGGATGCTGAGATTGGTGTGCTATCTTGGTGGATCTGACATTTGATATGTGCATAGAGAATATTAAGGATTCTGATTTTTTTGGTACTATTACAGATGTGATTCTTCATTGAGGAATTTTGATCTCGCACACCGGATTGAGGATGTGATTTGTTTTGATGATTTGACGATGATTCCATGAACTTTGACTATATGATCTTTTATGCAGTTCTTCCCATCTTGATTCAGAGGTTTGATGTACTATCTCTATATGTGCTTCAAAGCGACGGTGCTCGGAACCCACATGGTTTCACTAATCTTCTTGACTACCCAATCCTCCATCTCCTTATTCTTATATCCCAATCTAGCACTTGAGGATATCCTTCTGTTATCTTGAGCCATATCAACTGATTTGGTTGAGTTGAGGGACCACATTGTGACTGCCCTGATGATCTCTTATCCCTCCCTTGGTCTTATGTCCTCTTATTGGTGATCGATCGATTATTTTAAAGACTCGAGACTTGATGCCTGCATTCCCTCAATATTCATTGACTTAGTTTACATTACTCCCCGAGGACTATCTGCAAGAGGACTATTTGCAGGAGGATGCAATGCATTCTTTACGATCAATTTCACTCACTGCTTATGCCTCCATCGGGTGGGACACGAAACCGAGTCGTCTGATATGTGTTATCGATCTTACTGTCTGAGTATGTGTTCGATCTATCATAACACGAGACCGGTTATGAAATAAATTGTATGAAATAAAATATGATACTAAAATTTATCTAAAAAACACAAAAATGCAGCTCGTACCTACCAACGAAGGCAGGGAGCAGAGGTGGCCGGCAAGCTACCGTAGGTGCACCTCCATCCTTCCTTGGCCCGCTCATGCCCTCAAGGGTTACTCTACCTGTCATGTAGAGACATGGTAGGCCAGAGGCGAGGACTTTAGAGACTCGGGCGATGACCAAAATGAGAAGGGAAGCAGGAGGCTTTTATTTATAGCCATGTATGCTCACCCTTATTGACTGATGAAAGATACAAGTTATGTACATGAGATCTAAATGCTCGGTGTGAATCATGGAATATTAGTGAAGATTTCTTTTGAAGGGATCGAGGCCGATAGATTGATGAAATTCCCTTGAAAAAGGGGAAGAAAATGGGGGATTTGAAAATTTTGACAAAAGTCAGAGGTGACAGGGGAAAGTTGACCAGAGGTCAGCAAACCTTGGGCCCTGATTGGTCCAGATCAGTCGCATAAGGACAAAATAGCCTAGTTTATTAGAAAATAATTAATTAAATACAGTAAATGATTTTATTATTTTTTGGTTATAAATATAATTTTTTATGTAGTATTATAATATATTTTTTATTTATTTTTTGGTGTTATTTATTACAAGTTAATTTTTAAGAGTATATTTATAGGTATATTCATCTTTTTTGTATATTTTCTTTTTATTTTGTATTTTATTATTTTATTATTTATAACTTATTTTTAGGTTTTTAAATGTATTTTTATTATATTTTTATGATGTTATTGGCACACTTACATAAAGAGGGGTGTAAATTTTATAGGCATAAGTATATGTATTTTAACTATGTATTTGGCTATATTATTTATTTTAAAGTATTTTCTTTGGTTTTATTTTTTCTTTATATTTTAAATAGAATATAAATAATATTTACAATAGTATAAAAAATAAAAGAATAAAGAATGAAATAATACTTTTCACCTTTGTTTATTTACAGGTATTATCATAGGTATTGTACCTATACATTTATATAGGTTTAATTTATTTTATGTTTTCTTTATGGGTTTATTATATTCTAAATATGTACATATATTATAAATACTATTTACAAAATTATAAAAATATAAAATTGTAGAAATATTAAAGATTAAATAAATTGAATATTTTATTCTGATATACTATATAATAGGGGCTGAAAACCTATCTTTCACACATTAACTCTAAAAAATATGAAACCACTTAATTAAATAGCATATTAAAAATTATATAAATTAAAGTGATTTTGATACTTTTCGAGTTTTTTATTTGAGAGATATGGGTCTGGGAAGTTTGAGTTTTGGCTTTTATATTTTATGTATAAAATGTACACTATATATTATGTTTATATGAAATCAATTTTGTATTCTTCTATACATTATTATCTACAACTTTTAGGTACAAAGTTTCTTTATTTAATGAATAAATAATAGAGTATAAAATAGGTCCCAAATATTCTTTATTGAATGAATAAAAGAATTGGGTTTAAATGGATTTATTGGCCCTTATCTCCCCCCTTTATTCCTTGTCGACCAATTTAATTCTTGACTTGGTCTCGGGGTTTAGGGACATAAAATACCTTTAATATTTTATTCTTTTTCTTTTCTTTATTGGCATTAAAAATAGTATTATTTACATAATGAATGCAATAAATAATGAATGTTATTTAATACAAATTAATGTTATGTACATGTATTAGCTAGGGGTTTTAAGGCCAAAATGATAGAATAAAGGTGATGAAATGAAGATTCATCACCCCCCCATACTTTCCTTTGCTAGTCCGTAGCAAACACTTATGCAATAAATATAAAAATAATATGAAGAAAAGAAAAATAAAGAATACATGGAATTGGTTTTCTTTTCAAACTAGCCTTCATAAAATCGAAGTTTGGAGCTCTGGTCAGCCCTTGTTGTGAGAATGTGTGTGGAACCTGGTCGGGAACCAAATTTAAAACACAATAGTCTTCGAGAGTTACATAACTCGGTTCAAACCACCTCAATAGCCATGTCTGAACTAGTCTACATCATACACAAACCCTTGTGGCTATGAAGCTAACTTGTATAGTGTAAGTGATAGTGACTCTCCCCAACTGAAATGATAAAAGAACTGACTTCTCCAGAATGACAACCCACTGATTCCCCAATCCAGCAACTCTTTCCTCGAGAAGTGGAGTATTCCCTTCTAATTTCAAGTGCATCCAACTCAAGAGGAGGGGGCGAACAGAAGAATGGACGGTGGACAGTGTAGCTACCTATCCGGGGATGCATAACCAGTGTAGTCAAGTCATCCTGCTGCAGGCTCACATGATACGACTCTGAAGCTCAAACTTGCTTATTGACTATATAAATATATACATTCCGGCATGCATTTTATTTTCAATCAGGCCTGTCCATTTTTTTGGAGTTTTTTCTTTCTCTCTTTTTTTAAATACTATATACAACAGCATTTACATAAGGAGTTTTTCCTCTTGATCCAGAAGACTATCCCTCTTTTGAAGCATTATTGCAACCCACACCCTCCTTTCGTTAGATGTCGACGCCACTAGACGGATTGGGATGCACTTCCCTCCCAAGAGGAGGATGAAGTTTTCCACTCATGTGCATCTCAAACCGGCAAATCCAACTAGGTTGAGCTATGTGAAAGGTGCAGGTGTCCATGTTATGTCACGACCAAAAATAGTCATGTGTGTGTCTCGAAAAGGTCTATTGAGTCAGTTGAGGTGTCTTGAACCCAGCCCTAAGTCTCAAAAATTAAGTCCAAATGGACCTAAAGTACCTTAAATTTAGTTCTCATAAAGTTCTAGTGAAGTTAGGTGCAGTAAGGTCCAACCAAGCTCCAATCTTCGACTTTACTCAGACTAGTTCAATTATTCCAACTCAAACCGAAAAAAATGCGAATGCTATGCAGATGCTTCATACAAGGCAAAAAAATGATGCAATTTTAAAAATATTTTGCAAATATTTTGGAGAAATGAAAAAAAGACTTTTGGCATCAATAGGAGGTATGTGCATCTATTTACACGGGCATGCCTCTTTTTATTTATTTACAAGAATGGAGAGTTTAAAAAATTTACAGGTTGGATGTTAGTTATTGTTATAGGTATGTATATAGAATTAGTAAAGAATTTATATATATATATAATGATGCATATATTCCTTAAACTTATTTGAAAAAAATTATGAAAACTATAGTACAAAGTAATTTTTGTAGATATTACAAACATTCGAAGGTTATTTTGCAAAGATTTTTCAAACAGTATTATAGATTTTTCAAAATATGTTTGCAACCATTTTTAAAATCATTTGCAAATAGGTTTTCAAAATATTTTATTTCACACAAAGAAAAGAAATTTTACAAATCTGAACATTTTTACAAAGGTTGAAAATACTTTACAAAAAGTTTTCCAAACAGGTCAAATCATTTTTTAAATCACTTTACATAAATATTTTTAACATGACTTTAATCAATGTATAAAAGAATTTGAGGAATAATATGCATCATTTTATTAATTGATTTAATGAACTGTATATGTATGTACAGTATTTTAGCCATATTTATTATTAATAATACAAAAGTACGAATTATGGCTAAAGTATATATAGAGTATATACGACCCCCCTTTACATAGGTTGAGCTATGTCCTCATAGATCGAAAAGAAAAGGAGAATACATAACTCGTACTGAGTATAGAAAATCCTATACTGCAATGACTAAATAAGGAATTAAAGAATAAAAAAATAAATGAATAGGAAGTAGACCGTCCCCCCTATACTTAGGATGAAATAATCCTCAGTATAGCTGGCTATATCTACATGCTGGAGGGTCGAGGGTGGGAATGAACAAATCACAACTCTGACTGTCTCACCCTATACTTAGGGTAAGATATCCCTACGTATAGCAGAGAAAATCAACAATAGAGGAGACAGTAGAGGGGATCAATCAATAAAAAGAAAGATATGGAGGGTGAATGTACATGTCACTCCCCCTATACTTAAGGTGAAAGAGCCCTAAGTGTAGGCAACGATAGGAATGATGAAACAAAATAGAGAAAGAATACATACTAGGTTCACCCCCCAATACTTAGGTCAAAGTACATCTTAAGTATAGACACACAGATATGGCAAATGATATGGGGTACTCCGAACATACGAGAGAAATAAGGAATGGAAGACAAAACATATATATATATATACAAGAGGTATAGACTGGTGAAGTGCAGGATGATATCTAACAAAGGGATACCGTACTCTCATAGTGTCTCCTTGTGAGAACAGGGTGCGGTCAGAAAAATACACCCTGATATTCAATCAAGTGGGTCTTGGCTACCGGAGTCACATATCGAAACGAAGAAAGGAACCGGTAGCAGAAAGTATAACATCGGCTCATAAGAAGATAGTGAAGGATTAAAGGCGGTACCATAAGACACGAAGGAGGAAGGATCAGTACAGATTCCTCCATGGTAATCATAATATCATCAAGAAATAAAAAGTGAGGAACAGAAGATCTAGAAATGCCACAGCCTCTCGTAGATAACCCTCGAAGAGTACTATGAACTAGACAGGGAATAAGTAGCAGAATGTGGCTCATCCTTGCGAGGTCCGTCAAGGAGATAAGACTCAAAGAAGTCCCGACAACTAAGATATTTTTAGGTAGTTAATTAGCCTAGGTCAACAAGGTTCCCTCACCGGAGCTCTTGAGCTCCGGCCGTCTGTTCATCATTGTATGCACTGTCTTCGACCCTCCTTTCCATCCCACTTCGATCCCCTTCCAGTTCTCCATGATTATCTACCTTTTAGTCATCCAGATCACCCTGTAATATGAAGAATCATGCTTCCTCCACCACCCTCGTCGGAGCACAACCTCATTCATCCCATTTCCGACTTATTCCATGCCTAACCGAGTCAAGGCACTTTGCCCACAACCCACGAGTTTGTTGATGGAGGAACTACATGCAAAGGGCCCCATCCGGGGCAGTTTTGAGGTTCTTGAAGTCCTCTAGGAACATATGACCTACACGGCTTGATCAACGAGCCCTGGACACTTTCAAGACATCCTCTCGATGAGAAACGACATGGAAAACATGAAGACCATCTCAACATGCCGGGAAGGGGTCGGAGGAGGCTGCTAGGCCTGATCGGAGGAGATCTTGGGAAACCCCCTTCCCTGTTCTTTCTGACGTATCCTGGTCCGTTCAATCTGGGGCCGTTCATCCAGGATAGCAGCAAACATCAGGTCAAGGAGCCTCAGTCGTTGGATCACCTCCCGCGATTGAATCATAGATGCCACTCTCGAACCGGTATCAGCCGCGCGGATGGAGACATGTGTCTAAGTGAACTTCATCTTGCCGTCCATCTTTGTGCATTAAGGGGTAAATTGCATATCCTGCTCTAAACATTTTTGTATTTAGTAATTAACCCTACAAATAAAAAATGTAGTTTAAATAAATGTGGAAATTTTGACATTATATATTTTGGAAAAATTGCACTTGGGCCATGATGTTTATTTTATTTGCAGTTATGCCCATTCCTGTTTATGAGTTTTGGTGCTTGGATTTCATTTATTAAAAGTAGCACCCATGGTATAAAAATTATGCAAAAATAGGATTAAATGCATGCTAACATGTATTTTAGTGTCACATTTTTATTTTAGCTTTTGTGGATTTGAACCTTTTATTAAAATTAAAATGAGCATGTGTTTTCCCTATCTAACTTATAAAATAGAAAAAAAAGTAGGAAAACTGTTTTAAAACCCCCAAAAAAATATGTTGTGTGTTTTGGTATTTATTAACTCCAGACTGAAAATCCCTAAAAATAGAAAAAGAAAACACAAAAAAATCAAAAGCTCTAAATTCCTTTATAAAAATCTAAAAAATCACAGAAAAATCCAAAAATATATTTTTTTCTATTTCGTAATTTTCTTTATATAATTATCTATAAAAATTGATATGAATAATTTTGGATCTTTTTGCTATTTTTGAAATTCAAATCAACTTCAACTTATTATTAAATTCCTGATTTGGGTTATTTTTTACTTTAAAAATCCATAGAAATTAGCAAAATTCTAAGAAAATTATAAAAACATTATAAATATATACAAAGTTCAAACATCAAATTATTTTCTATATTTTATTTATTTATACTAGTATATTTATAATCATATCACTCTATACGGTATATATGGCCATATATACATTCTGTCATTTATTAAAAAGAAAAATAAAGTAAAAACATATAAAATATAAAAAGTAAATACAAAATATAAAAATATAAAAAATAAAAATATAAAAAATACATAAAATAAAAAACCTACAAAAAAATAAAATGGACAAGAGAAAAAGACAAGTTTTTGTGCTTAATTGCTCTTATCTACCGTTTGCTCCTTGTGCTCGACCTCTAGACATGCTTACACCTATGCACATTTGTTGTAGAGTTATAATAAATTTTAACTCCACATTTTTGATATTAATTGCTTGATATATGTTGTGGGTTAATTGTTGATTGATTGAGGTTTATTGAACGGTCAATACACCAACTGCGGTTTCACCTTTTGAAACCGTATGACCCTCGAGTAATCTCTCTCATCACCCCCATACTTAGCTTGAGCCATGTCCTCATAGATCGAAGAGAAAATGAATACATAACTTGTACTAAGTATAGAAAATTTATACTACAATGACTCAATAAAGAATAAGAAGTTGACTGTCCACGTATACTTAGGATCAATTAATCCTAAGTATAACAAATTGTATTCTACATCTTGGGATGGTCGAGTGTGGGAACAAATAAATGACTCATGGGCTCGACCTGTCTCCCCCTATACTTAGGTTAAAATATCCCTAAGTATAGATAGATTATAAAAAGTTGAGGAGACAAGCGAGGGATCGAAGAATGAATAACCCGAGAGTGCTCACCCCCTATACTTAGGATGGAGCATATCCTAAGTATAACACATATGAATGGGGGTGAGGGCAACACAAAAAAAAGAATTTGAAGAATGTAGAAGAAAAGAAGAAAAGAAGAACAAGATTAATTAATCAAAAATGTTTTTGATGGCCTTGTCAGATTCTGCTGATGTTATGGCATAAATTTCTTCATCATAGACCACCTGCAATGAATCAACCATAGACAGAAAAGTACCATGCTCGAGATAAGGTTTTGGTAGCTGCCCGTTGATTACAAATGGCTATGCGTCACCTAACAATCCAGCCATTACGATGCTTCCATTGTCACGCATATGCTTCACTATAAAAGGCCCGATCCATTTGCTCTTCAACTTCCCTAAGAATAGTTTCATCTTTGCATCGAAAAACCAATCCTTCAGACACGATTCGAAAGTCTTGCGGCAGATGTGCTTGTCATGCCACTTATTGACCTTCTCCTTGTTCATTAGGTTGTTGTCATATGCATACTCGCAGAATTTGAGAAGTCGATTCAGATCCAACTTTATATTCTTTCCAGCCTTCTTGGAATCCATATTGCAGATATTGATTGTCCACAAAGTTTTGTGAATGAGTTCTACAGGTATATGGCATGGCTTGCCGTACATTAGGCAATAGGGAGACATTCCCAGAGGTGACCTGTAGGCAATCCGATAGGCCCAAAGTACTGAATCAAGCAACTGTGACCAATTCTTCCTATCGGGATGCACAAGTTTCTGTAGAATTGTCCTTATCTCCTTATTTAAGCATTCAGCCATGCCATTAGACTGTGGGTGGTACGAAGAGGTGATACGATGCTCAATGCAGAATTCTTATGTCATCTTCTTCACCTCTCTGTTGATGAAATGCCTACCCCCATGTGATATAAGAATTTTAGGGATCTCGAACTGTGCAATGATGATTTCCCTCAGGAACCGGTAGACAGTGCAACTATCGGTAGCTCGGGTTGGAATAGCCTCCACACGATGACTCACATAATCGAAAGCAAGCAAAATATAATCAAAACCTTGACTGTTAGGGGACATGTCCATGAAATCAATGCCCCACACGTCAAACACATAAGATATATGAATGCATTTCAAGGGCATCGTGTCTCTCATTCCAATAGTGCTGCCCATTCTCTGATAGTCAGTGCAATGTTTAACAAAGACTTTTGCATTTTTGAATAATGTCGGCCACAAAAGGCTGCATTGTAGAACTTTTGCTGCTGTTCTTCTTTCTGAGTGGTGTCCTCCCGATTCTATGGCATGGCAATGTTCAAGGACACTGTGGACTTCCTCCCGAGAAATGCATCTCCTCCAGATGCAATCTTCCCCCTCATGAAAGAGATAAGGATCTACCCAGTGATAGAAATGGATATATGTTATCGACTTTTAGCTTTGGTCAATTTTGTGGAGTTTTCTTGGATACAAGATAATTCACAAAATTGGCGAACCAGGGGAGTGAGGTATCTGACAAGATTACTTCATCTAGGAAAGTTTCCCTGATTAACAATGACCTCTACTCAGGGGTATCTGGCTCTGGTAATCTTATTAAGTGATCTGTAACCACATATTTCTAGATCAAACTCCTGGAGAAGAAGGATCAATTTGATAAGTCTACGTTTGGCATCATTCTTAGCTTGCAAGTACTTGATGGTAGAATGGTCTGTATAAACAATTACTTTTGATCCAAGCAGGTGGGATCTGAATTTCTCCAGGGTGAAGATGAGTGCTAGCAGCTTTTTTTCAATGATAGTGTAGTTTCTCTGAGTTTCATCTATAGTCCTTCTAGCATCGTGAATTGCAAATGGCAGATTATCTCTTCATTGTCTATTACTGCTCCAATGGTGTAATCTGATGCATCTGTGATGATCTCAAAAATGAGAGACGAATCTGGTGGTTGAAGGATAGGGGCATGGGTGATCAGTTCTTTCAGCTGATTGAATGCTTGGAGGACCCTGTCATCAATGATAAGATTCGCCTCCGTGCCCATAAGCTTAGTCAGTGGCGGGCAATTTTATTGAAATCCTTGGTGAATCGTCGGTAGAAACCAACATGCCCTAGAAATGATCTGACTTGCTTCAGATTTATAGGTGGCTCAAGCTTGGAAATGACGTCCACCTTCATAGGGTCTATCTCTATGCCATTTTCTGAGATGACATTGCCTAGAACAATACCCTCTTTCACCATAAAATGCCTCTTCTCCCACAAGAGCACTAGATTCACTTCACAACATCTCTTTAAGACTCAGTCTAGATAAGATAGGCACTGATCGAAGCTATCTCTGTAGATATAGAAGTCGTCCATGAAAACCTCAAGAAAACTTCTTAACATATATGCGAATATGGCCAACAAGCACTGCTGAACGGTCGCCAGAGCATTGCATAGACCGAAAAACATTCTACGGAAGGTATAGGTCGCAAATGGACAGGTGAAGATTGTTTTCTCTTGATCCAGGAGTTATAGCAACTTGGTTGTAATCAGAGTAACCGTCCAAGAAATAGAAATATTACTTCGTGGCCAATCTCTCAACGATCTGGTCGGTGAAGGAGAGCGGGAAGTGGTCCTTCTTGGTCGCTATATTCAGGCATTTGTAGTCCACACAGACGCGTCAAGAGGTCAGTACCCTGGTTGCGATCTCCTCTCCTTTGTCATTCTTGATCATGGTGATCCCTGACTTCTTTGGTACAACATCCAAAGGGATCACCCATTTCGAGTCGAAGATGGGATGCATGAATCCCACATCACACTATTTTGTGATTTCCTTCATCATAACCTCTCGAAGATTTGGAATCAATCTTCACTGGAACTCTCGGGATGGCTTGTTGTCTTCCTCAAGATATATGTGATGCGAACATAGCGAGGGGTTGATCCCATGGAGATCTGAAATTTTACAGCCTATGGCCTTACGGTTTCTTTCTAGAACCTCAAGCAGATGAGATTCTTGTTCTTGTGTCAACCGAGACATGAAAATTATAGGGAACATGTTTTGCGCACCTGCAAGGAAGTCACACTTCATTTTGTTGGAAGTGGTTTGTGCTCGGGCGGGGTCTGAAAAATATGTGATTCATCACACTAAAAGTTGAAAATGGAGCTTCATTCTTGAGTAATTTGCTGCATTTCATAAATTGTTCTGCATTTTTACCCTTCACGCACTTAGAATTAATATATGCATTTTAAGCACGCATAATTGCATTCATAATCATCTTCACATTTTCACCTCACTTCATGTATTTTTAATTAGGGATTTTTACCCAACAGACCCTATAAACTTTGCCAATCACCTCCACGACCTTTGAAACAACTTAATTTCCCCCTCGACCCCGTAAACATGCCAACTCTTACACCATGAACCCTCCGGGGTGATATGTTTTAAGCTCGTGAGGGTTCTTGGGGTAATTTATAGGGTCGATGGGGGTAATTACGTTGTGCAAAAGGTCGTAGAGGTATTTTAAAACATTTATAAGGTCTGCTGGGTAAAAATCCCTTTTAATTAATTCATGCTCACTCCAATTGACCTCAAACCACCTCCAATGCTTACACATTACTAACAAGATTAAACGAAAAATACAAAAAATTGTAAACTCAAATAATTGGCCCTGATGAATCTCCATTTCATCACCTTTATTCTATCATTTTGGCCTTAAAAACCCTAGCAAATGCATGTAAATAGCATCTACTTGTACATAATAGCATTCATTATTTATTGTATTAATTGTATATAAAGTAAGGTTTTTAATGCCAAAATTATAGAATAAAGAGAAGAAAAGAAAAAGGAATAAAATATTGCAAATATTTTATGACCCTAACCCCGAGACCAAGGCCAGCATGGAATTGGTCGACAAGGAATAAAGTAGGGGGAGATAAGGGCCAGTATACAATAAATACTTCATTTATTAATTCATTTATTTATGCATTTTTGGCACCTATTTTGTACATAATTATTTATTCATCAAATAAAGAAACTTTGTTCATAAAAGTTGTAGATAATAATGTAAATAAAAATACAAAATTGAGTTTGTGTAAAAATAATACCCAGTGTACATTTTATGCACAAAATAAAAAGCCAAAATCTCAACTTCACAGACCCATATCTTGCAAATAAAAACTCCAAATCATCCAAACTTATTTTTAATTGTATATAGCATTTCATAAACTATTTTATAAAATTGGTTTCATAATTTTCGGAGTCAATCTGTGAAAGTTAGGTTTTTGGCCCTTCTTGTACATAATACCTGATTAAAATATTCATTTTATTCAATATTTATAAATTTATATTTTAGGATCTTGTAAATAATGTATATAATTCATGTGCATGCTAGCATTAGAATAAAACCCAAAAGAATTTGTAAAATGAAATAAGTCTATACAATACTTAGACAAAATACCTATGAGGAGTATGTACATAAATAAAAGAGGAAAACATTCTTTAATTATTTAGTTCTTTTATATTTTTATAGTAATGTATATATTATATATAACTTATTAAAAATACAAAGCTAAAATAAAAACAAATAAAATCCATTAAATAAATACAATGTATATAATATACAGGTAAAATACCTATAAGTATACTTACATATACACAAACACATTTATTTAAAAATGTAAATAAACTCATAAAAATCAAATAAAAATATACTCATACTCACAAAAATAAATTATAAATTTATAAAATAAGTCAATAAAATAATAAAAGAAAATAAAAAAATAAAAATTAAATACACAAAAATACATGTAAATATACACATATACACCTTATTAAAATAAAACTATAATAAAACACCTCGAAAAATTCAATAAAAATCATAAATAAATACTACATGAAATAATACACATTTTTTATTTTATAAGCAAAAATTAATAAAATCATTTACTATGTTAAATAATTCATTTTCTAATAAGGTTCCCTGTTTTGGCGTTTAGCGGCTGAGGTGGACCAATCAGGTCCCTCCGCGAGTTGACCCCGGTCAACTTGACCTCCAGGCGCCTGAGTTGACGCGGACTGTCTTTTCCCCTCTTTTCTTGCCTTTTTCCCGCGTGGCTCAGTGATCAATCACCAACAGTCCCTTCACGAGATTTATTCTCTGATCATCCCTGATCCCCGCCGATCACTTGGAACCCTTGTACATAGGCCCGATTCCTTAATAATCGCCGGTTACTGGGGGTCCCTTGGAATGTATATAAATAACTCCTACCATTTCCTTGGCCGAATTTGGCCATTTTCATCCCCTTCTTTAAGCTTGAATGAGCTCCTGACGGAGCCCTCGTGACAGGAGGCGCTTCCCAGCACCTCGATTCGGCCCAAGGAGGTGGGAAATTTTGTCGTGGTGGCGCTCCGGCGGCCACCCTGCTCATTGGCGGCCCCCAGGTATAAGAGCTGCGCATTTATCATTTCTAGGTAGATTTCCATTTCAGCATTTTATTCCTGTCATTTATTTCGCATTTAGATTCATAGATTAGCTTAGTTTAGGAGATTCGAAGTTTGCCGGAGCTCCGCTCCGACGACTTCTCCACTGTTACCCCGACGTTTTCCGACCACCATTCCACTGCCATTTCATTCCCCTACGCCTTCTCCATACCCCAACCACCTTGTCCAACCGGATTCGCTTCTGGATCCGCGAATCGAAGCTCCTCCACCACCCTTCGCCGGAGCTTCTTCGCCCACCTTCATTCCTGTGCTTTCAGCTTCAAACCCCGGGTCGAGGGAGACGCCCTCGAGCCCCTCTATCTTTCTGTGCAGGTTAGGTGCCCCAACGCGCACCAGGAGTCGATTCCAAACGCGGCGGAGGTGCCTGGAGCTGCTATTCTTGTTCGAGCTCGTGGCGACGCTCCAAGGTACCTCCGGCCAACCTGAGACCTCCAGCATGAAGAAGACCCTGCCAGGAAGCTTTGTGGACCTTCAGGTGCAGCGATGAACGGCGGAGGAGCGAGATCCAGGCGGAAGAAGCTCACCTCGGCGAGCCTTCTTCCCTGTTCTTGCACGCGCGCTTCCAGCCGTTGGATGAAGATGAAGGCTCAGTTCGATTGCCAGCCGTACGATGGAGCAGAGCTCAGACCGTCAGATCTCCCACGAGATCTAATCCGCACCGCTCATCGGCGAAGCGTCATCGGCGCACGTGGAGGCGCCACGTGGATTAGTGAATGAAGAGCAGCCGTTCGATCCAGCGCCTTTGGGGGTAATTTGCATATCCAGCCCCCGCCTTTTTTGTATTTATTATTTAATTCTGTAAATATTTTTGCATGTTATAAATAAATTGTAAATTTTGCTGATAGGACCCTGAACTATTTGAAATTACATTTAGGTCCTTCCGCGCCTTACGTGCAGTCCCACGTGAGGCGCGAGAAATTTTGCATGTAAACCCTGGCGGTTTTTGAATATTGTAATTTGATTCCGAAACTTTAAATAAATGTTTATTCCTATTGTATTTTTTGCACTGATGCCCCTGTTAACTATTTTATTTGCAAAAATACCCCTGCTAGGCTGTTTTATTTTTGTGTCTTTTATCTAATTATTAAAAATACCGATGAGGCTTCTAAAAATCCACAAAAATTAGGATAGATGCTCCATGCCATGCTTGTTCACGCCCATGCTTTATTTCGCATTTTTTGCATTTCTCCTAATTACTAAAAATGAAAAGAAGCCCATTTTGCACTGTCTAAATTAGAAAATACAAAAAAAATAGAAAATGTTTTTGAAAAATTCCAAAAAAATATATATGGTATAATTATGTATATATTGAGTCCAGAAATTGAACTACCCTATAAATATGAAAAAGAAAATTAAAAAAAATTAGAAAGCTCCAAAATCCAACAAAAATTGAAAAATCCTTAAAAAACCCCAAAAATATATTTTTCTCTTTTATAATTACCTATATATTATTATTGATGTATTAAAATTAATTTGGGAATTTTTGGAGTTTATTTTCTATTTTTAAAGCCCAAATTATATTCGGCCATTGATTGAGTCCTATATTGTGGACATTTTTGAATTTAAAAATACATTAAAATTAGAAATATTTCAGAAAAATAACAAAAAAATTAGAAAAATATTAAAAAGCCAAAAATTATATCTATATATATCTTTTAAGTATACATACATATCTATAGACTATAGTACTTCTCTCTCTTCTTATATATATATATCTTTATATATATATGTCTTATATATATATTTATATTATATACTTAAAAATATTAAAAGAAAATATAAAAAAATATAAAATATAAAAAAATATATAAAAATTATAAAAACAAAAATATAAAAAAATTACAAAACCCAAAACCCACTAAAACAATAAAAGGACATGAACCAATGATTGAATAATTGAATGATACATGACATACATTCCCTTCGCCTCCCAGTGTTCGACCTCTACCTGTACTTACACCTATACACATTTGCATGTAGTGTTATAATAAATTTTAACTCCACATTTTTGGATATTCATTGCATACTGTGGGTTAATTGTTGATCGATCTGGGATCTTTTGTTGGTCGCCGCAGCGACATTGTGATCCTGCCTTGTGCGGATTACTTTAGACCGATAGAAGATCCCTCTCATCAAATGGCGCCGTTGCCGGGGAGGCAACGGATTTTGTATGATTTTGTGAGCGTATTTGTTTATTTATTCAATTGTTTGCTCATGTCCCTGATTTATTTATTTGTTTGGTTTTTATTTCTATTTGATATTATTTGATTGATTGTTCTGTCCCATCTTCTTTCTTTGTCTTGGATGCGAGGGACCGCCAAGCGAAGGAGGACCTCTTAGGAGGACCTAAGCACCCAAGCAAGGTGGAGTTGGCTCTTCTATGCCACGCCAACAGGAGAGAGCACCCATGACAGAAGAAGGAGAATTTTTGAAGACAGTCTCCATTCTCATGCATTTTATTTTATTTTTATACGTATATTTATGTGAGAGAGTGACCCTTAGAACTTTGTAATAATACAGGACTCTCACAGGTACACTTTGACTCCCGAGGTCCATTGCCCGAGGGATTGTTCCCTTGGGGGCCTCGATGATTTTGACTCTTTTTCTTTTCTTTATTTTATTTTATTTTGTGTGAATGAGCCTTAGTTTAGGAGTTGCTTGCTCGTAGAGTTAGGTCCAAACACCCTAATTGGTTTGCATGTACCTATAGTTTGCTTTGGACCTAGATCAAACTCTAAACAGCCGCTCATCTATCTCTTAGCCTTTGTGCCACAGCGAACCCCGCAAAGCGCTTTCTCCTAAGCTCAAGTGTGTTGAGTACAGAGGAGGGGTGAGCCAAGACGGGACTTTTTGAGGCTAAAGATTAATGAGCGACTTGTGGTACTTCACGATAATAGCAATTTCTGAACCTAGGGCGATTTCTTCGGTTTGCATTTGCATATAGCATAGGTTTCAAATTCTGTTATGCATCCCGCATGGAGAGAGCTGGGAGGCACTGTAAGTCTTCTTACTTAGCATGCATCATCGATTTTCGACTTGCATGGCTTTTCCGATCTTCTCCCTCTGATTTTGCCACCCTAGGATGCTAAATGGAAAATGGAACCTCGATAGGCACGTGCATTGAAAATATCCAAAAAAGTGATAACTTAAATAAAATCGGGACTAATAACTCTATTTGACCTAAAAATAAAACATAATGGATTCCTTGTCTTGGGAGTGCAATCCCCTCATTGTATGCGTTTTAAACTGCGCACGTACACACTAAGGAGTAGAGCCCAAATCCAATTAAGCCTCCTAAGTGATTGTACAATTTTTGTGATTCTCACCTAACTCTAAAAATGAAAAGATAAATGACCGTCACCTGATGGTCTTCACTGTGTTGAGTTGGTGAATCGGAGGTTTTGCCTTGTGTATTGATTGTGACTTGGAGTGCGTTATGTTTTCATTCATTATTAGAGTAGTCGGTCCCATCGTGTGAGTCATGCATATTTTTTATCTTTGAGTCTCTCTACCCCTCTTATACATATATCTCTTCATGTTGCTTCGAGTCGTGATATTGGCGCTTGAGCTCAATCATTCTTCGCCAAGTCCTTCGTTTCCCCTCTTCTTCACCATCTTCCTCGTATTCTCCGTGTCATCCCCATCTTCTCCGGTTCGGGGAGAACACTCTCTTCGGACCACCATTTTTGACGGTGTTTCCGCCCTGTGTGGAACACCCAATTTTGACTGTGTCTTGACCTTCTCGCCCGCCCTCCTCGTACCCTCTGTATCACCTTTCTACCACCCATGATATTGGCACGCCCGCTCAATCAGCTTCTCCACCCCATTGTGTACCTTTCTTGTCCATCTTCCTCGTGTACCCCGTATCATCTCTCCCTTTACTCGGGAATGATGTGCATATTGATGAGGCCCGCATCGAGGATTGTTTCTACAGATTATTTATGAAGGCCGGGCCATGATGTTGAGGTTGCTGAGATTGATTTGGTGGATTTGTTTTTGATACATGCATATGGGCTGCTTGAGGATTGTTGCTGATGCATAGAGCATAGGTGTGATGCATTATTGAGGAATTATAGCTCTCGCACACCGGATTAAGGATGTGATGTGATGCAATGATTCGATGAAGATTTCATGAGCATTGATTGATCTATATATCTTGAGGTTCCAACCATCTTGATTTTTGAGGATTGACGGATTATTCTACTTTGGACGTCCTGATATAGGTGTGCGGATCCTACATGATCTCTCATCTTCCTGATTGAACCATCCTTGATCTCCTGGGTCTTTAATCCACCATGGCACTTAGAGGATTCCTGACTATTTTTCGTGCCATCTCAGCTGACTGGATTGACCCAAGGGATGTTTGGTGAATGACATGATTATTTGCTCCCTTGCATGATCTTATGCCCTCCGGATGATTGAATGATTTATTGCTTTTGAGGACCTGAGATGACTTGCCAGCATTCCCATGGCCCACATTGATCTAGCTTACATTACTCCCCGAGGACTGTCTGCGGGAGAATGCGATAATTTCTAGGACTGCGGTTTCATTCACTGCTTTGGTCGCCATTGTGATGGGACCTGAAACCGAGTCGGATGCTACGCTTGATTAGCCTCCCCCTGTGATTGTGTACCTGACCTGTCCGCTCTCTGAGTCCGCTCTCCTTGACGGTCCTCGCAAGGCAGAGCTCCACGTTTCTGATTATTCCATGCCTAGTTCATAGCTCTCCGAGGGATATCTGCGAGAGGCTATGACACAATATAGCTCTCTTGGTCTCTTCTGCTGGTAGATGATCTGTCGTCTATCGAGGCCACATTTAATGTGGATCCATCTGATGGGTCCGGCTCCTTTGAGCCCTCGCTCTCCTTGACGACCCTCGCAAGGTAGAGGCACTTTCTAACTATTCTTTGCCTAGATCGCAGTACTCTCCGAGGACTATCTGCGGGAGACTGCGACACTCTCTTTACGCCCGGTTCCCACTTGTGACTGTGTCTCCTTTCTGTTGGAGCACGGAGCCGAGTCTTCTGATTATTCTCTGATTATGCTCAACTTGAGGACCCTCGCAGGGTTGAGCCATGGCCTGCGGTATTCGGTGTGTACTTATGATCTTTCTACCTCACCACCGCCGAATGCCACGATGTCTCCTATTCTCTATCTTCCATATCTATCTGAGACCATGATTGACCGGAGGAGTCTGTACTACTCTTTCTTCCTCCCGGTCTTACGGTATCGGCTATATCCCCTCATGTTGACCATATGAGCCGATTGACTGCTTCACGCCACCGGTCTCTGCTGTACTTCTCGATCTGATTGTCCCCGGTAGCCGACACCCACCTGACTGCATATCCGGGTGTCTTTTCACCTTATGGCTGCGTCCTCGTTCTCACAGGGAGACGACGACGATAGTACGGTAGTCGCTTACCAGACACCATCCTGAACTTCACCAGTTTCTCACCGATTGTATATATGTGTACCTTTTCCATTCTTTCTCCCGCATGTTCTTTGTGCCCCAGATCTACCGCCACATCTTTGTGTCTACACTTAGGACGTACCTTGTCCTAAGTGTAGGGGGGGCACGCACCGGGTTGTTCTTTTCTTACACATTTTCGTCACTCCTGTTTCTATACTTAGGGATATCTCACCCTAAGTATAGGGGGAGTGATGTGTAGATTCTCCACGATCTTTTCATCAATCTGTATATATGTCTTCTTTTCTTCTTTTCTTCTTTTCCTTTTCTATCTTCTGTATCTAAATAAAAGGCGTCGCCCCTTTGTGTCAGTTTTCTGTACTTAGGACGTACTTTGTCCTAAGTATAGGGGGGTGCAACCCTGATTTGTTAAATCTTTGATCTATTTATTCCCACCCTTGACCCTCCCTGCTTTGTGTACAGTCTGCTATACTTAGGATTACTTGATCCTAAGTATAGGGGGGACGGTCAACTTCCCATTCGTTTATTTCTTATTCGTATATTCTTTAGACCTGTCTATACTCAGTACGAGTTATGTCTTCTCTTTTCTTTTCCGATCTATGAGGACATAGCTCAAGCTAAGTATAGGGGGGTCGTATATACTATGTATATACTTTAGCCATAACTCGTACTTTCGTATTCTCTTAATAATATGGCTAATAATTCTTTAAATTCATTAAAAACCCTTAATAAAAAGATGGGATTATTCCTCGAATTCTTTTTGTATATACTGATTAATAAATCAGGTGAAAATGTTTTTTGCAAAATGTTTGAAAAATAGTTCGAAAATCATTGTGAACATTTATTGAAAACTATTTTGAGAACGTTTTGTTACATGTTTTCAACCTGTGTAAAAATGTGTGGCTTGTAAAAATTTATTTTCTTTGTGTGAAATAAAATGTTTGAAAAATGATTTGCAAATGGTTTGAAAAATGGTTGCAAAAATATTTTGAAAAATCTATATATACTGTTTTGAAAAACCTTTGCAAAATGATTTTCAAATGTGTGTACATGCTTGTAAAAATATTTGTAAAAATTATTTTGGACTATAGTTTTCAAAAATTGTTTGAAAAAATTTGTGTCAAATAAATTTGAGGAATAGTCACATATAATAATAATAATAAAAAAAAGAAAGAAAGAAAGAAAATAAATAAATAAATAAATAAAAATAAACACAATTCTTTAATAAGTGTACATATATACCTATAAACAAAAACTAAATTGTAAATTCGTAATTTTTGTAAAATAAAGACGCGCGCCCGTTTAAATAGTTGTACATATTTTCTACATTGAATGCCAAAATTATTTTATTTGCAAAAATTCTTTGTGTAAAAATTCTTCTCTTTGTTTTCAAATTCTTTGAAAAATTGCATTATTCTTTGCATATTTGTAAATAGCATTTGCATTGCATTCATCTTCTTTGATTGAGCTTGATGATTGAACTAGTCCAATAAAGTCGAAGATTGGAGCTTGGTTGGACCTTATTGCACCTAACTGCACTGGAACCTTATGGGAACTAGGTTTAAGGTACTTCAGGTCTATTCAGACTTAATTCTTTGAGAAATCAGGACTGGGTTCAAGTCACCTCAACTGACTAACTAGAACTTTTCGGAACACACATATGACTCTTGTCGACCGTGATCTAACTTGGACACTTGCACCTTTCACTTGGCTCAACTCGGTTGGAGTGGTGAGGGGGTTGGATTTGCCAGTCTGAGACGCACACGGGTGGAAACATTCGTCCTCGTCTAGGGAGGGAAGTGCACCCCAACCTGGTCCAATAGCCATGAGGTCTAAAGACAGGAGATTGTGGGTTGCAATAATGCTTCAAAAGAGGGGTAGTCTTCTGGCTCAAGAGGAAAAAGTCCTTATGTAAATGCTGCTGTAAATAGTATGTTGAAAAAAAAAGGAGAAACTCCAAAAAAGTGGACAGGCTTGTAAATAAAAATGCCTGCCGGAGTATGTATATATGTTGTATAGAAAATAAGCAAGCTTGAGCATCAAAGTTACACCATGTGAGCCTGCAGCTGGATGACTTGACTACACTGGTCTTGCATCCCAGGATAGGTAGCTACACTAGGTACCGTCCATTCTTTTCTCTACCTCCTCCTCTTGAGTTGGATGCCACTTGAACTTAGAAGGGAATACCCTGCTCCTCGAGGAAAGAGCTGTTGGATTAGGGAATCATTGGGTTGTCATTCTGGAGAAGTCAATCTCTTTGTCATTTCAGTTGGGGAGAGCCACTTTCACTTACACGTACAAGTCAGCTTCATAGTCATAAGGGTTTGCGTATGATGTAGGCTAGTTCTGACCTGGCTATTGAGGTGATTTGAACCAAGTTCTGTGACTCTCGAAGGCAGTTGTGTTTTAAATTTGGTTTCCGACCAGGTTCCACACACATTTTCACACCAAGGTCTAACTTCAGCTCCAAACCTTGATTTTGTAAAGATAAGTTTAATAATCATGATCAATTCAATTTATTCTTTACATTCTTTATTTTTGCTTTTTCTTTTCTTCTTATTCTTTGTTCTTTTTGTACTTATTGCATAAGTATTTGCTAGGGACTAGCAAAGGCAGGTATAGGGGGGTGATGAATTTCCATTTCATCACCTTTATTCTATCATTTTGGCCTTAAAAACCCTAGCAAATGCATGTAAATAGCATCTACTTGTACATAATAGCATTCATTATTTATTGTATTAATTGTATATAAAGTAAGGTTTTTAATGCCAAAATTATAGAATAAAGAGAAGAAAAGAAAAAGGAATAAAATATTGCAAATATTTTATGACCCTAACCCCGAGACCAAGGCCAACATGGAATTGGTCGACAAGGAATAAAGTAGGGGGAGATAAGGGCCAGTATACAATAAATACTTCATTTATTAATTCATTTATTTATGCATTTTTGGCACCTATTTTGTACATAATTATTTATTCATCAAATAAAGAAACTTTGTTCATAAAAGTTGTAGATAATAATGTAAATAAAAATACAAAATTGAGTTTTTGTAAAAATAATACCCAGTGTACATTTTATGCACAAAATAAAAAGCCAAAATCTCAACTTCACAGACCCATATCTTGCAAATAAAAACTCCAAATCACCAAACTCATCTTTAATTGTATATAGCATTTCATAAACTATTTTATAAAATTGGTTTAATAATTTTCGGAGTCCATCTGTGAAAGTTAGGTTTTTGGCCCTTCTTGTACATAATACCTGATTAAAATATTCATTTTATTCAATATTTATAAATTTATATTTTTAGGATCTTGTAAATAATGTATATAATTCATGTGCATGCTAGCATTAGAATAAAACCCAAAAGAATTTGTAAAATGAAATAAGTCTATACAATACTTAGACAAAATACCTATGAGGAGTATGTACATAAATAAAAGAGGAAAACATTCTTTAATTATTTAGTTCTTTTATATTTTTATAGTAATGTATATATTATATATAACTTATTAAAAATACAAAGCTAAAATAAAAACAAATAAAATCCATTAAATAAATACAATGTATATAATATACAGGTAAAATATCTATAAGTATACTTACATATACACAAACACATTTATTTAAAAATGTAAATAAACTCATAAAAATCAAATAAAAATATACTCATACTCACAAAAATAGATTATAAATTTATAAAATAAGTCAATAAAATAATAAAAGAAAATAAAAAATTAAAAATTAAATACACAAAAATACATGTAAATATACACATATACACCTTATGAAAATAAAACTATAATAAAACACCTCGAAAAATTCAATAAAAATCATAAATAAATACTACATGAAATAATACACATTTTTTATTTTATAAGCAAAAATTAATAAAATCATTTACTATGTTAAATAATTCATTTTCTAATAAGGTTCCCTGTTTTGGCGTTTAGCGGCTGAGGTGGACCAATCAGGTCCCTCCGCGAGTTGACCCCGGTCAACTTGACCTCTAGGCGCCTGAGTTGACGCGGACTGTCTTTTCCCCTCTTTTCTTGCCTTTTTCCCGCGTGGCTCAGTGATCAATCACCAACAGTCCCTTCACGAGATTTATTCTCTGATCATCCCTGATCCCCGCCGAGCACTTGGAACCCTTGTACATAGGCCCGATTCCTTAATAATCGCCGGTTACTGGGGGTCCCTTGGAATGTATATAAATAACTCCTCCCACTTCCTTGGCCGAATTTGGCCATTTTCATCCCCTTCTTTGAGCTTGAATGAGCTCCTGGCGGAGCCCTCGTGACAGGAGGCGCTTCCCAGCACCTCGATTCGGCCCAAGGAGGTGGGAAATTTTGTCGTGGTGGCGCTCCGGTGGCCACCCTGCTCCCTGGCGCCCCCCAGGTATAAGAGCTGCACATTTATCATTTCTAGGTTGATTTCCATTTCAGCATTTTATTCCTGTCATTTATTTCGCATTTAGATTCATAGATTAGCTTAGTTTAGGCGATTCGAAGTTCGCCGGAGCTCCGCTCCGGCGACTTCTCCACTGTTACCCCGACGTTTTCCGACCACCATTCCACTGCCATTTCATTCCCCTACGCCTTCTCCATACCCCAGCCACCTTGTCCAACCGGATTCGCTTCTGGATCCGCGAATCGAAGCTCCTCCACCACCCTTCGCCGGAGCTTCTTCGCCCACCTTCATTCCTGTGCTTTCAGCTTCAAACCCCGGGTCGAGGGAGACGCCCTCGAGCCCCTCTATCTTTCTGTGCAGGTTAGGTGCCCCAACGCGCACCACGAGTCGATTCCAAACGCGGTGGAGGTGCCTGGAGCTGCTATTCTTGTTCGAGCTCGTGGCGACGCTCCAGGGTACCTCCGGCCGACCTGAGACCTCCAGCATGAAGAAGACCCTGCCAGGAAGCTTTGTGGACCTTCAGGTGCAGCGATGAACGACGGAGGAGCGAGATCCAGGCAAAAGAAGCTCGCCTCGGCGAGCCTTCTTCCCTGTTCTTGCACGCGCGCTTCCAGCCGTTGGATGAAGATGAAGGCCCAGTTCGATTGCCAGCCGTCCGATGGAGCAGAGCTCAGACCGTCAGATCTCCCACGAGATCTAATCCGCACCGCTCATCGGCGAAGCATCATCGGCGCACGTGGAGGCGCCACGTGGATTAGTGAATGAAGAGCAGCCGTTCGATCCAGCGCCTTTGGGGGTAATTTGCATATCCAGCCCCCGCCTTTTTTGTATTTATTATTTAATTCTATAAATATTTTTGCACGTTATAAATAAATTGTAAATTTTGCTGATAGGACCCTGAACTATTTGAAATTACATTTAGGTCCTTCCGCGCCTCATGTGCAGTCCCACGTGAGGCGCAGGAAATTTTGCATGTAAATCCTGGCGGTTTTTGAATATTGTAATTTGATTCCGAAACTTTAAATAAATGTTTATTCCTGTTGTATTTTTTGCACTGATGCCCCTGTTAACTATTTTATTTGCAAAAATACCCCTGCCAGGCTGTTTTATTTTTGTGTCTTTTATCTAATTATTAAAAATACCTATGAGGCTTCTAAAAATCCACAAAAATTAGGATAGATGCTCCATGCCATGCTTGTTCACGCCCATGCTTTATTTTGCATTTTTTTGCATTTCTCCTAATTACTAAAAATGAAAAGAAGCCCATTTTTGCACTGTCTAAATTAGAAAATACAAGAAAATTAGAAAATGTTTTTGAAAAATTCCAAAAAAATTATATATGGTATAATTATGTATATATTGAGTCCAGAAATTGAAAAACCCTAAAAATATGAAAAAGAAAATTAAAAAAATCAGAAAGCTCCAAAATCCAACAAAAAATTGAAAAATCCTTAAAAAACCCCAAAAATATATTTTTCTCTTTTATAATTACCTATATATTATTATTGATGTATTAAAATTAATTTGGGAATTTTTGGAGTTTATTTTCTATTTTTAAAACCCAAATTATATTCGGCCATTGATTGAGTCCTATATTGTGGACATTTTTGAATTCAAAAATACATAAAAATTAGAAATATTTCAGAAAAATAACAAAAAAATTAGAAAAATATTAAAAAGCCAAAAAATTATATCTATATATATCTTTTAAGTATACATACATATCTATAGACTATAGTACTTCTCTCTCTCTCTTCTTATATATATATCTCTTTATATATATATGTCTTATATATATATATATTTATATTATATAATTAAAAATATTAAAAGAAAATATAAAAAATATAAAATATAAAAAAATATATAAAAATTATAAAAACAAAAATATAAAAAAAATTACAAAACCCAAAACCCACTAAAACAATAAAAGGACATGAACCAATGATCGAATAATTGAATGATACATGACATACATTCCCTTCGCCTCCCAGTGTTCGACCTCTACCTGTACTTACACCTATACACATTTGCATGTAGAGTTATAATAAATTTTAACTCCACATTTTTGGATATTCATTGCATATATTTACTGTGGGTTAATTGTTGATCGATCTGGGATCTTTTGTTGGTCGCCGCAGCGACATTGTGATCCCGCCTTGTGCGGATTACTTTAGACCGATAGAAGATCCCTCTCATCAGGCCCGTGAGATGAAACCCTAATTTCAGAATGGACAGACTAAAACGTATACAATGTATTATTTCAATCTATTAACTTTTAAAGTAATATACATTAAAATACCTTCAAAACAAGACCAATTTCATTAAAATTGAAGCTCATATGTGACTGTTGGGTTTTGGGTTTTGGGCCTCTTTTGCACGTTGTGTATTTTAGCGGTTTTTGACTTGGTAATTTATGTACATACTTAAGCTTTTTATTTTATTTCTTTTTTATTTATGTTCTTTGATGAAAGTTTTATTAAAAGTCATAAAAATCCAAATCTAAAGTACAACTGAAATCAAAGAAACTGACCGAGTCTGAGTGTCCTTTGTAAATCTGTACAAATATCTCCCGTTATCCATTTTATTTTCCTAATTTTCTTATTTATTAAAAATAAAAAAAATAGAGTAGTATGTAAATATGTGCCTTTTATTTTATCGTAATTTTCTCTATTTTAATCTTATTTTAAAATGATAAAAAATTACAAAATCAAAAAAATTAAGGTATTCTATGTACATAGGGTTCCATCAAAAATATCATTTTGCACGGATGACCTCTTGCTCTTGATCTCTTAAGGAAATTGTAGATCTCATCGAGACGAGCAACTTTCGTGAAGAAAATTTTTTGATCCGATTTCTCCTTTTATTTCTTTTTGATTTTTGATTATATTTAATTTTGAAATTTTTTGGGGCGACACGTGGCGCCTCCTGGGGTAGCCATGTGTCGCCCCACCTCTCTCTCTCTCTTTACCCTTTATTCCCCCTAGGGTCACGTGCTTTTCACGTGATCACCACTCTCTCTCCTCTTCCCTGACATACGTGCCCTGCACATGTGTCCCCAACTTCCGGCCGTTCCCCCATCGCTCTTCTTCTCTACCTAACCCACTCCTCCAACGGTCTTACCTCGCCACCCTATCCTATCCTCGCTGTCAACAAACCTCCACACCCATCGTCCCCTATCCTCTCTAATCTTCTCCTTAACCTCCCCTTATCGCTTAGTCCCTAACCTCCAACGCCTACCACCCTCTCCTATCCTCTCCGTTGACAACGCACCAACCAACCACCTCCCCTTATCTCTCCACCAATCTACAGACTGTCCCCTAAACACCTCCCTCATCCTATTTAGCCCCTTCACCTCCTCCCTCTCCTAGAATCCGCCATATCTAGTTGCAGGGAGGAGTTCACAGAGCAGCCAGTGATAGAAGCCGACTCCGCCGCGGTAAAGACCCTCATCCCAACGAGATCCATCATGGAGCCTCCTGTGCTTCCGCGGGCATGGTCGAGGCAAAGACCAACGGAAAGGGCATCTCAAGCCACTCCAATCCCAGGAATTCCCATTCACATTCTCTCTCTCTCTCTCTCTCTCTTTATTCCTCTATTTTCTCCTTCTTCCCATCTTTTCTATACTTCTTATTCTTGATTCACACCTCCGATCAAACCCAACTCAACATTCATGGTCACCTCCATTCATTCCACCACATGCCCTCACTCCTTGGCCAAGTCCGCTACATGCCCGCTCCACCTCTGCCAGGAGCCACATCCACGCATTGCCAATGCCACCTCCACCCTCGGCCATGCCTTGGCCGAGGCCCCCGCTCCTCCGCTTTAACCATAGGAGCACAACCCCGCATCATTGTTCATCTCTGACTACCACCCACAACTCTACGACTCAGATAACGCGACACCACCTAGGAGTTCTTCGCACCGATGAACATCGACCACCAGCGACTCCAGCTCCCTCAGCAGCTGACCGCTTCCACCGCCATCAAGCGCCGACCACCATGCACCACCTTGTGCTGTTATGCACCACCATCCAAGCTGAGTAGCCACCGCCCCTATCATCCCCTGTGCGCTCCACACAACAGGAGGGATGCCCACGCCCTCTTCCTCCTCCGTTCATCTCGCGCTTGTGCGGAGGAGCTCTGCCAAAACCGTGGCATCCTCTCAAATAATACCCTCGCGGTGCGTCATCCACCTTCATCTTCTGCCGATTAACCAAGCCCCTCCCCCATCATGTGAGCAAGACGTGAGGAGGGATGATATTTGCATAGCACCCCCTCAACTTCCCTAGATTCACGCTCATGTCCCTTCTAGTTGGAAGTCACACGCATTGCACACGCTTGGTGGAAAATTGCATACATACCCTCGTGGGTATAGGTATTGGCATCCTAGTCCCTGTTCACTACACCGAGTTTATTTTATTTTTCTATCTTGCATATACATCAATGTTTTTTCATATTCATTTAAATCTTCATTTAGATCTTTTTATCATTTTAAAAATTGTATTATGTAGAACAATTATTTCTTTATCTTGTGAGCATTTAATTAAAATTTCATGAGCTGTGATTTATTTAATATAATTAAATTAGTGAAAACTTACATAGTTTACGCATTTTATTCTCTGAAAGTGCTAGTAAGTTATGTGTTGCTCTAAAAATTCCCAAAAAATCACATTAGATAGATTTAACGGTCAACTACATTATGCGACATAATCATTACATTTTCATGTATATAGAGGTCAGAATAAAATATTATGTGAATAGAGTTATTGATTTTTAATAGGTCATAAATCAATTATTTTTAGGATCTAATAATTTTCCTATATTCCTCTCACATAGATCATCTGGATAATTTTATTTTTGCATACTAAATTGGTTTTGTATTTATTAAAATTAATTTGCTCAAAATCACCATGTAGTCATATTTAATTTATATTTAATTCATATTTCATTCAAAAATTCCAAAAAGATTACAATAGACAAATTTCATCATATTTCATATTCTGGCTAAGTTTGAGGTTTTTTGAACTTGCTTCGACTGTAAATTGCATTTTAGTCCCTGAACATTGCTAAAATTACATTTCATCCATTAAATTGCATTTAAAAAATGATAAAAAAAACTTCTTCGAAAACCTAACCTCTAGATCGACTGTAAATAAACTAAGGAGACAGTTGCCTCCCTGAGTTTGACCTTGGACTTCCTAAGTTAAAAAATTTAAATTAACCGCTTGCCTTAAATGACATTAATTAAGTGGTTGTTTTGATCAATCCTGAATTACCCGACTACAACAAAATTCAACGTTAATTATACCGAAATTAACTAGGGAATTTTGGGGTTCTTTAAATGACGTTGATGCTGGGGAGGCACAACTTATGTTATTTTTTAGAAAATCAAGTTTTTAGGTTTTCCATCCCCCAGGTAGTCTGACCCCCGGTTTTCTTGTATTTACTTCTCCATTTTTTAGCATTTTTTATTTATTTTTGTATATTTTTCTGTGAACATCTCTCTAATATTTGATCTTTCATTTTCGTATGAGGAACCTGACGGACTTGGAGAAGCTTTTTGGGAAGCTGACATAACTCGAAGCGACCAGACTCATGAACAATTTATTTTTGAGAGAGAGAGTGTTCATCTATTATTAATTTGTAATTAATTTCACGTAGTTCCTGATCAGGTTCTCACGTGTGTAAAGAGACTGGACTTTTTCTGTGGTATGTCAGACCTATTTTATTCTCCAGTTAGGGAAGGGCCCGACTTGAGTGGTTTGTAGTCCTAGATTCAAAAATTTTAAAAAAACATTGATTCAGTTCTATGGTGACTTCAACTACTACACAGGGAGAAGGTGGCGGGTCTTTCAACTGTATGGTGTCCACCATTGGCACTGTAAGCTCAGCATTCAATATTGCACGGAATTCTTCAATCACAGAATGTTGTTCACAAAAGTTTTCAATAATTGCCTCAGCGAAAATCTCAGCATCGAGGATATTTTGAAACTCGACTATGCCATCCAGTAGTTCTTCCATGGAGATGAACTCATGGGTTTCAATATCATCCATAAAAAGGTTGGTATCCCGAATTTCAACAAGAAAGTCATAGTCTTTTGTTTGTTTTTTTGTAGGCTCACTCTCTTCTGATGCAGGCTCTGATAGATTCTGTACTTGGATCGTCTCAATTGGCACCTTGTCGCTGTTCGAACAGAAGGTGAGTTTTTTGTGCCATAGTTCATCACTCCTTAGGATGTTTGAAGTAACGACCATTCCAAGGATTATCAGTGTATGCAGAAGATGATCTGAGGTGTCCATGTCTAGCACGATGAAGTCCATAGGGAACTGCATTCCCTAAATGGTGGCAATGACATCCTCCAAAATTCCTCTGGGCGACTTGATGTATGTATCTGCGAACTGCAGAATCATTCTTGTATACTTGAGTGGTCCCAACCCAAACTCTTTGAGTAGTGAAGTCGGCATCAGGTTGATTGAGGATCCACTGTTGAGTAGAGTTCAATCGAACTCCTGATCGAACATCTGGCATCTGAATAGAGGTCTCCCATATCCTTTTTTTTCATTAGAGATTGCTGATTGCATTTATTGTAGCTACTGTTAAAATATGTTTTACATTTCTTTATCTGGCACAACACGACTGTCTTTTTGAAGTACATGTTTCTTTCAAACCTTTCTTGATGTTAGGCACGTTCGTAATGGCTTTAATCAAGGGAATTTCAAGCACAAGATTCTAGATAATCTCAACAACATCGAGATCATACAAGGCTGACTTCAACTTTTTACTTTTTTTTAATAAAAATACTTCTTCGAAAACCTAATCTCTAGATCGACTATAAATAAACCTAAGGAGACAATTGCCTCCCTGAGTTCGACCTTGGACTTTCCAAGTTAAAAATTTTAAATTATTCGCTTGTCTTAAATGACCTATTAATTAAGTGGTTGTTTTGATCAATCCTGAATTGCTCAACTACAACAAAATTCAATGTTAATTATACCAGAATTAACTCGGGCATTTTGGGGTTCTTCAAATGGTGTTGTTGCCAGGGAGGCACAACTTATGTTGTTTTAGAAAATAAAGTTTTCGGGTTTTCCATCCCCAGGTAGTCTGACCCCTGGTTTTCTTGTTTATATTTCTCCATTTTTTTAACTTTTTTTATTTATTTTATATATTTTTCTGTGAAAATCTCTCTAATATTTGATTTTTCATTTTCATGTGAGGAACCTGGTAGACTTGGAGCAGCTTTTTGGGAAGCTGACATAACTCGAAATGACCAGGCTCACAAAGAATTTATTTTTCAAAAGAGAGAGTGTTCGTCTTTTATTAATTTGTAATTAATTTCCAACAGTTCCTGATCGGGTTCTCACATGTGTAAAGAGACCGGACTTTTTCTGTGATATGTCAGACCTATTTTACTCTCCAGTGAGGGCGGGGGCTGACTTGAGTGGTTTATACTCCTAGATTCAAAATTTTAAAAAAACATTGATTCAATTCTGTGGTGACTTCAGCTACTGTACATGGAGAAGGTGGTGGGTCTTTCAACTAATTAGTGTCCGCCATTGGCACTGTAAGCTCAACATTCAATGCTATGCATAATTCTTCTATCATAGAATCTTTTTCACAAAAGTTTTCAATAACTGCCTCAGCAAAAATCTCAACATCGAGGATATCTTGAAACTCCACTATGCCACCCAATAATTCTTCCATCGAGAGGAACTCATGGGTTTCAATATCATCCATAAATAGATTTGTATCATGAATTTCGACAAGAAAGTCACAGTCTTTTGTTTGTTGTTTTGTAGGCTCACTCTATTCTGATGTAGGCTCTGATAGATTTTATACTTGGATCGTCTCAATTGGCACCTTGTCGCTGTTCAAGCAGAAGGTGATTTGTCTGTGCCATAGTTCAGCACTCCTTAGGATGTTCAAAGTAACGACCATCCAAGGATTATCGATGTATGCATAAGAGGATCTGAGGTGTCCATGTCTTGCACGATGAAGTCCACATGGAACTGCATTCCCTGAATGGTGGAAATGACATTCTCCAAAATTCCTATGGGCCACTTGATGTATGCATCTGTGAACTGCAGAATCATTCTAGTAGACTTGAGAGGTCCGAACCCAAACTCTTTGAGTAGTGAAGTCGGCATCAGGTTTATTGAGGATCCACTATCGAGTAGAGTTCGATCAAACTCCTGATCGAACATCTGGCATCTGAATAGAGGATCTCCTATATCCTTCTTTTTCATCAGAGATTGCTGATTGCATTTATTGTAGCTGCTGTTAAAATATGTATTACATTTCTTTATCTGGCACAACACGACTGTATTTTTGAACTACAAGTTTCTTTCAAACCTTTCTTAATGTTAGACATGTTCTTAATGTCTTTCATCAAGGGCATTTCAAGAACAAGAATATGGATAATGTCAACAATATCGGGATCATACAAGGCTGATTTCAACTTTTTACTTTTTTTGGATACTCTTAATGTGTCTGGAAAATCAATATTTATAGAATCAAAAGTAATAGTAGAGATAATGTTCTTATCTACATCAAAATATGTGCCCACATCAGGCTACACAAATGGGTGACTAAAATGAGCAAGGTCATCCAAGAATGGTGTGCATCCAAAATCTACAAGCGGGGCTCCATAGGCTGGCACTGGATCAACTGTGGGTGCGGCCTCCTCCAATGGTGGTTGGCTGGTGCTCCGACTGCTACTGCTACTGCCTTCTTTTTGTAATTTTTTAGTTTGATGATTTGTTTGGTATTTTCTTTCTGGTGATTCTCCTCCATTTTCTTCTTCCTCACCCGACCCTGATGTTGGATCAACTGATGTAGAAGATGATGATTCGCCTGATGAAGCTTTATTCTTCGCCTTGCATGTGGCTGATGGCTCCAAGGTTCTACCGCTCCTGAGAGTGACAACATTAGATAAAAACAAAACAAGCATATCTGACTCTGTTAGACCGACTGGAACATCACAGACTACCTGCTCTTTCTTTCTAAAATTATTGGGGTTAGCCTCCACTTGTGCTGGAATGGAGGTCTTCGCGGTGGTAAGGTCATCAAGTTTATGGATCATCTATGTTAGGCTTTTCACTAGCTGAATCAGATAGTCTAAGGCTGGGTTCATAGGAGGGTCAGCCTCGGGTGATTTAGTGTGATGGCCACGCTAGTGCTGGAACTGGTGTAAGGGCCGCTGGTGCAACTGCTGAGGATGGTACTGAGGAGAAGGATGGTATTGTTGCTGGTGCTGAGGAAGGTTTTGATATGGCGCAGCCAAGTACTGCTGATTCTGCTGGTACTGTCAGTATTGTGGTTGTTAGTACTTATTATATATCCAATTAATATCATTATGTAGAAACTTCTGGTGGAATTGAGGCTGATTGGGGACAAATCTCTCTCCTTATTGCTGAGGGAACTAGCAGTTTCTTGACTGCTGGCCCTGTTGGGGTCCGCCTGGACGGGCCGGCTATGCATCGTTCGCCCATACGCCATTAACCTCTTGAATGAGAGGTGGAGGAGGGAAACATGAGTCCTGAATGGGCTGTGGCTTGGGGTGGTAGACTACCATATGCTGTTGTGGCTGCTGTAGAGATGTTGGCTCGGGGGCCTGTACGTAATACATGTGTTGTACCATTGTTTGTGGTTGACTCGACTGAGGAGACTGTGATGCTTGTTCTTTCATCTGAGCGGGAGTGGTAGTCAATGCAGACATGAAGTTACAGGAGCTAATCGTGCTGACCAACAGCTGTAGCTGCTTGGTAATCTAGTCCAATTTGTCTAGATGTGTCCTCTGTTCAATCACAAAGAGCTTCTCGAGGTCCTGTGATCATTTCTCTACGATATCCATCTGGGACAGGTGTCTCCCTATGATGCTAAAGTTGGATCTCTCATCCAAGTCCGGCAAGTGAGAAGATGCCATGTGAACTGGCATCTGGAGAATGTGGGGATGGCGTTGATAGGCACAGGACAACGACAAGGCAGCCTCTCCTTCGGACATCTCCTCAAAGATCTGCCAGACGACGTCCTCGTCTTTATTGAAATGCGAGTTGCCATACACAACATCAATGAGCTTCTGACTGTTATCTGTAAATCCCCCGAAGAAATGCCAGACTAGGCTAGTCCTAGGAATGTCGTGATGGGGACATTTCTCTTGCAACTCAATAAACCTCTCCCAAGCCTCATGGATGGATTCATGTGTGACTTGGGTGAAGTTTGCTATGCGAGTACACATTTAATTAAGTCACACAAGAGGATAATATTTATGTAGGAAGACAGACTAAAGTTCTTCCATGTAGTAACGACTTTCCCTAAGTGGTAGATCCAATGAAGCACCTTATCCTGAAGGCTGAATGGGAATGTCGTCATCTTGACTACTCCTAAGAGTATGCTAGGTTAGTGTGTTGTACCGCATATGCACATGAACTATTGTAGGTGGATATAGGGTTCCTCATTCTCATTGCTGTTGAAGCTAGGTAGAAGCGCTAAGAGTTGAGGCTTAAAATCAAAATGTGCATGGATTGCTGGGATCTGGATCCACTCGGTGACTTGACCGGCTCCATGGTTGTATGTCTCTTTGAGAGTCGGCTTGGGCTGCTCTCCTCTAGGCTCGTCTGTTGGGCCTCCACGACACTCACCTGCTCTTACTTCTTCTTCTTCTTCTTATCCTCCTCCTCCTCCTCGAGGATTTTCTCTTCCTCTCCTCAAGTCATAACATGTCCTGGAAGGCGACCTGAGCCAATGCCTTGTCGGTGAGCTACAGTTGTATCGCTTGAATGGTGGCGAGAAGCTGGCATTCATGGCATCCTGATCTGGCCGACCCTGCTCCGGCTGTGGTGACAGTGGGTTCTGTGGTCCCTTCCCTATTCCTTCAGGAGCCATCTCTGTATTTGAGTCTGTATCTGAAAATATCTCTAGCTTCACATCGAGCTCGTGATCTGCACATGGAATGATTCCCCGATCTGTCTAAATTGGTTTGTGTTAAGATCAATACAGATCTTCATTAAGGATGGCAAGGTATAAGGAGTGAAATCGATTGCCATATGATGAATGCAAAAATTGAGGCGTCTAAAATGAGCTTCACAAGGCGAGGACTCAATCATTGTGACGACTCCTCAATAATTGCATCCAATCAACAATCAACCCACGCAATGAGTAAATCAAGTAAAACAATGTGAATCAAAATTTATTATACCATACTAAATATGTATGGTGATAAGCAAGTACGGGACGGACACAAGTATCAATGGTGTAGAGCAATGTAAACTAAAAAGAAATCAAGCACAATATGTCTATCAAATGCTCAGCCAAAATATGATTTTGTTTTTGTGGGTTTTTATTTATATAATTTTTTGTTTTTATTTTGTGTTTATTTTTATATTTTTTTAATTTTATATTTTTATATTTTCTTTTTATATTTTTTAGGTTTTTAATTTCTTTTTCTTTTAAAATACAATATAGGATATATAAGACTATATGCACAATAATAGATAATACACTTATAAAAACTAATAAAAATACTTAAAATACAATAAATAAAATCTTTTTGGGTTTTTAAATATTTTATACTATTTATGTGATTTTTTAGTGAATTCTGCTAATTTTTATATTTTTTAAAGTCGAAAATACTCCAAATCAGGGATTTAATAAATACCCGAAATTGAAATGAAGATTAAAAATCTCAAAATAATCCCAAAATTCCTCAAATCAATTTTAATATATAGATAATGATATAAAGGCAATCATAAAATAGAAAATAATATTTTACAAATTTCTAGGAATTTTATATATTTTTATAAAGGTTTTTGGGGATTTCTAATTTTTAAGGGTTTTCTTTTTCTGTTTTTATGGATTTTTAGTCTGAACGCTCTAAATACTTAAATAAATAAAATAACATGGAAGTGTGCAATCAGGAACCTAAACTTATTTTTGGTGATTTTTGGAGCATAATAGTAATATTTAATATACAGAGGAAATGTACAAAAATACAAAGGTCTGGCAGGGGCAATTATGTAATTAAAATAAAGTCTAGGGATGGAAATATATTTTTTCTAAAACTACAAAACTAGGATTTAATTTTCATGGACCAAAAGAAATACAAAAAGCTCTAAGGGTCTATTTACAAAATGCCCACCTCACATAGGTGCATACTTCATGTGAGGTAGCACAACCTATACTGCAAATACAAATAATGCAAGGATTTTTATGCAAATTACACAGAAATATAATAACAACAAACGGAAGATTTAGTGCTAATATTTAAATACAAAATTACACGGGGTAAAGTTAGCAAAATACACAACACATTGTGCAGATGAATGGCTCGATCGACATCACTTATACACTCGAGATGACGGTTCGGCCTTCAATGGTCTGGATTAGATCTCACGGTTGAGATCTACAGTGAAGGAGCAGCTCAATCGGACAACATTTGGTAAAATTGGGGCTCAGCTCTTAATCGAACGACAAAGGAGACCCCTGGAAGAACATGGAAGAACTGGAGCCTGGGCCTCCTTCTATCGCTCAAATCTCGTCCCTCTGATGGTCTGGAAACGCTTCGAGGGTTGCAAAAGGGAGTAGGCCTTCCCTTCTAGCTACAAGTATCTTGAGTTGGTACTCTGGAGCTTTGGTGAGGTCGGACAAGCATGGGGAAGAATGGGAGATCCAGATGCCTTCGAGTGTTTCAACAAGCCCCACAACAATTCCTTTTCTCTCTGTATCCTGCATGGGAATGGTCAACAAAAAAAATGGGGAGCTCAGTGGAGCTCCTGAGGGTAGAATGGGTAATAGGTGACATGGGATGGTGGTCTCTGGCGGCGGGCGGAGATAGGAGACCGTGGCTCCATATCTATGCAAGATCTAGTTGGATAAGGGGGTCACAGAGTGATGAGAAGTGAAGGGGAAAGAGGAGGTGATGGTCGTGGATCGGAATGAAATCGGTGTACAATGGAAACAAGCGGCGGAGCTGGAGCTCCGCTGGACAAATTATTTTGATTTTTGCAGAAAACAACGTGAATTCAAGCGAAATAAAAGCCTAATCTAGGTTACTATTGCGCTACAGAATAAAAATGACTAAGGAAAGAGGAGCTCACTAACCAAACATGACCTAAAGACGAGATTCCGACAGAGATGGCGGTGAGGCTCCGAACCTGCCTCGATTCGACGCCAACCAACACCTAAAGGGTTCCCTGATGTTCATGCTATCACCGGGGAGAAGAGTCACACCTTATAACTAGGGTTTAGTGGTGGAAGAGGGATAAAAATCAAAATTTGGATGGATGAGATATTCTATACAGGCGGTGGAGCGGGGTTAAAGAACGAGGGAGCATGAGCGGCTCAGAGGTCCTTAGCCCAAAAAATCAAGCCCGTGTGATTGGGCTAAGATCGAGGCAAGAAGTTGACGAAGAAACTAACTTGAATCAATGATTGCATCGATCGAGAAAAAATGGCGAACAAGGGCCTAATGTGAGGGCTGTCAGAGCTACAGATGCAGGTCAGAGGAGTTGACCGAAGTCAACTCGCACGGAGCTCTAGTTGGTCTACGTGGACCAACCAAAAAAATCCGACTTGGAATTTTTTGTAAAATGTGTAATAAATAATAAACGATTTTTTTAAAATTAAAGTTATAAAATATTTTTTATTATTTTCTATATTATTTTATTATGATTTTTATTTATTTTTTCGAGGTGTTTAATTACAAGTTAATTTTTAGGGCTTCCTTTACAGGTATATTTACCTATGTTTGAGTCTTTTATTTTTTTTGTATTTTAAATTTTATTATTTTATTTTCTTATTTTATCCATTTACTACTTATTTTTATATAGGTAATATATTTTTATTATATTTTTCTGATGTAAAACTTACACTTTATTAAATATAGGCTTATATTATATAGTTATAATTAATGTATATTCATCTATGTATTTAGGGTACATTTTTATTTTAATATTTTCTTTATGGATTTATTTTAGTTTTAGTATGCAAATATATTATAAATAATATTTATAAAAATATAAGATTAAAAAAATAATAGAGAATAAATAAAATGAATATTTTATTCAGGTATATTGTACAATAGGGTCCAAAACCTAACTTTCACACCTTATCTCCAAAAAATATGAAACTACCTTTATTAAATAGGTTATTAAGGTTACATACAATTAAATGTGATTTTCATACATTTTGAGTTTTTCTTTGAGAGATATGGGTTTGGGAAGTTGGGATTTTGGAATCTTATTTAGAGTATAAAAAGTACAATGTATATTATTTTTTTATGAGATCAATTTTGTATTTTTCTATATATTATTATCTACAACTTTCATGAACAACTTTTCTTTAATTGAGGTATAAAAAGTGAAGATAAAATGGGTCCCAAAAATACATAAATGATGAATAAAAGAAATGTGATTTTATTGTATTTCTGGCCCTTATCTCTCCCTACTTTATTGCTCGTCGACATAGTCATCATGACGCCTAGGTCTCGGGGTTTAGGGTCATAAAATACCTTTGGTACTTTATTCTTTTTCTTTTCTTTTCTTTATTCTATAACTTTGGCATTAAAAATAGTATTTTATATAGTATTTACACAACAAAGAATGAATGTTAATTTGTATAAATTAAGGTTGTTTACATGCATTAGCTAGGGGTTTTAAGGCCAAAATGATAGAATAAAGGTGATGAAATGGAGATTCATCACCCCCCTATACTTGCCTTTGCTAGTCCCTAGAAACATTTATGTAATAAGTGCATGCAAATAAAAAAAGAAAAGGAAAAAAAAGAAAGTGGATTAAATTTACTTCTCGAACTTGTCTTCTCAAAATCAATGTTTGGAGCTTAAGTTGGTCCTTTGGAATTTTAGTATGGTCGGAACCTTATTGGGAATCGGATTTGAAATAGTACTGCCTTTAAGAATCCCAAAACTCTGCTCAAGTCTCCTCAAGAGCCATGTCAAACTATTTCAACTCATACAAAACTCTTATGACTATGAATCTCACTTGTACAATGTATGTGATGGTGGCTCCCTTCAACTGAAATAACAAAGAGATTGACTTCTCTAGCATGACATCCTAATGATTCCCCAATCCAGCAACTCTTTCCTCGAGGAGCGGGATATTCCCTTCTAAGTTCAAGTGACAACCAACTCAAGAGGAGTGGGTGAAGAGAAGAATGGACGATAGCCAATGCAGCTACCTATCCTAGGATGCACGACTAGTGTAGTCAAGTCATCCGGCTGTAGGCTCACAATGTATGCCTTTGAAACTCAAGCTTGCTTATTGACTATACAAGTATGTACACTCCGACAGGCATTTTATTTTCAATCAGGCATGTCCACTTTTTTAGAGTTTTTACTTTTTGCTTTTTTTGAAGTACTATATTGTTGAAGCCAAAAATCGAGCGGTCGTAAGTTCCACACAAAGCGGGAACTCAGTCGTCGAGTTGACCACACGAGATCCGAACTTCAAACAACAATTAACCCACAACAAATGATCAAATAATGAAAAGCAATATGTGGAGTTAAAACTTATTATAACTCTACAAAAGATGTGTATAGTGCAAGTAATGTAGAGTGTCGAACACAGGGAACAAGCAGGTAGATTGGGGCAATAAAGCTCACACAAGTGATTGTGATGTATTTGTCTATATATGTGCTCTTTTTGTGGCTTTTTATTTTTTTTATTTTTTAATTTTATAATTTTATAATTTTATTTTTAATTTCCTTTTAAATTATAAATTAGGATATATAATATATATACAATATATATAAGAGAGATAATATATATATGTAAAAATAATAAAAAAATATATGAAATAAATATTTTTGGGTTTTATAATATTTTTTACTATTTTTGTGATTTTTAATAATTTTTGCTAATTATTATAGATTTTTAAAGTCAAGAATACCCAAAATAGGGTTTAAAATAAATAGCCAAAATTAAATTAGAGATTAAAAATATAAAACAGAGTCAAAAATTCTTGAAATTAATTTTAAAATAAAGTTAATAAAATAAAGAAAATTAAGAAACATAAAATAGAATTTTTGAATTTTTTATGTTTAATAAATTTTTATAAAGGTTTTTAGAGTTTTCTAATTTTTAGATTTTTTTATATTTTTCTAGTGATTTTTACTCCGAAGGTTAAAACATAAAAGACACAAAATATATTTTTTTTAATTTTTCAAAATGTTTTTATATTGTTTTGTATTTTCTTTTGGAAACAAGGATAAAAAGGCATGTTTTTGTTTTTTATAAATAATAAAAAGTTCCAAAAATGCAAATAAAAATTTGGTGTAAAAGTACAATGCTCTAGGAATCTATGGCTATTTTTTTGGATTTTTTAGAGGTTTATAGATTCATGAAATAAATACTAGAAATAAAGAGAAAATTCAACACTAATAGAGGTATTTTTGTAAATATTAATAAATCTGTGGGCTAAAGTGCAATTTTCCCACAATACATACAACTGAATATTAAAATTCTTGAATCAATTACAAAAATCGATACCCGGGAGGGCTTCTTTGCAAAACACCTAAAACTCACGTACGCGAACACGTGCTCCTAGTAGGGACCAAAGTGTAATTACAAAAAATCCAAGGGCTAGTTTGCAAATTTCATAAAAAGTTATAGTGTATTTCAAAAGTTCATGGTCTGAATGTAAATAAGCAGTTGTGTAAGGGTCTACATAAATAAGCAGTTGTGTAAGGGTCTACACACAAAATAGCCAAGCCCACGTGCACGGGCGCATGAGCTTAGCTCGCGAGGTCTAGAATGATATATCAAGGAAGTACAGAGGCCTTGACACAACTATGCCACAACTTGTTAAACTACGTATAATATTTACAATACCAAATAGTAAATGCCAAAAACATGGGGCTAAAAAATGAAAATTACCCCAATAAAGAGGCACGATCGTGCGGCTAGGAATCTCTCACTTGACACACGTCAAGCCCGCGGTGCGCAATACCCCTTCGCGGTTTCACGGCCAGGATTAGATCATGCGAATGAGATTGACGGTTGAAGTAGGCAACGATCGAACGACTCCTGGCAAATCTGGGTGGAGGATTTTGATCCAACAGTGCTCGTCGATGGTGGAAGAATAGTTGATAAACCTGCCGGTGGCGAGTTTGAATTCAACACATCTCCTATCTCCGACCACCCCGAGCGTCGCTGATGACTGCTTTGTGCTCCTGCACCTCCGGGGAAGCCTCTAGGTGCCTCAAAGTGCTCCAGGGACCATTGATAGGTCCGTGGAGATTAGAAGGGCTCCGGCGACCTGGAAGGTACTTCTGGGGCAAAATGTGAGGCTCAGATGCCTCCTTCAGGTCCTGCAAAAAAGATAAAAGGCACATCAGAAAAACGAGGCAACGACCAGACCTTTATTGATGGACTAACGGTATAGCATGAAATGGCCGGAGCTCAAGAGCTCTGACGAGGGCTTTAGATCCTAACTAAGCTAAAATCGCTATGAAAAGCATGCAAATTAATCTACTGTTACTCTATACTAGAAGGAGAAGAAAAATAAAGAAGAAAAGGGGCAACCTCGACTGGCCGGGAGCCAGGGGGATGAACCTCACGGCAGAGGTCCGCTAGAGATTATGGGCATGGATCCTTGCTTTTTCCGCGCTGCGAAGGATGGCGAAGCGCCTCCTATCACGAGGGCTAGACCTAGATGTCCTCCGAGAGGTCTTAAACGGGAAAAATCCAAGCCGAAAAAATCAGAGGAGGAAGAACCCATTTATTTAAAGACATGGCGAGTGCCCTTATTGACCGGGCAATTTAAAAGAATCGATGCTATATACAGTTAATCAAGGGACATGGCGTGGATATATAATGATCCAGGAGTATTTCATCTACAGGAAGCTACGGTGATGGATGGACAGATCATGCGGGAAAACGGGGAGAAGACACACCGATTTGACAGACGCGTCCCTTCAGGAGGCAGGGGAGGGAGTTGACTAGAAGTCAACTCGCAGAGCGTGCTGATTGGTCCAAGTAGATTCACTACAGGACAAAACAACTAGGTTATTTGAAAATAATTATTTAAAAATAATAAATGATTTTATTTTTTTAATTATTAAATAAAAAATGTTTATTATTTTATTTAGTATTTTATTAAGATTTTTACTTATCTTTTTGACTTTTTTATTACAAGTTTATTTTTAAAGGCTTATTTATAGGTATAATTACCTATAATCTGTACATTTTTATTTTTAATTTGTATATTTTCTTTTATTATTTCATTCTATTATTTTATATATTTATAACTATTTTTATGAGTATAAATATATTTTTATTTTATCTTTATGATGTAATTGGTATACTTAAATATATAAGTATGTATATTGTATAGGTATATTTATAGGTATTCACCTATATTTTATATACATCTTTTATTTTAATGTATTTTATTAGGTTTTATTTTGGTTTTATTTTTTTAATAAAATCTAAATAGTATTTAAAATATTATAAAAATATAAAGAATAAAGGAGTGAAAGAATATATTTTCTTTTTATTTATATACATATATGACATATGTATTTTGTTTGTGTAATTACATAGACTTATTTTTATTTTTTCATTTTCTTTTTGGTTTTATTCTAGTTTTAATATGCACATATGTTATAGATAATAATTAAAAAATTATAAAAAAATAAGAATTTGTAGGAATAATAAAAAATGAATAAATTGAATATTTTAATCGGTAGAATGTACAATGAGGGTCCAAAACCTAACTTATACAATTAGAGATTATTTCGCTATGTTTTGAGTTTTTATTTGAAAGATATGGGTCTGTGAAGTTGGGTTTTTGGCTTTTTATTTTGTGTATACAATGAACATTGTGTATTATTTTTGTACAAACTTAATTTTATATTTTTATTTATAATATTATCGACAACATTTATGTACAAAGTTTATTTATTTGATGAATAAATAATGGACTATAAAATAGGTGTCAAAAAATGCATAATTAAATAATGAATAAATGAGGTATTTATTCTATTTTGGCCCTTATCTCCTCCTACTTTATTCCTTGTCGACCAACTCAATTCTTGCCTTGGTCTCGGGGTTAGGGTCATAAAATATTTACAATACTTTATTCCTTTTTCTTTTCTTCTCTTTATTCTATAACTTCGGCATTAAAAACCTTATTTTATATACAAATAATACACTAAATAATGAATGCTTCTATGCACAAATTATTGTTATTTAAATGCATTAGCTAGGGTTTTTAAGGCCAAAATGATAGAATAAAGATGATGAATCGGAGATTCATCACCCCTTATACTTGCCTTTGCTAGTCCCTAGCAAACACTTATGTAATAAGTATAAAAAAGAATAAAGAAGAAAAGAAAAAGAAAGGATAAAGAATAAATGAGATTGAATTTGATAAATAAACTTGTCTGAATAAAATCAAAGTTTGGAGCTTAGGTTAGACCTTGATGTGAAAATGTGTGTGGAACCTTGTTGGGAATAAAATTTAAAACACAACAGCCCTCAAGAGTCACAAAACTTGGTTCAAACCACCTTAATAGCCAGATTAGAACTAGTCTACATCATACGCAAACCCTTATGACTATGAAGCTGACTTGTACAGTGTAAGTGATAGTGGCTCTCCCCAACTGAAATGACAAAGGAACTGACTTCTCCAGAATGACAATCCAATGATTCCCCAATCCAGCACTCTGTCCTCGAGGAGCGGGGTATTCCCTTCTAAGTTCAAGTGGCATCCAACTCAAGAGGAGGAGGACGGTAGCCAGTGTAGCTACCTATCCTGGGATGCATGACCAGTCTAGTCAAGTCATCCAGCTGCAGGCTCACATGGTATAACTTTGATGCTCAAGCTTGCTTATTTTCTATACAACATATATACATACTTCGGCAGTCATTTTATTTTTTATTTACAAGCCTATCCACTTTTTTGGAGTTTTTTTGAAATACATACTATTGACATCAGCATTTACATAAGGAGTTTTTCCTCTTGAGCTAGAAAACTATCCCTCATTTGAAGCTTTATTGCAACCCACACTCTCCTTTAATTCGACTTCATTGAAACTGGACTAGGTTGGGGTGCACTTCACTCCCTAGACAAGGATGAATGTTTTCACCTGTGTGCATCTCAGACTAGCAAATCCGACCCCCTCACCATTCCAACTGAGTTGAGCCAAGTGAAAGGTGCAAGTGTCCAAGTTAGGTCACGACCGATAAGAGTCATGCGTGCATCTTGAAAAGTTCTAGTTAGTCAGTTGAGGTGACTTGAACCCAACCTCGAGTCTCAATGAATTAAGTCCTATTGGACCTGAAGTACCTTAACCTAGTTCCCATAAGGTTCCAGTGCAGTTAGGTGCAGTAAGGTCCAACTAAGCTCCAATCTTCGACTTTATTGGATTAGTTCAATCATCAAGCTCAATCAAAGAATAATATGGAAATGCTATCTACAATGCAGAAAGGATGATGCAATTTTTTCAAAGAATTTTAAAATCAAATAATCTTTTGATAAAAAGAATTTTGGAAAATAAAAGAATTTTGGCACACAAAGTATACAATATTTACAACTATTTACACAGGCGTGCTTATTTATTTTACACTCGTTAAGATTTTTGAAGAATTTACATGTTTTAACAAGGTTATAATTGTAGGTACATATATACAATTGATAAAGAATTTTATTTTGATCTATATATACATCTTATTCCTATTTTATTGATACATTCATTCCTCAAATTTATTTGAAAACAATTTTCAAAACTATAGTACACAATAATTTTTACAAATGTTTGCAAACATTTAAAAGCCATTTTTGCAAAGATTTTTCAAACAATGTATATACATTTTTAAAACTATTTTTACAAAATATTTTCCAAACTATTTGCAAATAGGTTTTCAAATCTTTTATTTCACACAAAGAAACGAATTTTTGTAATTAAAATATTTTTACAGAGGTTGAAAACATTTCACAAAAAGTACTGCAAACAGTTCACACTATTTTTTAAATCATTTTGCAAAAATATTTTTTTCCAGATTTATTAATCAGTAAATACAAAACAATTTGAGGAATGATTGTTGTTATTAAATGATTTTTAATGGAATATATATGTATGTATATAGTATATTTAGCCATATTTATTATTAATTATACGAAAGTATGAGTTATGGCTAAAGTATATACATAGTATATACGACCCCCCTATACTTAGCATGAGCTATGTCCTCATAGATCGAGAAGAGAAAGAGAAGAAATAACTCGTACTGAGTATAGAAAAGCCTATACTACAACGATTAAAGAATAAAGAATGAAGAAATGAATGAAATAGGAAGTTGACCGTCCCCCCTATACTTAGGATCAAGTAATCCTAAGTATAGCAGACTGCACACAAAGTAGAGAGGGTCAAGGGCGGGAATAAATAAACAGATCACAGCTTGGGCTTTCTCCCCCTATACTTAGGGTGAAATATCCCTAAGTATAGTAGATCAAATCAATCAAGAGAGAAGACAATGGAGGGGATCAAAGAATGAATGAATCGGGGTGCACACCCCCTCTATACTTAGGACAAAGTCATCCTAAGTACAAAAACTGACTAAAAGAGGCGACACCTTTTTTATAGACAATGAAAAATGAAAAGGAAAAGAAGAAAAGAAGAAAAGACATAGATATACATATAGATGAAAAAGATCATAGAGAATGTATACATTACTCCCCTACACTTAGGGTAAAAGCTCCCTAAGTATAAGCAATGACAGGAGCGATGAAACAGAATGAAGAAAGAACAACGCGGCGTGAACCCCCTATACTTAGGACAAAGTACGTCTTATGTATAGTCACACATATATGACAAAAGATCTGGGGCACACGTGACATACGGGAGAACGAATGAATGAAAGACGAACACATATACACAACAAGGTAGACTGGTGAAGTACATGACAGTATCTGACAAGTGAGTACGTTGCTTTCTTCATCCTCTCCTTGTGTGAACGAGGACACAGTCAGACAGTGCAAAGACACCCAGGTATGCACTCAAGTGTGTGTCAGCTACCAGGGAATAGAGATTGAAAACTAAAGGAAGGACTTGTAACATGAATCAGATCATCGACTCTTAAGGAGTGAATGAGTGAGCAGAGCCGATACTGTAAGACCTGGAGGGAGAAGGAATAGTACAGACCCCTCCATGTCAATCATGGTCTCAGAAAGGTATGAAAAGTGAAGAGCAGGAGATTCTCAATGTAGCTGCGTGATATCCGGTGATCATAAAGTCATAAAGTCACAGGAATACACCGAACAACACCATACATGGCTCAACCCTGCAAGGGTCCTCAAGGTGAGCAAAAACAGAGAATAATTAGAAGACTTGGCTCCATGCTCCAATAGATAGGAGACACAATCAGGGAGGAGATCGAACACAACAGAATCAACAGACTCGACTTCGTGATCCAACAGAGAGGAGACACCAACAGTGAAGATGATTACCTAAAATATGATGTACCCTCCAACAGATAACCCTTGGGGAGTAATACATGCTAGTAAATGAATAATCAGACATAAGCTCACCCTTGCGAGGATTGTCAAGGTGAGAGGGCTCAAAGGAGCCGGATCCATCAGATGGATTAATAGAAGCGATCTCAGTAGGCGGCAAATCGTATACCAGCAGAAGAGACCGACATATCAAGAAAATGTGGCAGCGTCCCACAGACAACCCTCGGGCGTACGGCCAACTGAGCATCGGATAATCAGATAAAGATGGATCGTCCTTGCAAGGACCGTCATGGAGAGAAGATTCGAAGGAGTCAAGATGGGTCCCAAGATCCAATAGATCGGATAAACAACAAAGCAGCGGGGACCGAAAGATATTAGACGACTCGGTTCCGTGCTCCAACAAAAAGGAGACACAATCAGCAGGGGGAATCGAGCATACAGAAAATGTTGCATTTTCCTGTAGACAGTCCTTGGGGAATATGCAAACTAAGAAGTGAATAGTCAGATCAGATCTCGTCCTCGTGAGGGTCGTCAAAGAGAGAGGACTCAAAGGAGTCAATAAAAATGGTCTCAGTAGATGACAAATTGTCTACCAACAGAAGAGATCGTAGATCTAGTAAGGTGTCATAGTCTCTCGTAGATAACCCTTGGAGAGCACTATGAACTAGGCAAGGAATAGACAAAAACAAGGAACTCATCCCTGCGAGGATTGTCAAGGAGAGAAGACTCAAAGGAGTATGTGAAATTGGCCTCATGCACCTACAGATCGGGTGCACAATCATCAGGGAGGCCAAACAATCAAATCAGACAACTCGGTTCCATGCTCCAATAGATAGGCAGCATAAACATTGAGGGAACCGAGCGTAGAGAATGTGTCGTGTCCTCCTGTAGATAGTCCTTGGAGAGTAATGCAAATTAGATCAATCAAGTCTTGGGATTGCTCGCATCAAATCTCAGGACCTCAAAAGCAATCAATCAATTATCCGGAGGGCATAAGATCATAGATGGATTAATAATCATATCCATCACAATACGTCCCTCAAGTCAATCCAATCTAGCTGAGATGGCACAAAAGATAATCAGGAATCATCAAAGTGCCACAAGTGGATAATAGAATTAGGAAATCAAGGATGGATCAGTAAGGTGGATGAAGATGATCATGTGGGTTCCGGTCACCATCGCTCTGAAGTACAAATCAAGATAGCCAATCAATCATCAAAATTAAGATGGTAGGAACCTTTAAATAGATAAATCAGTTAAAGCACATGAAATCATCATCTAATCATGAAAACACATCATATCCTCAATCCGGTGTGCGAGACAAAAAAATCCTCGATTAGGAATCACTCCTAAAGGTCGTGCATCATAAAAGAAATCCCCAATAAGCTCCAAGCACACATCTCAATTCATATCCACCAAATGTAGCACACCAATCTCAACATCCTCAAAAGTGTGCCCGACTAACTCAAATCATCAATAGAAGTCGCAATCTTCGATACATGCTATCTCTAAAAGCACAACAATCTCGGGTGATGGAAGGATGAGACAGGGGATACAAGGAGGGCGAGTGAGATGAAGATGAACACAGTCGAAATTGTGGTCCAAGGAGAGGGTCTCCTCAAACCGGACTAGAACAACTCGGAGTGTGCGCCCCCTATACTTAGGATAAGATACATCCTAAGTAAAGTCAAAAGTTATAGCGAATGATCTAGGGTACACTAAATATACAGGAGGAGGAAGAATGAAAACACATATCTACAAGAGGTAGATATACATAGGATTAAGAAGGTTGAAAGCAAACCTTCTTACGGGACCACTGAGGAATGGATCTAATAAGGTGTAGGTCGATATAGGGGTCCTCAGATGACACTAACTGATCAGGGCCGACATGGTGTAGGTTTCAATGGTCCTAGGGTGTAAAGGCACAGACGGGTTATAGGAAGTAGTGTGGCTAGGTCCGGCCTTGATCGTCTCGCAGATGTCATCATGAAAAGGGACAAACTCATCATCATCAGGAGAAGTGTAGTCAGAGTCATCCTGTGATGTCTAATCTACGTCAAAACCAAAAGGAATGAATTCATTAGTGGAAGTAGTCGAATCATGACCGTCCTCTACAGTCTCAACTGGATCGTCTTTCTCATCAAAAGGCCTGAATTCCTGGATAAAAGCAACAAGATCAAATTCGACCTTTTCAGTCTCATCTGAATCTAAGTGAATAGGAACAGACTCATCAGTAAAAGTAGTCGAATCCTGTCCGTCCTGTCTAGTCTTTGAATCTGCCCTCCGCTCAATGGTGTCAATCGTGTAAATCTCGCAGATATCATTAACACATTGCCAATCCCAGGAAGAGGAAACTCTAAGGTCTACGCTTTCTGAGTCTTCCTCCTTGGAGAAGAATTCTGTGTTCTCATCATCGGTCATAAAGAAAGTCTCTCCGATATCTACACATGGATCATAGGCCTCAGGGTTGGCTAACACATGCATACTCTCGAGGGATGCGGGTCTCAAGTTGGTGGTAGGTGTGGTGATCAATACATCGCTCCCGATATCAGAACATAAGCGAATCTCTCCTGATCCGCAGTCAATAATGGCTCTTGCAGAGGTGAGAAAGGGCCGTCTCGGGATGATTGAAGGACACTTCACAGAGGTGGAAGTCTCCATGGGCAAGACAACGAAGTCTGTCATGAAGCTCATGCCCTGAATCAAAATGACGACATTTTCAAGGATACCCTTCAGCCTCTTGATTGATCCATCAACAAATTGTACTGTCATCCTGGTTTTATTAAGAGGCCCAAGATGAATAGACTGTACCAATGAGAAGGTTATTATATTAATCGATGCATCACCATCAAGGAGAGTGTTGTCACATGAATGGTTAGAGATGGTGCAACTCACAAGAGGTGTGACAGTGTTCCTTTTCCTAGAAAATGGACGATGGGAAATGGTGTGAGCAGTGGCCATGGTCAATATATGATGCTCAGATCTGTTCCTTCGCTTTCTCTTCTTATGATGAGGAGTAGATAATTGGGTCATGTCCTGACGAAGTGGGGGCATCAATGATCTCATGAATAGCGGCCACCACTTCAGGTTTAGTCAACATTTTTTTTTGAATTTTTGGACCTCCTCCATACAAGGGAGGAAGTCAGAATTAGTTATACACGAAGAATGCCAAGAGTAGTCTGTACAGTGACATCCTCGGGGTCAAAGGTGGGACAAAGTGTGAATGGCTGTGTGGTCAAAGGATATGGCAGGTGGGCCCTCTCCTCATAGTCTGACTCGATCATGTGTCTCCTGAAATGTTTTTGGATTTTTAAAATTTTCTAATTTTTTGTATTTTGGGCGATTGCAAGCTCTCATGATAATCCTCAAATGAATCCATATCGTCAGATCGATAAGCATCCATATGGCTCTTATTTAGGCAAGTGAGGTCGTCAATCCTCAAATTCATTTGCTCCATGAACAGGGTCAAGGTTTCAAGTGTGGACATCATGAGAGGTGACTCCAATAGATCAATCTCGGGTGTATGTGAAGGTAGAAAATACGTAGGTGGAGGTGGGTGTGTATAGAAGTCCGAGTCCTAATACTGTGGCTGAGGTAGGTATTACAAAAATTAGAAAAAATAGGAGAAGGATCCTCCTGATAAAAGGGAGGTGGACCGGTTGGAGTGAACGAAGGATCCGCAAGGTCCGGATAAAATACACTCCAGTCAGCCATCTCGAGACTAGTGAAACTGATCAGGAGAACATGATGATCGAATCAAGAGAAGTGAAAAAAAGGCGCAAATGCGCAGAAGCGATCTGGAATGCACATAAAATAATCACAAACAAGAATGAAAACAAAACAAACCCCTCAATTCACCTACTCAACTCGATGAAGATCGCAAATGCGGTCTTTTTATCTTGTCTGTTTTAGAGTTAGGTGAGAAGTCAAAATTTGCGCAAACACTTTAAGAGGATGAATAAGACTTGGGCACTAGTCCTTAGGGTGTGCGCGAGCAAGTAAAAGCGAAGACAATGAGGGGATTACTCGCCCCAAGACAAGGTTTTTCTTTTTGATAGATTTTAGGGTCGAGTAATGTTAGCATTCCCAATTTTATTGATTATCATTTTTTTGTATTTTTAATGAGAATGCACAAGCCTATCTGGGAATCAATTCCTTTAAGCATCTAAGTGATCAAAATCAGAGGTAGAGAAGCGGAAAAGCAATGCAAGCGGCAAACGGTGATGAATGCTAAAGTGTAAATGCTCACCTTGCCTCCAACACTCCACATACAAAGATGCTCATCAGAATTGAAAACTACACTACATGCAATGCAAGCTGATGAAATCGCCCTAGGATGAGAAACCGCTATTAGCGTGAAGAACAATGTTTCAAAATTTGACTAAGTCCAAACGCTGACTATAGGAGCATACAAAGATTATTAGGTGTTTGGACCTAATGCTAACGACAAGTAGTTCCTACAACTAAGGTTCAATCACACAAGAGAAAGAAAACCAAAATCGGGAAACAAATAAAAAGAAAATGCTATGAAAACTGACAAATAACGCGATGAGCCCCCAAGTGAACAAACACTTGGAAATTGGGCCCGAAAGTTCAGAGTCCAGAGTATCTGTATTATTACAAATAGAGTTTCTCTCTCAATTAAATTACAAAAATAAATGCAAGAAAATAAAAGGAGCTTGGTCTTCACAAATTCTCGAAGTCTCCTTGGTGCTAGGTTGGCAGGCTAGAGCCGGCTTCATGAGGTACCTCGCACAAAGTCAACTAGATCGGAGGTTAGACAACTCAACAAGATATATCAAAAATAAAGAAAATAAATGAAGCACTGAAATAGGCAAATAATCACAATCAATCAAGCAATTCCAATCTAAGCGCTGTTGCTCCATGACAATGGCGCCATTTGTTGACGCCAAAAATCGAGCGGTCGTAACTTCCACACAAAGCAGTAACTCAGTCGTCAAGTTGACCACACGAGATTCGGACTTCAAACAACAATTAACCCACAACAAATGATCAAACAATGAAAACCAATATGTGGAGTTAAAATTCATTATAGCTCTACAAAAGATGCGTATAGTGCAAGTAATGTAGAGTGTCAAACACAGGGAACAAGCAGGTAGATTGGGGCAATAATGCTCACAAAGTGACTGTGATGTATTTGCCTATATATGTGCTCTTTTGTGGATTTTTAATTTTTTAATTTTTTATTTTATTTTTAATTTTTTATTTTGATTTTTAATTTTCTAATTTTGTATTTTCTTTTTTTAAATTATAAATTAGCATATATAAGATATATATATATATACAATATAGATAACAGAGAGATGATATATATATATAAATAGGTAAAAATAATAAAAAATACAGGAAATAAATATTTTTGGGTTTTATGTAGTTTTTTACTATTTTTGTGATTTTTTGATAATTTTTGCTAATTTTTATAGATTTTTAAAGTCAAGAATACCCAAAACAAGGTTTAAAAGAAATATCCGAAATCAAATTGGGGATTAAAAATATATAATAGAGTTAAAAATTCAATAAATTAATTTTAAAATAAAGATAATAAAATAGATAAAATTAAAAAGCAAAAAATAGAATTTTTGGATTTTTATGTATTTTATAAATTTTTAGAATTTCCTTTTATATTTTTCTATTGATTTTTGGTCTGAAGGTTAAAAATACAAAAATACACAAAATATAATTATTAGTAATTTTTCAAAATATTTTTATATTTTCTGTATTTTCTTTTGCAAACAGGTACAAAAAACATTTTTGATTTTTATAAATAATAAAAGGTTCCAAAAATGTAAAATAAAAATATGGTGTTAAAGTGCAATGCTCCAAGAATCCGTGGCTATTTTTTGGATTTTTTAAAAGGTTTATAGATGCATGAAATAAATACTAGAAACAAAGAGAAAATTCAACACTAGCAGGTGTATTTTTGTAAATATCAATAAGTTTGGGGGCCAAAGTGCAATTTTCCCATATACAACTGAGTATTAAAATTCCTGGACCAATTATAAAAAATGAAACCCGGGAGGGCTTCTCTACAAAACAACCAAAACTCACGTGCATGAACACATGCTCTTGGTAGGGACCAAAATGTAATTACTAAAAATCTAGGGGCTAGTTTGGAAATTTCATAAAAAGTTATAGCATATTTCAAAAGGTCATAGACTAAATGTAAATAAGCAAACGTGAGAGGGTCTGCCAACAAAATCGCCAAGACCACGTGCATGGGCATGTGAGCTTAGCTGACAAGGTCTAGAATGATATATCAAGGAAGTAAATGGGCCTTGACACAAATATGTCACAACTTTTTAAACTACGTATAATATTTACAAAACCAAATAGTAAATGCCAAAAACACGGGGCTAAAAAATGAAAACTACCTCAATAAAGAGGCACGATCGTGCGACTAGGAATCTCTCACTTGATATGCGTCAAGCCTGCAATGCGCGATACCCCTTCGTGGTTTCATGGCCAACGATCGAAGTGGGCGACGATCGAACGACTCTTGGCGAATCTGGGAGGAGGATCTCGATCCAACGTTGCTCTCGATGGTGGAAGAGCTGCTGATGAACCCATCGGTGGCGAGTTTGAAATCGATGCAACCCCTGTCTCCGACCACCCCGAGCGTCGCTGATGACTGCTTTGTGCTCCTGCACCTTTGGGGAAGCTTCCAAGTGCCTCAAAGTTCTCCGGGGACCACTGATAGGTCCCAAGATATTTCAAGGGCTCCGACGACCTGGAAGGTACTTCTGGGGCAAAATGTGAGGCTCGGATGCCTCCTTCAGGTCCTGCAAAAAAGATGAAAGGCACGACAGAAAAATGAGGCAACGACCTGGCCTTTATTGATGGAGTAACCGTGTAGCATGAAATGGCCAGAGCTCAAGAGCTCCGACGAGGGCTTTAGATCCTAACTAAGCTAAAATCGCTACGAAAAACATGCAAATTAATCTAATGTTAGTCTATACTAGAAGGCAAAGAAAAATAAAGAAGAAAAGGGGCAACCTCGACTGGCCGGTGCCAGGGGATGAACATCACAACGGTGGTCCGCTAGAGATTATGGGCATGGCTCCTTCCTTGCTTTTTCTGCGCTGTGAAGGATGACGAAGCGCCTCTTGTCACGAGGGCTAGACCTAGATGTCCTCTGAGGGGTCTTAAACGGGAAAAATCCAAGACAAAAAAATTGGAGGAGGAAGAACCCATTTATTTAAAGACATGGCAAGTGCCCCTATTGGCCGGACGATTTAAAAGAATCGATGCTATATACAGTTAATCAAGGGACATGTCGTGGATCTATGATGATCCAAGAGTATTTTGTCTAAAGGAAGCTACGGTGATGGATGGACAGATCATGCAGGAAAACGGGGAGAAGACATACGGATGCGTCCCTTCAGGAGGCGGGGGAGGGAGTTGACTGGAAGTCAACTCGCAGAGCGCGCTGATTGGTCCAAGTAGGTTCACTACAAGACAAAACAACTAGGTTATTTGAAAATAATTATTAAAAATAATAAATGATTTTATTATTTTTCGATTATTAAATAAAAATGTTTATTATTTTATTTAATATTTTATTACGATTTTACTTATTTTTGGCTCTATTTATTACAAGTTTATTTTTAAAGGTTTATTTATAGGTATAATTACCTATATTTTGTACATTTTTATTTTTACTTTTTATATTTTCTTTTATTATTTTATTCTATAATTTTATATATTTATAATTTTTTTTACATATAAAAATATTTTTATTTTATTTTTATGATGTGATTTGTATACTTAAATAAATAAGTGTGTATATTGTATAGGTATATTTATAGGTATTCTACCTATATTTTATATACATCTTTTATTTTAATGTATTTTATTAGTTTTTATTTTAGTTTTATATTTTTAAGAAAATGTAAATAGTATTTGAAATATTATAAAAATATAAAGAATAAAGGAATGAAAGAATATATTTCCTTTTTATTTATATACATATGTGACATAGGTATTTTGTCTGTGTAATTACATAGACTTATTTTTATTTTTTCATTTTCTTTTTGGTTTTATTCTAGTTTTAACATGCACATATGTTATAGATAATAATTACAAAATTATAAAAATAAGAATTTTTAGGAATAATAAATAATGAATAAATTGAATATTTTAATCGATAGAATGTACAATGAGGGTCCAAAACTTAACTTTTACACAGTAACTCCAAAAAATATAAAACCAACACCATTAAATACCTTATGAAAAGTTATATACAATTAGAGTGAGTTTTTATTTTGTGTATACAATGAACATTATGTATTATTTTTGTACAAACTTAATTTTATATTTTTATTTACATTATTATGTACAACTTTCATGCACAAAGTTTCTTTATTTGATGAATAAATGATGGAATATAAAATAGGTGTCAAAAAATGCATAATTAAAGAATGAATAAATGAGGTATTTATTGTATTTTGGCCCTTATCATCCCCTACTTTATTCCTTGTCGACCAACTCAATTCTTGCCTTGGTCTCAGGGTTAGGGTCATAAAATATTTGCAATATTTTATTCCTTTTTCTTTTCTTCTCTTTATTCTATAATTTTGGCATTAAAAACCTTATTTTATATACAAATAATACACTAAAAAATGAATGCTATTATGTACAAATTATTGTTATTTACATGCATAGCTAGGGTTTTTAAGGCCAAAATGATAGAATAAAGGTGATGAAATGGAGATTCTTTATATATACAACAATATTTACATATGAGTTTTTCCTCTTGAGCATGTACGCTATCCCTCTTTTGAAGCATTATCGCAACCCATACTCTCCTATCTTTGTGACTGGACGGGTTGGGGTGCACTTCCCTCCCTAGACGAGGACAAAAGTTTGCACTTGTGTGAATCTCATACTGGCAAATCCAATCCCCTTACCACTCCAACTGAGTTGAGCCAAGTGAAAGGTGCATGTGTCCAAGTTAGGTCATTATCAACAAGGGTTGTGCGTGTGTTCTGAAATACTCTATTTAGGCAGTCAAGAATTCATTGAACCAAGTCTCACGATTCTCAAAGAATTAAGTCAATTAGACATGAAGCACCTCAATTACTATTCCTGTAAGGCTCCTTTGATTAGGTAAATTTAAGGTCCAACCAAACTCCAATCTTTGGATTTTACTTAGACTTGCTCAATTATCAAACTCAATCTGAAAAATGTCGGATGCTATGCCAATGCTATGTACAATGCAGAAATATTCTTGTGATGCAATTTTCAAATTTTGATCATTTTATGGATTTTTGAAAAAGGTTTCGCAAATGTTTTGTGATTTTTGGGAACAAAAGATTTTGCAAATGTTTTTAGCATTTTTGGTTTTACAAATGTTTTTGTGATTTTTGAAAGCAAAAGATTTTGGTTAAAAATAGGGACAACTAAATACATGGGGATGTATCTTATATTTACGAGAGTTTGATTTTTAAGAATTTACTAGGGATATCTGATCCTTTTTATAGATAATATACAGTTAATAAAGAATTTGAGTGTGATGTGTATATTCCACATACTTATTTGAAAATCATTTTACAAATAATTTTGAAAACTATAGTCCAAAATAATTTTTACAAATATTTTGTACAAATATTTACACACATTTGAAAATCATTTTGCAAAGGTTTTTCGAACAGTATATATAATTTTCAAAATATTTTTGCAACCATTTTACAAACAATTTGCAAATCATTTTTTTCAAACATTTTTATTTCATACAAAGAAAAGAATTTTTTACAAACAAAATATTTTTCGAAGGTTGAAAACATTTTAAAAAATATTTTTCATACAGCTTTCAAAAGATTTTTCAAATAGATTTTCAAACTCTTTTTCAAACATTTTGCAAAACATTTTACCTGATTTCTTAATCAATATATATACAAAGAATTTGAGGAATAATCAACATCCTTTTATTAAGTGATTTTAATGAATGTACTAGTATATATACAGTATTTTAATTTAGCCATAATTATTGAAAATGTGAAAGTACAACTTATGGCTAAAGTATATACGCAGTATATACGACCACCCTATACTTAGCTTGAGCTATGTCCTCATGGATAATAGAGAAAAAGAGAAGATATAACTCCTATTGAGTATAGAAAAGTCTAAAGAGTAAACAAATATGGAATGAATGAACTAATGAGAAGTCAACCGTCCCCCCTATACTGATCAAATAATCCTAAGTATAATAGACTATACACAAGGCAGGGAGGGTCAAGGGTGGGAATGAACAAATCACAACTCAGACTGTCCCCCCTATACTTAGGGTAAAATATCCCTAAGTATAGACAAGAAGAGGAGACAGAGAAGGGGATCAAATAATTGAAAAACTCGGGGTGAACACCCCCCATACTAAGGATAAAGTATGTCATAAGTATAGAAACGATGAAGGGGATAACACCTTTTTGGAAGAAAAAGAAACTAAAGAATGAAAAGAAGAAACGTCAATGAAAAATATTTTGATTTGCTTTGTCTTCTACTGCAACTATGGAAGGTTTCGGCTCATCATTATAAATCACTTGGATTGAATCAACGACAGACAAAAATGTGTTATGTTTAAGATACGATTTCAGAAGTTGTCCATTGACCACAAATTGTTGTGCGTCAACTGACAAACCAGATATCATGACGCTTCTGTTTTCACACACATGTGTCCATTTGCTCTTCATCTTATCTGGAAAGATCTTCAATTTTGCATTGAACAACTACACCTTCTAACCCGACTCGAAGGACTTATGATGGATATGCTTGTCGTGCCACTTTCTGACCTTCTCCTTGTACATCAGGCTATTGTCATATGCATAATCTTTGAATTTATAATCTGTTCAGATTCATTTTTCAGTTCTTCCCAGCTTTCTCAGAGTCCAAGTTGCAGATGTTAATGGCCCATAAAGATTTGTGAATCAGCTCAACGGGCAGATGACATGGCTTGCCATAGACAAGGTGGTAGGGCGACATTCCTAATGGTGACTTGTATGCGGTTTTGTAAGCCCAAATAATTGAATCAAGTAGCCAAGACCAGTATCTGGATGCACAAGCTTTTGCAGAATTGTCTTTATCTCTGTGTTTGAACATTCAACTAAGCCATTGGACTGGGGTGGTATGGTGAAATGACACGATGTTCTATGCAGAATTCTTGAGTTAACTTCTTCACCTCTATGTTGATTAAACGGTTATCCCATATGATATTAGAATCTTGGGAATCCTGAACCGTGCAATGATATGTTCCCTTAAGAATTGACAAACAGTCCGACTGTCGACGGTTCGAGCGAGAATAGCCTCCACCCAATGACTCATATAGTCGACATCAAGCAGAATATATTCGTAGCCCTGCATGTTCAAAAATGGGCTCATAAAGTCGATGCCCCAAGCGTCGAGATGTCTGATATCTGAATGAACTTCAGAGGCATCATATCTCTTATTCCTATGGTGCCGCCCATCTTCTTGCAGTCATTGCAATGATTGGCATAATTTTTTGCATCATTGAGTAATGTAGGCCACCAAAGGCCACTCTAAAGAACTTTTGCAGCCATTCATTTGCCTGAATGGTGTTCACCTGATTCTTTATCATGATAAAGTGCAAGGACACTCAGAATTTCCTCCTAAGGAATACACCTCCTCTAGATACAATATGCCCCTCACGTAATAAATATGGATCCTCCCATTGGTAAAAATGGATATTAGACAAAAATTTGTCTATTTTCAGCTTCAGCCAATCCTGTGGAGTTCTCTTGGACACAAGAAAGTTCACAATATCAGCATACCAGGGAAGCATAGTAACCTATAAAATTCCCTCATCTGGAAGGGTCTCTATATGGATGAAGTGATGAATTGTAGTTGTTTTCTTTATGGTATTTGACAATAAGATACTCGAGGGAGATTGGGTATATTGAGGTATACCACATATATTGATGAAAAGCTTGGAAATTGATAAAAAGCACGTTTCTCACAAATTAAGACCATGATGGTTTTTATATGAATAACATAGCTGGACAAGTGGTCGGCCACCACATTCTTAACTCCAGGTTTATCTCGAATTTCAAGGTCAAACTCACGGAGGAGAAGGATCCACTAAATAAGATGTGGTTTGGAATCCTTCTTCTGTTGTAAATACATGATTGCTTAGTGATATGTATATATGATGACCTTGGATCCGAGGAGATGTCATCTGGACTTTTCCCAAGGCAAAAACTGCCTCTAGCAGCCCCTTCTTAGTGACTCTGTAATTTCTTTGAGCTTCATCGAGCGTTCGGCTAGCGTAGTGAATAACAAATGTGATGTTATCTTTCCTATGTCCTAGCATGACACCGATGGCATAATCCGACGCATCTGTCATTATCTCAAAAGGTTGCGTCCAAATAGATGGCTCCAAGACAGGGCCTGAGTGATAAGTTCTTTCAACTGATTAAAGGCAAGGAGCACATCGTCATCAACAATGAAATCATTCTCCTTACCTAGCAGCTCTATCAACGGTTTGGCTAGCTTACTGAAATCTTTGATAAACTGTCAATAGAAACCGACGTGGCCTAAGAATGACCTGACTTGCTTAATAGTGGTAGGTGGATCAAGTTAGGAAATCACCTGCACCTTGGTTGGGTAAACCTCCATACCATGTTTAGATACAACATTCCCCAATACAATTCCTTCAGTCACCATGAAGTTGCTCTTCTCCCACAAAAGCACTAGATTGACTTCGTAGCACCTCCGTAAAACTCTGTCTAGATAGTAAAGGCATTGATCAAAGGAATCCCCACAGATCAAAAAAGTCATCCATGGAAACCTCCAGAAGATTGCTCATCATGTCGGTGAAAACTGCAAGCATACACCTCTGAAATGTGGATGGGGTATTGCATAGCCCGAACGACATCCGTCTGAAGGCATATGTACCAAATGGATAGGTGAACATGATTTTCTCTTGGTCTTCAAGATCTATAACAACTTGATTATATCCAGAGTATCCATCCAAGAAGCAGAAGTATTCTTTCGTCGTCGACCTCTCGAGAATCTGGTCAATCAAAGGCAATGAAAAATGGTCCCTCTTAGCGAGATTAAGTCTGTGTAATCTACACACACTCGCCAAGAAGTGGGTACTCTGGTCAGGATCTTCTCTCCTTTATCATTCTTCAAGATGGTGATCCATGATTTCTTCAGCACTACATGTAGAGGGCTCACCCACTTGCTGTCGGAGATGGGATATATGAATCCAGCATCGCACCATTTCTGAATTTCTTTCATGACAACCTCCTGAAGGTTCGGATTCGGCCTTCTTTGAAATTTGTGGGAGGGTTTGCTGTCTTCCTCAAGGAAAATGCGATGCAAGCAAAGGGAAGGATTAATCCATGGAGATCCGAAGTTTTCCAACCTATTGCCTTGCGGTTACGTTCAAGAATCTCCATCAGACAAGATTCTTGATCTTTGGTCAGATGAGCATTAATGATGTCCAGGTACATGTTAGGTTCACCCATAAGGAAGGCACACTTCATATTGGAGGGAAATTGTTTCAGCTCAGGCGGAGTGGGAGTTGCTTTGATAGTGCCTTCGATGGTTATTGTAGATGGTAGTTCTTTCATCTATTCGTTGTCCATCCTGCTTTGTTAAGCCTCTTCATTCAAAAATTCACAGAAGTTTTTAGTAATATCTTCTTCATTATAGAAATCCTCAATGATCTGCTCTTGCTATTGAGGGCACATCATCTCCACCGAAACCTCCTCAAGTGTCTCATTCAGCAAGAATCTCATCATGATCAACAAGGGGAAATTCGATTGCATTCTCCATTCCTTCCTTTGGGTAGAGGAATTCATGAATCTTGCACTCATCCATAAATAAGTCGGCATCTTGAATTTCAGCTAGAAAGTCGCAGTCTTCGGAATGGTCAATCACCCGCACACCCGTTGCAGATGTTCCCCCTATAGGCTTCGCATCGGACACAGTCTCTATCTTGACTTTTCTATTGCTGGAGCCGAATGTAATTTCTTCAGTGTTGTAGTTCACCACAGCATTGGTCGTTCGCAGAAACAACCACCCAAGGATGATGGGAGTGAGGGCAGAGGTGTAGAGGCGTCCATATCTAGCACAACAAAATCGGTAGGGAATTACATCCCTTGAACCGTGACGATTACATCCTCCAACATGCCCCTAGGCCACTTGACGGATTTATCTGCGAATTGCAGAATCATCTTTATAAGTTTAAGCGGTCCTAACCCGAATTCGGCGAGCAGTGAAGATGGCATTAAATTGACAGACGACCCGCTGTCGAGCAATGTGCATTTAAACTCTTGGTTAAACATCTGACAACAAATTAGTATTGCTCCCTTTCTGGATTTTGTACAGGAGATTGCTAATGGTATTGACTATGACCATAGTAAGGATATGCTTTTGGCACTTCCCACTTCTACTTATTGCATTGTGAGGATGAGGCCTATGCCTTGTTGTACTTGCATCTTTTAACCCCCTTCTTCACAATAGGAAGGTACTCAAGAGCATCATCAAAGGCATATTCAAGACCAAATTTTGAATAATTTCCACAATGGCAGGATCAGACAAAGCATTATTCAAATTTCATTTTTTGTATTTTTTCGTTGCTTCTGGAAAAGGAATATTTACAGAATCTTAAGCTGTATCACTCAAAATTTTGTCCATCTCATTGTTTACAGATTTATGGAAAAATGTGTAAAATAATCTACAAGCTGTGGACCAAACATGTAGGCTCGGCTTCGTGTGCTGGTTTTGGATCCGTTGCGTGTGTAGAATTATTCAAGACTAGTGCTAGTTTTGCAGCACATCCAGACATCTCCAATGCTGGTTGTTCTCCACCGGGTCTGCTGTTGTCTTTTTTTGTTTTTTGTATTTTGTTCATTTTTGTGATTTTTCTACAGATGGTGCTCCTCCAAAAATGCTGCTTGGCCCTCATCACGCTTGGACTAACGATTCCCCATCAAATACAAGATGATTTCCCTTCGCAATTGTCGATGGCTGCAGTACTCTACCACTCCTGAGAGTAACAACGTTAGATATAAACAAATCATCTCTACCTGAAACAGGCAAATCACTACACACTACCTGCTCATTGTGTTAGAAATTATTTGGATTAGCCTTGACCTGGGATGGTATGACAACTTTGGCAGCCGTCATGTCATCGATCTATTGGGTCATCTCAGCTATGTTCTTTACTTGCTGCTCCAAGCACGTGAGGCCGGGTTCACCGACATAGCCTCAGAAGATTCGCCCTATTGGGGCCTTTGATTTTGATAGTGTGAGGGAAGTTGCTACTGGTAACCCTGGGAAAAATGGGGAGGAGAAGGGCAAGAAGAGTATTATGAGTACTGTTGAGAGGGATAAAAATTTTGATATGGTGTAGCCGACTGCTGCTAAGGAAAGCCTTGATGATGGTAGTTGGACTGCTATTATTGATAACCTGTCCTTCATGTGTTTCCATATTGCGGAGGATGCCGGTTCTGGGGTGGGTAGGGTTGGAAGTTCCGCCTTCCTGCTGGTGGTTGTGGTGTGGCTGATTGGCCAAGTTCTGACCCTGAAAGTGTCCCTAAGGATGGGTCAGCTGCTTTCATGCTCCCACACACCATTTATCTCTTGGATCTATGGCGGAGGTGGAGGAAACTGCTCCGGGTATGTCATTCAAGGCTCTAACGAGCTACTCCATTTGCTAAGAAATCAGATCGAGCTTTTCCATACACTGAGTTTCTTCTCAATGATAGAAAGTTTTGCAAGGTCCTGTGACTTTTTCTCGATGATGTCTACCTTAGACAAGTGTCTCTCAATGATGCTGTAATTGGAGCTCTCATCCTTGTCTTTGGCATGAGTAGCCATGTTAACAAACTTGTGACTGGAGGCGGGCACCTTCATGTATGCTCATGTTGAAGATTAAGTGGCCTCTCCTTCGTCCATCTCCTCAAAAATGTCCCAAACAACATCCTCTCCTTGTTAAAATGTGAGCCACCACTAGCGACATCGATGAGCCTCTGACTTTCCAGTTTCAACACACCAAAGAAATGCTGCCCGAGATTGGTCTTTGGGATCTCATGGTGGGGACACATTTTCTACAAGTCTTTGAATCTCTCCCACGCTTCATGTATCGTCTCATGGGGATGCTAACAAAAGTTGGAGATGCGAGCGTGCATCTGATTTAGACGACCGAGAGGGTAGAATTTATGGAGAAATGCTGATTTCAACTCCTCCCAAGTCGTCACTACCTTTCCTAGAATGATCGACCCAATACAAGGCCTTGTCTTGGAGGCTGAAAGAAAGGCAATCCTCTTGATCACCCCTAGAGGGATATTGGGGCAGTGAGCTATGGTGCAAATGCGTACGAACTTTTGTAGGTAGATGCAGGGTTCCTCTGTTGTGTTCTGGTAAAAGGTGGGAAGCAGAAACAAGAACTGCGGTTTCAGCTTGAAGTGGGCATGTATTGGTGGAATCTGGATCCACTCGGTGACATGACTTACCCCAGGGTGTAAGTCTCCTTCAGAGTTGGCTTCGGCTATGGTGGTCATGCCTCCCTTCTCTCATAACGGGGTCCGCCTACTGAAAAATCATCTCTTGTACCTCCTTAGTCAAACTCATTTTCTGTCTATCCTGGCATCTCTCTCATCGGCCCTCCTCCTCAAGTCGTTCAACATATCTTAGAAGTTGGTCTAGGCTAGGGCCTCATTAGTCAGTTGTTGGATGGCCTGTATCGAAATGAGTAGCAGACTGTTGACTTCATTCTGTGTGGCGTAATGCCCTTCCCCCCGATATGCCTGCTCAACTGGTTGGGGCTGCTATCCCTTCCCTATTCCTGAAGGAGCCATCTTTGAATCGGCCTAAGGATTTGGCTCGTGATCGGGTTGATGATCTGCATGATGGAATAAACCCTGATCAGTCTTATCTGAACATCAACCGTAGAGATGAATATGGGATTAAGGTCAATCCCATATTCAGATTGTTGTGAATGGAGCATAGGATATTGACTGAAATCGATCTCCATCCACAAGGGGTTGGTTCGAGACAAGAGTAGTCCCTATTTATTTGGGGAGGAAGAGCTATCTTGGGCTGCGAGTCCATCCCGAATGATGGGTTTATTAGAGAAAGGCAAGTATTGAAAGAAGAGAGGATCAGGAAGTCTAAGGAGAAGTTCACAAGATCCGAACTAACTTCATGGAGATCACCCCACATTATTGGAGATGTTGGCGACACAGAATCGATGTGGACATCGGTGGACTCCCGACTAAACCATGCGTGTGATGACATATTGAGATGGTCAAAAGAGATAATGATGGATAAAGAGCACGGAGACACACAAGGAGTAAAAGGAGTGTAAAATAGTAGAAGACTCGCATTGAGCAACGGCAAAAGAGAAGGAGAGTAATATGGCGCAAATGCACAATTATTTTTGATCTTGACCTTGATAGAGCTAATCAATCAAACACAAAGCAATGGATTCACCGACTCGACCCATGATGCCATGAAGGCTCCGCAATATCTTTGTCAATTTTAGATTTGGTTTTTAGGTAATTTATCTTTGAACAAGTCCTTAGAGCGCTACGCCTATAGGAGCAAGAGTACCGTTGGTAAGTATCCCTTACTCATCCTCCTCCTTTGTAATCGATAGTCTGCACTTTTTAAGGTCCTTGTAACCCTTCCTTCAATCCCGAATTAGCTAAAGAGATAGAGAGAGGAAGTTGATAGGTGAAACCACTACTACGACCTTGCTCGTAACGGAATCATCCGTGGGCATGCAAGGATCTACTTGGATGCAAGACGATGAGACAGACACCCCCGTGAAGGCGTGGCCTAAGCTCAATACTTCGGACAGGGCCGATGCTATACACAGTAGTGAGCATCATTGCTGGCCAAGCCCTACTCATCTACGAACGATAGAAGCACCAATATCCATGCGATACACAAGGTAGCCATAGACTGGGTTTTGGGCTCTATTCCTTACGATAACGCTCAATCATTGGAAGGAGACCTTCCAATGCTAACTGAAAACAAATGAGGGGTTTGATCACCTAAGGCAATGGGTCCAATTAATAAAATTTTATTTAGATCAAGTATTTTTAGTAGTCCCATTTTTTTATATTTTTGTGTTATCATTTACTTTGAGTAGATTCAATACAAGTGCCTAAAGTTTTTATATTTTCTTTGATTCCTATGTGATCCAAAAATAGAGGGAGATAGCAGAAAAGTAATGCAAGGCAACACTAAGATGGAATCTCACCTTAGAGCCTAAATGATGAATGCCCAGTTAGAAGACTTACATTTCTTTTCAGCTCTCTTCATGCGGATGAAAACAATAATTTCTAAACCTATACAATATGCTTATATGCACAAGAAAATCGTCCCTGGTAGGCAATTGCTATACGTGACTAAGTCCTGTCTTCGATGCCAATCAGTGCCTACCACAACGGGTCTTGCAAGTGCTGTATACGACCTCCCTTGGCACGTGGTTTCAAAACTGAGTATTCAACAATTAATTATACTTTGTCCAAATGCGAATACTATAGGTGCATGCAAAAATAGTTAGGTGTTTGGCCTTAGGTTATATGATCAAACAAGCCTAAAAACTAAGGCTCATTTTACAAAATAAATAAAAATAAGGAGAAAAGCACAAATCATGAGAAAGAAATAAAATAAGGCCATAGAAAACACAGAAAATGCGGTGAGCCCTAATAGAATCATCTGAGTGGGTATATTAGGTACTCGTTGTAGCACGACACTCAACCAATTAATCAGAACCGAATCAAATGTCACTATGAAGAGGAATCTATTTAAATTTGTATCCTGGGCATGTCCAGGGTCGAATAAAGGGAGGCGAAGGAACAACTTTGGGTTAATTCAGATACTTAGCTCTAGGTTTCCAATGCTGATTTTTTTGTATTTTTTTATATGCAAAATATATGCGAATGCCAAATGCAGGTGAATTAAGTTCTAAGAAAATACACAACTCAACCAAATTAATTTTAATGTGAAATTATTCCAATTTAGCTAAATTATATTTTTCCTAGAAACATAATCAAGTGGTGAATGCAAAACATATTTTTTTTGGAATATTAAGGGTTAAAATGCAACAACGAAAAGTGTACACTCTTTATGGGTTTTCATGCAATTTTCAAACAAACATAATGCAAAAATTATGAAAATTTTACTGGAACTTAAAAGCGATGAAATGGGGTTACAATATTTTTTTGAAGTTTTTCGAGAATATATGAATTTTTTATGTATTTTTTAATGAAAACAAAATGATTGTGAGTATTTAATTCCTAATAAATCTACAATGTCAATTTAGCAAGAGAGCAAATCTCAATAAAGAATTTTAATAAGAAATCCATGAGAGTTGGAATTTCGCAAAAAAATATGTGTAAATCCTTTACTAAAATCACTCTATAATTTATTTAAAGCACATAACAACTTCAAATTAGATGAAATTTGGAAGCAAAGTAAATAACATTTGAAAGCATAATTTCTGATTTTTGAGGAATTTTAGGAGAACCATGAATTAAATATGAATTTAAGGCCTCACAGTAGGTAAAATTTGCAATTTTTCACAAAAATAATTTATTTAATTACCCAAAGCTCACAAAAATCCAAATAAATATCAAGATGATAGAGAATTAATTACTCAATAACATGGTATTTTTCATTAAAATAAACAATGCAAAATGCATGTCCAACTTACCACATGAACATAGGGGTATCCCTGTAATTTCAGAAAAAAAACTTTTAATAAAAACATGCACATGGACTAGTTTGTAATAAAAGAAAATTAATAGTTAAAACATGCAATTTTTTACAAAAAAGAAAAGGGACCTTCTCCTCCAGCAACTATGGCACGACGAAGGTAGAAGGGGGCGGTGGCGCGCGTGGTGGTCGAGAGACATGGCGGTGGCCGGCGTAGAGGCGCCCAATGATAGAAGACCAGCGTGCGGCCGTGGAGGCCTACGACGGTGGAGGGGAGCTGCGCGCATGGGTGTGGTCTAGAGGACCTGGCATGGAGGCGACCTAGAGGACGAGGAGGGAGGAGCACAACCATCTACGGGTGCTGGCGGTGGTCGGGCGGCTCAGCGGTGACCAACGATGGAGGAGGAGAGGGGTGCGATGTAGCTGATGGTGGGGGTTGGCCTCCTGCTACAATCTTTTTTTCTTTTTTGATTTTTTTAATTTTTTTGCGATTTAAATTTTTGTATTTTTTCAGTTTTCTTAAACAGGGAACATATATATATATATAAGGGTGGTAAAGGGGAATGATGAAGAAGATGATGGAGGTGTAATAGAATAAATGAAGGTGTGGTGGTGGTGATGTAATGTGATAAAAAATGAGGAAAATAATAAAAAATGTTAACGAATAATAAAAATACCTAAGATGGAAGCGAGTGCCTGTGGTGTGCTCACGAGAAGGACGGTCTCACTCGAATCGCCAGTGAGCGATGAGCTCGAGCAGTGCGTGGAGGCGGCTGCAATGTTGGCCGGAATGCCAACGGATCTAACCAGAGAGGAGGCGGTCGTTGCTCTACTTCTTTGTTCGCTGTCACCGAGAAGGTGGTGGATCTCTCAATTCCATCTCGTATAAAGGTGGATTAAAGGAAAAAAATGAGGAGAATGAGATGTATAAAAAGAGAAGAAAAATAGAGATTAGAAAAGATGGTGGAATGATGGAGTTGAATGGGAGGTTAGATGAAATGGTGGAGTTGAATGGGAGGTTAGATGAAGAATTGATGGTTAATGGAAGAACTAAAGTAGGCTACTAAAAAAAAGGATAAAATAAAAGAAAATGGGAAAATTGCAAACAAAATAAAGAAAAAATAAAGAACAAAACAAACCATATGGACACTTTTTTTATTTTTCTAATTTTATTTTTTATATTTTAAATAAAAGATATTTACAAACTAAAAAAATAAAATACTAGAAATAAAATAAATCACAAACATTTTTTTGGATTTTTAAGAAATGAGAAAAAGTAAATAAAAACGAGAAAAGAAAACTATGTACATTATATACAAAGTCTCTTTGCCTTATTTTAAATAATAAAACATTTTTTTAAAGATTTTTAATTATGTCATTTATAAAATATATAACAAAGAAATTAACAGAAAAAGATATAAATAAAAAGGTTAGATTTATACAAGAAAAAAATCAAAGTCACATTTATTGCATTATGTACAATATACAACGATGTCCTAAAACTCAAATTTGGCAAACGAGCTCTGATTTTATTTAAACCACTCTAATTGGATAGATAATTTTCTAGCTTATATTTAAAAGTGAGTTTAATGAATTTGTAGTAAATATGGAGCGGGAATTTGGCCGGGAAGTATGACTTGACGACTTTTTTATCTTTGGATCTAGGAGTGTGTATTTAAGGTGAAATTAATTTTATATTTTTTGTATTTTTATACTCATTTTTATAAACAATTCAGAGAAAGAATTAGCTAAAAAGGAGTTGAAATAAAATTATTAAAAATACATGAAGTTTGGGCTATTTACATGTGAAAACTCATTTATTTTACGACTTTTTTTATTAATTTATTTTGTACAAAATAATGTACAATAATTAGTTTATTTTATTTACAAGAATTATTTTATTAATTTATTAATTTGAAGATATTTATTTGAGTTTTACTCTAGGATTTGCTAAGATTAATATATTGAGATGATGAATCATGGATTCATCACCCACCACTGTATTTAAACTTGTCTAGTCCTTGAGCAAATAAGTAATGAATAAGTTGGATTACCCCCGACTGTGCATGTGAACGTAAGACTTGATCCGTTGAAGAACTCTCGATTTTAGTGATCCTAAAATTCTAAGCTGAACCAAGCTCTAGTCAAAAGGTATCTAATTTCCCTAGTCATCATACTCTCTCTGTATACATATATAATAGGTATATGACATTTAGTGTGGACTGCAGTTACAAGAATAGAGTCACAACTTCACCCAAGGTTCCAGTCCAAGGGACTCTCCTAAGAACCTGATCCTCAACATTAGCGAATAAACCATTTCTTGCATCCAATCTACAGTCTATTTAGTTGTCAAACTTAAAATTGTAGATGGAAGACCAGTTGATGGAGGGCATAGGATTGTGCCATTTATTCTCTTTCTCTCATTGGAACAAGGATCCTCTTGAGTGCTTTATTAACTAAACACATGTATTTTTTTGGTTGTTGATCAGTGTGTCTTTCAAGAGAATTCGGAGTCGTCTGCACTTGTTTTCCTGGGAGTACACCGGGGTGTGTCTCTTTTAAGTATCTAAGATACATTCGACACCAAGACTTGTATCACTATACGATGCAGAGCCCTTTTTGGGTGCTAACCTGACTCCTGGTCCTAATAGCAGTGGTCAAAGTAGAAACTTTGAAATGGTTAAGAGCTCTCGCCTTTAGTGGAAGCTCTTTGATATTTGATTTTGTATGGTGAGATCTTTTCTTTCAACATTTCTTTCTTTCTTTTCTTTTTGGCTAGTTCCACTGCTTTTACCAGGAGTTGGCGCACATTGATCAACAATTTTTAGATTTCATCACACTCTGGCACATAGGTAAATGTCAAGAGATAGTACAAGAACCATGTTTTCATACTGACTAAAGGTGCTGACACTCAGGTTTCATGAAGCCTTCATTAATTTATCCCATCCTCAAGCATTATAAAATCAGGTCCAAACTCAAATCCTCATCCCAGTTCCTCAAGTTAAATTTCATCTCATCTCATCATAACTGTAATCATGTATGTGAGATGCTGATCGTATTCTTAAGGTAGAGACTAAAAGTGCAATATACCACACAAATCTTTCAAACTATGGAAATTTGAATAATTAAGTCAAAGATCCTAATGACTAAGGCTGCTTAACTTAAAATCTCAAGACCTCATAAACCAAGTGTTCTTGAACTTCATTAGTCTTGTATGAATGTGTAAGTGTTAGGGAATAAACCAACTCATTAGGTAGGTTTTTGTGATTATTATTTTTTGTCTTTTTTTTTGAAAAAGAAGGAAAAGAAGATTTTTTTGAAAAGGGTTTGTTGTTTTTTTCAAAAGTTTTTTTAAAAAGAAAGGTAAATAAGAAAGGATACATTTTTTTTGCATTTTTTGTTTTTTTAAAGCAGATAAGGAAAGAAAAGAGAAAATTGTTTTTTTGGAAAAGTTTTTTTTTGAAAAAGACTGTAACTATTATATAATATATATACAAAAATACGTGAACGTACGAGCTATGGGTAAAGTATATATGTAATATATACATGCCCCATATACTTAGCATGTGCTATGTCCTCAGAGCACAAGAAGCGAGGAAAAGACATAGTTCGTGCTAAGCGTTGGTGACTTCGCCAAGGCAACTCAGGTTAAGTAATATCTAAGGGTCATTGCGATCCGAAACGCCAGGCTCGGTTAGTCAAGAGAATCAAGATCACATCAACCAAACAATCAAGCACATAAATCAATGTAGCGGTCTCCGCTATTTACTTAGCCTGGTATAGCGACCAGGATCGAACACAAGGAGCACGAGTGAAACCTACGAAGTAGTAAGAAATTAGATTGGAAAATTCATATTTTGTGGTTTTTAATTTTACGATTTTTTTATATTTTCTAATTAGAAAACAAATAAGAAGAATAAGGCAAAACAAGTTCTAACAATTTTTATTAGGCCTAAAATACTCCAAAGTTAGAAATAAAAATATTTTTACATTTTTCAAATATGCTGATGTTTTGGTAATTTTAGGATATTTTTCTGATTTTAACTGATTTTATGAAAATGAAACAAACACAAAACAAGAAGACAATGTACAACCTAAACCAAGGGAAAATTTAAAGTATTATAAATGCCCACACGTCCTGGTTATGATTTTTATGATAAGGTAAATAAAAAGACCTAACTACAACAACTGAAATCCCATTTTTTGATTTTTTTA